>VWYP01013153.1:0-131360 GCA_013400435.1 Pycnonotus jocosus
TGTTTTTGAAGGGTTAAAATTAGAGGGTTACCTATGTTTGAAGAAAGAGACTCTTACAAACAGCATAAATTATTATGCTTTTGCAGTAGTATAATACAACACACATTTCTCTATAATATTCTAAGAAACTATCTGCATTTAGATATTTGGCACTCTGAATTATTCCACATCACATAGGCTGTTTCTAAGAATGATGTTACATAAATGAGCATAATTTGCTATATCAGTTTGAAATAGAGTACACTTGCTGGCACAGAAAAAAAAAATCACACCTATAGCCAAACACCTGTCAGAGATTTATTCTCAAATTTGCCTTCAAATATAATTATTAAGTAGAGCCAATATCTCCAAATGGGCAATCCGTACAACAGGACCTGCAGTCTAGTTGAGAAGCTGACAGCGAGTTCTTAAATGCATTACTACAATGTGTTGACTTTCCTGTCTTTGCTGGAGTTGCAGTTTTGCAGCCATACTCAACATAAATTGATGACTTTCATATAAGATATTGTAAAAATACCCATTCTAATGTTTGAACTGCTGGCCAAGCAATTCCTTCCAGTTCAGCATTACTCATGTAATGTTCTTTCTCTTATGAATTTCTATTTTTATGAGTTTTTGAGGGAAACTTGCCTGGAAAATGCAATGCGGGGCTGTTCAAACATGTCGGATAACACTGGGTGTTTTGATTTGATCAGAAGTGTTCATGCTGATACAAAAGAAGTTGGCATGGTCTCCTCAGCACAATGCCCCATCAGCTTTTGTTGGGTAGGCAGAAAAACTACGGAGAAAAGAAAACTGAGTTTTCAAGATATTAGATGCTTCTTTCATTCACCAGACAAAAAATCCTTTGAACAAAAGCACCTCTGTATGAAATACCCACTTGTCTAACAACCAGAACACAAATAAAAATATAATAGAAAGATTTAATCAACAGTTTGTATCTTCCTTATAAATGCATATGATTGCTATGTGATTATCTTCACATACAGATGGCTTAAAATTATAATTAAGGTTGAGAAACGAAAATAATATGGCAGAATAAAATCCTGCAAACCCTCAGGCAAACTACTTGCCAGTTTTAAGTATCCCTGATGAAAGAATAGTATACAATACAAAATGATAGAGGGAGGACAGGAGAAACACCCTGAAAAGTAGTATTTCATTCTGCTAGGCACTGACTGCAGACATAACCCCTAATCAAACACTGGAGAAGTGCCAGCAACAGGGTGAGAGAAAGCAGAAAATTCCTCCATAGAAGACTGTATGGCTGAAATCAACACTAAATGAATCCTGATAGTACAAACGGAAAGTAGCTTCATGTTATATAACTCCCTCATTCTTGGTCCAGTTTAAAGATAAAGTTTAAAGGCAGTTCATGTCACACAGAAATGGCTTAGTGGTTGATACCAAGGGGTAACTGACCCAGGAACAGAGTTTGAGGGTGGCCAGAGTGGAGGCACATGGAAGCTTAAGCAGGGCAAGCACAGAAGCCATTTTGTTCAAATATCCTTTCAGTATCCAGCTAAGGTGCCTTTGTCTACTCCTTTTTGACCCTGGGTTAACAGCTAACAAGTGAAATACCTAGGTGTTATCCATTGCTCCTCAGGGCAGTAAGGGCAATGGCTTTCTGCCACACTGAGAACAGATTTTGTCCCTGACATAGAATTTTGAAGGCATAAAAGAAGAAACAATGGTTCAAATGGTAATAAAAATGAAGGGTAGTCAAGAGGGCATTCAGAGACCAAGCAGGACAACAAAGGTGTCAGAAACAGGTGTGCATAAGAGAACTAGTAACACAGCTGGATAAAGCCCAGCAGCTCCTGTGAAAAGAAATGCTCTCACTAAGGCAAGGCATTGAAGGAATTCAGTGCACAACATGGCCCTTGTGACCTGAGTGAGCCTTGTGCTGGAGGAGAAGAAAAGCTTTGTTCCAATACTCGCCAGAGAAGGATCACCAGATCAGCCTCTGCTCTATTAGAGCCTTTGAAGAATCCTGACAAACACTGAATGCTTTGCCCATTCCCAAACTGTGATACAGTATTATACAATGGTGTTCTAGTGGTTTTCTAATTTCAAAGGCAATGTTTGGTTTGTCAGTAAGATTATTATTTTAAAAATAATAAATGCAAAACAGTCAGATGTATGGGAGGGAGAATGATGTCACTGCATTGAGGGGTTGGCAAGAAAGCCAAACACACTTTTTATTCATTTATTTAGTAGACAGTGAGAAAGCCTGGCACTATTCATTTGAATCTGTGGTGATTTCAAAGGCAGAACTCACACCTCTAGATGCTGAAATTCCTGATTTTTTTTTTTAATCATTATATAACACTATCTCCAGAATAGCTTCTGAATTGAGCATTGTTCTTTGAAGGCGAAAAAAGTAAAAAATCAGGACCTGACTAGAAGGTCAAAGAGCAGACTATAAAAAGTTTCCCTCTTACTTTAATGAGCTTCAGACAACTCTTCTGTTGTATAAGCACTTTACCATCCAAATATTTTTAAATATTTTTAAAATTATTATATACCTATGGCATTTCTAAAATGAAAGCACATCCAAGGCAAAACAGAGTGAAAGTTAAGTGGCAAGCCAGTACTCAGCAGCATTGTGCTTAAATACTTGGAAAAGAAAATTTATTTCTAGAAAACTGAAATATCTTCCAAATTTTATTCCTTCTCCCTTTTTTATTCTCTTCTCAGCAAGGAAATGGACAATAACGTCTTCATTCTTAACATTTCTCAGAATGACAATACAAAACCACAAAGAGAGTGAGCTTATTGAAAGTAGAAGTGTCAACTTCAGAAAAAGAATCATTCAAATCAATAATGTGTGAGTCTGAACTTCCAGGAATCTTGAGAGATTAGATCTGATAATTTGATATAATCAAGCCATCCCTTTTATAGGCTTGCAAATGTTATTTTAAAATGCCAAGACATTTCTTCACCATAGCAATGTTAGCAGCAATCCCTCTTTTCAAGTAGGTGAAAGAAAAAAAAAGAGAAATTACTGGTTTTCTATAGATGGAAAACTATAGATTTGTACAAACTGAGACGTAAACTAAGCACCAGCACAGTCCCAGAGGCAGAACTCAGCAGAGTTGTCTGACATATTTCTCTGTTTTAAACAACTACAATGCTTAACATTTTGGAAAGCTATACCTAGTCAATATTTATTACACATTTTAGATTTAAAACACATAAAAAATAAAGCTTTATTTTACCAATGCCAAGAAAACAAATGAACTCTGTTTCTAACATCCCAATATCTGCAGCAAACATTTGGACTGAACCCCCACCATCTACACAAAAGGTAGATTTAGAGTAAAAGAACCAATAAACACATATTTTTCCTCCTCCCGCCTGCCTTTAAATAATAGGCTGTTCTAAGCATTACATCTAAAATTTCCCAACTGTGCCTGAGGATGAACTGGGCTATTTGGATCATTTTAACAAAGTGAAGCCTCAGGGAAAGAAAAAAATAAAGTATATATATATTAATTATGTTTCAAAAATAGTGGCTATTCCTTCATTTTTGTGCTGTTTAATTGAGAATGCCCATTAAAAATAAAGATTAACAATCAGTTATGTCACTGCATACAGGACAAGAATGTCAAAGATATCAGGATCAGTTGCAGTGTCCCCTGTTGTGCTGCAAAGTAGACAACATCTATTGCAAAACATTGGAAGTGGGATCTTTTCCTCTTAAAAATGAAATGTGAAAAAATAAAGTTCTTTGTTACCTATTAAAGATACACAGAAAGCAGTTTTGGTAGGTGCTGTTAATATGTGCTGCTTCCCCTTAGTCTGAAAGTTAATCAGAACACCTTAAAAACACATAATTATTTTTTAAAAACTCATATTTCTTCTTTTATCCTCAATAAGCATATAGGTCTTCACATATGGCTGATTTATGGAGACTGTTTCACAGAAGGAATTGTCACTTGCTTCTGTTTAAATTGGGGTCTGGAAGGCTATGTGTAACAGCATTCCTGATAATTGGTTCTATTATGAAGCACTGTCATGGCAAATTTTCTGAACAAAAAACAGACTGCATAACACTACCTCCCAGGAAAAAAACCACAACACTATCCTGCCTCAACAACACAAATTTATATTCTAATTACATAGAGTAAATGCAATTATACCTCAAATAATGCAGGTGCCAAACCTGAAATTTGGAGTATGTATTTTAAACAATACAGAGTTGCCACAGTGTTTAAAACAAAGACATGAAACACTATTCTTCTCTAAGAGAAAGAAGAAAAGAATTCTTCTGTCTTTTCAAAGTGTACTACACTGCTATATTTTTCTTTTTTAACTCACTCTCTAGCAGACCTTTGCTACTTCATTAAAACATTTTTCAACATGTCACATATATCTGTGGTGTAGCAAACTCTAGTTTATTCATGCTGAGTGGCTAACCTTTCTCAAAGCAATTTAGCAACATTTCTCCTTTCTTCCTTTTATAAAATCTCATCTGAATGGCTCTGAAGCAGAACTGGGTAAGAATTGACCTAAACATAAACCTTTTAAAGATTAGAAAAGAAAAAATTGGGGATTTATTTATTTGTCTTGGTTCTGGTACATCAGCCTTGCTTTGATTCTAATTTTCATGCTTTATTCTGTCATCCAGGACCAGCTAGCATTATTTTTTTTTTTAATTGTAAAATTTCTCTCATACTGTTTCAAGTGAGAATGAAACCAAGTTTCCCAAAGACTATCACATAGCATGATCTTAGAATATAATTTATAATTGCCTTCACACATACTGAGATTCTCCTCCAAACCATCAACTAAAATATCAATACCTTTATTTAGGATATGAAACTTCTTTTCAAAGAATGTGTGATGGTTTGGATGGAATGAAAAATCAGATAAAAAAAATCTGAAAGAAATTAAGTAAAAAGCAATTCAAACATTAGTTATAAAAAGCAATATTTCAATTTCCATACTTTATTTGAACAAATTACATTTTTTTCCCAACATTTAATCACTACATTTCCTTATTACAAACAACATTTCATCATATTTGGTCAAAATTCTCAAGGTCTCAGGAGAAGCCTTACAAAATCACATGCCAATTATACTTCTTTATATATTAGTTATCCTTCATAAAAATAATGAAAAGTCCTCAGATTGGTCTCTTAAGAGTAGTCTGTAACCACAAATATGTATACAGAATTACTATAAGATTTTTCAGTGTAAAATTCCCATTTTTCATTTATCTTGGAGTTGAAACTGTGGTGATTTAAATTGTAGATCNGAGTTGAAACTATGGTGATTTAAATTGTAGATCAGGGAGTAATAAAAGGAGCTCACAGAAGTACCTGGGCAAAGCACTGGTTGGGCAGCAGAACAATCTTTTCCCTGTTGGGATTCCCAAACATGCTTCATACCAACCAGCTCTAGGGTAAGTTTAATGATAGAGGTACCTTATTTGCTCAGCCAAAAAGGAAGAGATTTTCTGCCTGGCAGCCAGAACCTGCACTGGATTTAAACAGAAGATGACAAAGGCTCATTTGACCACTGCACCACCCACAGTGAAGGTGAAAATTAAATGCTTAGCAAAAATTTAAAAAAAAAAAAAAAAATCAGAAACTTAAGCTTTGAAATGTGAAGGTAGTTCAGATAACACACATTTTAGACCCAATGAAACAGAAACAACATATAACTTTAGTATAGGAATCAAGAACTACACCATCTACTCCATTAAAGTAGTGCTGCAATCAAAGATAGGATATACATATTTTCAAATCTACTTTCTTTGTAAAACAAGAAATGCTATTAAGTGATCATAATTTTTGTTTTACTCTGTCTTTTGAGGAAAATCATTTATCTTTGCAAGTTTTTATTTCTTAGGGATTCTTTTTATAAGCTAAGTTTACAATACACAAAGCTGTCAAAAACGGTTTAAACCAGTGCTTAATTCCTTTCTTGCAGTAGCAAAAGATCCCAAATCAGTTAACGTGAAATCATTTTAACTTCCCTTAACTGGAGGATTCAACCTCTTTGCTATATAGTCTGGTTTTAATCCTATCCACTATTTCCTAGACATCATATTTTTACTTATATCACAGTATTGTCAAATGTAACTGGCTGCCTAGGCTCCTTCCTCATGCTTTCCAGGTGGATTAAAATCCTCTCACTAGTCCCTTTGTTTTTTTCCTTAACTATTGCCAGTTTCAAAAGAGTACATAGCCTTTGGGCAGGCTAAATCCTCTGCATTTCTGTACGTTGTCTTTCCCACTCATCAACAGTGTCTCTCCCTTGACCTAGAGATTTAACTACTCTTTCCACTTTAGAGTCCCAAACACTTCCCTCAAAGGATCCCTCGCAAAAACACACACCCATCAAGCCTACTCAGAGGCCTAAATTAATTATGCTAATCAGACTACCTTGGCTAACCCAATTAAGTTTAATTAGCTGATGCCTTTCTTCCTAAACCGCCTTGCCTTGGGGACATATTACCTCTGCTTTTAAGCTAGCTGAAGAAGTCAATCTGCTCTTGCAAACTTGCCCCCTAGCAACAGACGTTCAGCAGGGAGACT
Source organism: Pycnonotus jocosus (assembly GCA_013400435.1). Taxonomy (NCBI): domain Eukaryota; kingdom Metazoa; phylum Chordata; class Aves; order Passeriformes; family Pycnonotidae; genus Pycnonotus; species Pycnonotus jocosus. The sequence goes on from VWYP01013153.1 coordinate 6,549, forward strand.
CACGGCAATAAGCCCCTCAAAAGCCTTAGCAAAGCTTCTTGTTTCTTGAATACTTAAAACTGGACCATATTCACATTGGAATTCGGGCTGTGAACAAAAGGAGTCATATGAAGCCAATACTGCCAGTAATAATCATCCTTTCTTGTTTTTTCTATGTCATTGGAGAGACATGGTAGCTCTCTGGTGATAGTCAAGAACACCTCTGTCTCTAGATAGTAGTGCCACTGACCATCCCCTACCCATCTGATGCTGCAGCTGGGCATTATTTCACCTATGTCTCCCTTCAGTGTCACTGCAGGAAACCTCATCTGCTTATATTTACTAAACCTGCATGCAGTGGTGTAGAAAAACTCCTCTGTGGCAGATCCTGGTTAAGTTCTGTCCTGCATGAAGTGAAACTACCTTCCCTCACTGCTTTGTGAACTGAACAAAAAACTTTTGAGCTTCTGGTTCATCAAAAAACTGATCCTTTCTAAAATTTCCCGCAGAGAAAAGTCTAAAGCAAATAAAAAGTTTAAAATTCCTTCTAATTGGAATTCCAAATCAGTGTTGCCTCAGAAATACTGAAAAGGTGTTTTCAGAAAAATGTAGGCTTCTGGAGTTCTTCAGGTAGCCAATAAAACTTAAAATTCCTTTCCTACTATCTGTAAACAGTTCTCTATATTATTTCTAGTGATAAACTAGACAAACATTTATTTCAAACCATAGAAAATTTGGAAGGAAAATAGCAGACATCCTTCATGAAATGCTTTTGTTCTCATGAACATGGAATTGTGAAGCGAAAGGAGGATGAGGGTACATGATAATCAAATTATTTTTCACATAAATAGAAATCAGTAAAGAGGGAATCAAAATTGCAAAATATGTTCACATTTTGAAGCCTTTTTTTCTTTTAATTTTAAAAGTTGATATTCTTTTATGCTGGTTATCGTACATTTTCTATTGTAAATAAAGTTCAATTGCTTCAATAGAAAATTCCAGTATAACTCAAAGCCTGTTGCCCAACTAAGTGAACTGTTGCCATCTTTACGCAACAAATACGGAAAAATGTATTACTTTTACAATGATAATAAAACCCTAGTATTGTGTTTATTTGGTTTGTCTTCAAGTTTAAAAGTAACTATTATACTGAACAAACTCTCATTTCCAAGTGCTAAATGAAATGTTATTTTGAATAAATAGATTGTAGTTAAAATAAATACTGAAGCAGCCAGTATCATCTGATGCATGATGACCTAGGATGATTTAATAAGTGATATAGAAAATTGGGAACATCACTGATCAAATATTTTATCCCATTCAAAATTATGTATTCTAAAGAAAATTTTGATAACCAGAAGTGATTCCTTTAATTATTCTAGGGAATATAATGCTCTGAAAAGAGTAATAATACAGCTTACCTTCCTATTAAGGCATAACTTTGCCTCACATTACTGTCTGCTTAGCTTTCCACTGTGCAACCAAAGTCATGACAGGCATGTATAGACTTATTCTAAACATTTCTAAATTTTTATGAGTTTCAGGTTTTTATTTATGCTTTTGTTTATGTGGTTCTTCGGAGGGTGTTTTGTTTTGTGGGGCTTTTTTGTAATGTGCAAATGTACAAAACATTGATATTTTAGAAAATATTTCTACTGATTTCAGAAAGACTTTTGACTAAGTGAGGATTGCAAGATTACCTCCTTGATTAAACATGCCAACAACATAAATATGCTTTGCAAGTATGGCCTCTGTATAAGCATGATTCTTAACAGGCTTAAAATCCAGAATAACCTGTAGCAATTCTGTACTTTGCAGAATGCAAACTGTTCATATTTCCCCAATTAAATACATTAGCAATATGCTCTTAAACATATATAGGAGTGTCTGACTGAAATAAGAAAGACCCTTATCAAGCTAAATGTTACATTTCCAATTATAAAGCTTGGGAAACAGTGATAGAGAAAAAATGCTGGCTGTTACATACCAGAAGAAACAAGTCAAAACTTACTTTCTTGGAGGTCTTCTTTTTTCCCTTATCTCAGCTCTACACCATGGCACCTTCTGACCCATAATGTTGAACATGTTCAGGCTATTCAGCTGTTAGAATAAACTCCAGCAGCAAGTATGAAATGAATTTCCTATTGAGAACATGTTGATAAAATGTTGGCAGGTAGAAGTAGTGGTACATGATGGGGAGAAAATTACTTTGAAAATACCCAATCTAATGTTCATATTTGGAATTAAACAAGTAGTTGCCTGAAGCTTCCTATGTATTCAGGAAACTGCATGTCTTGCAAATTGTAGTAGGATATGGATTTCTTGAGCCAAATAAGTCCTGCATTGCATATGAAGTACAGATAGCCTGTTTCCAAAACTGTTTATTTGGAATGTAACCATTATTATAACCAAATTCTGCTGTGAATTAGCTTCCTTAGTTCCACAGAGATCAGGTCTGTAGCTTGCATTTAGTTCTTAAAAACTGGTGTGGTAGTGAAAAATAAAAGACTGAAATGCTGACAATTAACACAAAAAATAAATTCACAAAACGTAGCCTACTCAATGATTTGAGTCCTTGAAGATTGAGACTGCTTAGCTCAGTACTGTATCTACTTGACAAAAGCAATCAAATGTATGATTCCAGTACAGAGAATTTACATCCCTTATACTCATGCATCACAAACATGTTCAAGTGATAGGAGAGTTTCCTATGACGTGTATATTTATTGTCTCAAGGAGTCTGGGTGAATCTCTAAAAGTTCTTCCTGAAATTCGCATTAATGTGAGACTCTTTCAAAGATTTAGACAAGTATCCTAAAGACAGCAATATAGCTTTCTAGATAATCTCCAAATCCTCTCCTTCTAAAGGTTTTATATGTGCTCCAAAATGAAAGGACACAGTGAATCATGCAATAAATCAAGGAATTATTACAGTATGATAGGGACTCAAAAAGAGCAGATGGTACATATTTCTCTTGAAGGCAGAGGGCACTAATGGAGAGGAATGAAACAAAACAAAGGAGTAAAGTTCAGAAGAGACATTGTTTTTCAAGTCTTACTCTTCACCTCATAGTTCCTCTTGATCCCTCATGGATGCTTCTGTTTTCTGTGATCTCATGTCACAGTCAAACAATAGTGAGTTAGAGAATGCAATTTAGAAGGATGGCAAGCTATAGCAACAAAAGATGTGGCAGGAGAGCTGCAAATGAGAAGTATTGGTCTCTCTTCACTCAGTGTTGACTTCTGAAGATTTGTAGGAAGAAAGAATAGCCCTCAAGGCCTTGAAAGATCTGCAGGCATATTTTTGGAGAGAGAAAAAACCTTCTCTCTTATTGACAAGCTTCCCCAAACTGGATTTCTTTTCTGACATCTTAAGTTTGCAAGCAAGGAGATGAAATAATTTTTCAAGCTCACTGAAGACAAAAATCTGCTGTGATGCTCCAGTTCCCAAGTTTGATATGCTACTGTGTTCATCTGTCTTTAGCCATCACTGCAAGTCTGTAGTAGGATTTTCAATGATAGCCTGTACATTCTCTGATCTCTAATCATCTGCTAGACAGGAAGAATAGTAATTAATCTTGGTGAATATTTCTATTTCTCTGCTCTCACAACTCAGTAAGTTCTTTAGCAATCTCTAGAACTTCTAAAAATAAATCCTGCCTTGGTTTTAGAATCTTAACATCAAAAATTAGTATTTTGTGGTTGTTTTAATAACAGGGAAGATGGTAGGAGGTGTTGAGTAGTTAGATAAAGCATGAATAAACAAAATATATTTCAAAATACATTAAAATTGATTGGAAAATAGCTCTAACTTGGGAACTGGGAAACAGAGCTCTCCACTCCCTGTTTTTTTATGATACTCCACTGAAAAATGAGTCATAGTGTAATTCTTTTTTTCACTTTGGGCACTATTTGTGCATGAAGCCTTAAATTATATGCATATGCTTGGTTTAAATGCTTCTAACAAACAGTACCTCCCTCTTTCTTCGATACACAGTTCTTAAGACCCCATGGCAAATGGCATCCACAGTTTCACGCCTTCCTGATATTTTTTTTATAAATGATTGAAACACCTTTATTCTCATAATTGATACAAATTTTAAGCCAAGAATATTTAAGGATTAGTTGGTTTAATAATTATGACATTTTTATAAAACGAGACAAAGAGGTGGAGCTTTAGATGTGGAATTATGTAATTAAGTTATTCTTGTATTGGCAAGTAATTCAGTGTGATAGGAACAGAACAGGAGAGCAAAACTTTGGCATGGAGGCCCTTAAATCTACATTATACAGTTCATTGCTGCACCTGCTTGCCCTTTTGCAATCAGAGGCTCTAACTCTGAGACGGGCTTAGCCTGGGAACATATTGTCTGAGATCTGCGGTGCTCACCCAGGGTTTTCAGGTTGCCTTGCCACAGCTCATAACCAGATACAATTCTGAGAGCCTTAGCGAGGTTCAAGAAAGCACTACCACAGAGGAGATTCCTAACATGCTTCCCACCGAGAGAAACAGCCCCTTTCAAGAGGAAATTCACTCTAGTGTGAAACATCTGCCAGAGAGGTAGAGGCTGGAATGTACATCTTGCTGTATAAACCACAGAAGTTCAATCAACTAGCCTAGCTATCTAATATCTTAAACATCAAGTTTAGGAAGCATGCAACCAAATAACTCCACCTTCATCACTGTATCATTTTTGTTTTAATTACTGTTAAACCAGTTGCAAAATAATAGTGACAATGTTCATATAAACTGGTAAACAATACTTATTTTAAAAAAATAATTTTCTTTACAGAATTTTTTTAAAAAATATGGAATCATCAATCACAAATAAAAAGGATAAGAGAGAAGGATAGTAAATGAAAGAGAAAGAGGAAAACAGAACACTGGGTGAAAGTGAAAAGGAAATTGTACTAACCCAAAGTGTTTCATTCAAACTCACATACAACTATTTTCATAAATTCATACAATTTTTTTTCTTTTTTGTTTTTCATTTTAGTTTAGGCAATTAAACATGACTAAATTCACAGTCTTACTTTGACATTTTCAATATATGTTTCCTTTTTCTTTTAAAATTTTTGTTGCATACAATTATTCATTTTACTTGACTAAATTTAATGCCCATAAAATTTACTTTTATTATGTATTGGAAAATTTTGTCCCACTTTTTTCAAAACACCCATTGTAAATTGTATATACACATACAGAGAGAATTTTCCTAGTAGTTAGAGATACAATTTTATCTTCAGTCTTTTATATTTGTAGTGTTGGAGGGGTGTTCATGCTCATTCTAAAGTTAAAAAATTGTACTTTGGTGAAAAATGGTGAAAATACTCATTTGAGACCTGTTATTTTCAATAATAATGTGATAGAGGTACTTGTCACAGACTAGAAATAACTTACCCTGACAGTTTGATATGGTAGAGTTCACACTGAGTGTTGAGATGCTGACAACAAAGAAAGCAAATACAAGTGGCTCATTTCCAGTAGATGGCATTCATCAAAACAGTGTATTTCCAAGATTCAGTATTGTTTCTTCTCAATATGCAAGTTCAAGGTAGCATCTTGACACAAAACAGAGTCAAATAAATACCTCTCCTAGCTGGCAGCACTGTTCATTTTCCACTTCTGCAATAAATCTAATCTATTTTAGGAATGCTTCTTCAACTTTCACATCATACTTAGCTTTCAGATGTCATCCACGGGTTAGTGGAAATGTGCAAAGCTACCTGAATTTGAGTTAAAGAGCTTTTCTAATGAAACATGGTTTTGACAGGCAGACAAATGTTGTCTCTCACTTATTTTTCCAGATTACAGCACAGTGTTTTGGTAATAAGTATGGGTCACATATTTAATGAGTGTAAATCAGAAGATGCCTTCCAAGTCCTAGCTAGTTTTATTCCCAGCTAAGGGAGTGATTTACATTATCTTGGGACTTTTACAGTCTGTGTATTTTATTGTTCCCTTCTCAAGAAATAGTCAAAGTAACAATTTTTTTTATTTTTAATACTGTAATGAAATCATAAGATGGAAAATTCTAGTGAGTTAGACAGGCAGAAATAACCTAAAAGGTTTTGCAATAACTAGAAAATTCTGCAAACATAACATTTTCTGAAGGAAAATAAGGATTTTCAAAACTGTGGAAATTCTAATGTGTTAAACAACACCTACAAAATAAAAGCTACCCAAAACATTTAACTGCTTGAAAAGCAGTGACTTGTGCCCACATCCATACTAAAACAGCATTCCAGCTGACTTCAGGTTGTGGGGCTGGATCAGTTTAAGCAGAACTGCTCAAGGACTGACAGTTGTATTAGCACCTTTATTCTATTGCAAATGCTGGAATACATACACAAATATTGGGCATGACAACAACGAAATATTTTGGAAAAACAGCTTTGCATATTTCTGGAAAAAAAAGTCCCATAACTTTTAAATCACTTACAAGCTCTATCATGTTTGCACAAGGCTCATATAACCCAGCATATTCTGATTTGGAGATGTAGTCCATTAGATGGGGACAATTGCCACTGCTGACTACTGTCTACATGCTGCCAGAGGCTACAGCCATGACTATCATAGAAATGAGACAGTCACCTCAACTGGTGGCATGTTTTATGTGAGGCACAGTCTAGCACTAATATAACTTTTATGGTTTTTAACCTGACTTGTTACTGGTGTTATTTCACACAGAATAGGCATGTTTGGTGCATATATTTGTTCAGATCAGAAAAAAAATCATGTCTCTCATCTCCAATATGCTATATGAAAAATATTTGCATGAGTTCATCCTGTAAAACTATTTTCCCTCATTACTATTCATATCTTTACAATTTTTTGTTTTGAACTTTAATGGCAAAGGCCCTAGAAGATATTTCACAAGGAATTTTTTCATGGGTTTTCATTATTTCCTTTTGTTTCACAGAAATATCAAGGTTGATGTATTGAAGGACCGACCATATTTGCATTCCCTGAAGTTGTTTGTTAATGGATTTTTCTCTTTCTAACTGGAGGACAAAAAACATATAGCAAGGATTCACATTAAGTCTGAAGCTGGGATTCATGGGGTTCTAGGCTAGGCAGATATCAACTTTTCCTCCAAAAACAATGTAGTGAGAAAGGCATCTCTAAAAGCCTATACAGCCTTCCTGTCTTAAACAACTACTTTAGCATAGAAGTGTCCTTGTAGAGACATTTCTCTGTGATTATTTAAAAGAGCCCAGGTGAACAACTTAAAGTAGGCCTCTAAGTTTTAGACAGGTAATGATGGGTAAGATGAAAAGGCTGAATTCTGTGACCTTTTATTTTGTTCTATTAAATCTTATCACAATTCTATTACCCTGGTCCTCAAGGTCTCTTAACTCTACACAATATCCAAGTGCTGCTTTGTATTTATATTTCCTCTCACCTTTATGCCATCTGGAAATTTCATTAAAACATTTTTGCTTCTTGTGCCAAGGTCGTAAATGAATATATTAAATGACATAAATTCTGAGACAAGCTTTGAGAAACTGCACTGGTAACCTACTTTCAGCCTAATACTTTGCTTTTGAGAATTTCAGGTATAGCATATTCTATTTTCTTTAGCCAAAGTCTTATGCAGTGTGAAAAACTTGCATTACTTTGAATCTTTCTAGGCTAGAAATATCAAAAATGTATAAACATTCAGAATTAGATGTTGGAACACATGATTCCTGAAAATTAGTAAAATGGTGTTTAAATGATCTGTTCAAGGACTTCAGGAGTGTAATTCTGTTGTCTACACATGAGCATCTAGTGCCCCAGCCCTCACCTGTGCTGTATGTTGTGTCCCCATATGGACACAGAGGGGACCTTAAGACTTGTCAGATGACACAGCTGCTCAGGAAACTGATTTGGGCCCTTTGTTAATGTATTGGGTGTAGGCAGCAAGGTTTTTGTACAAGGAGGGCTGCGAGTGTGGCTTCTGTGAGATGAGGGCCTGCCCTGTGCCAGACACGGCCAGTTCAGGCCTGTTCCACAGCAGATCCACCACGGGCCACAGCTGAGCCCAGCAAGCCAGGCTAATCACACCTCTGTGAAAACATATTTACCTATGGTCAGAAAATGGGAGAGAAGGGAAAAAGAAAGAGAAACAAGAGGAAACCCAAATTCAAAGGAGGAGGAAGTACTCCACGGTGAAGCACCTCTCTCCCAAAGGACTGAGGCTCATGAAGGACCAGTGCTAGAGGCAGGGATGACAGCCCACAGAAGCCCTGCTCCAGAGCAGGTGCTCCTCATGAGGCTCTGTGGCCAGCAGATGAGCCACACTGCAAACAACACTACAGCAAATTACAACTTAGGGCCCAAGTATTAGTTTCTAAATGGAAGGAAATCCTTCTCTGAGTCCCAGGATGTTTAGTATATAAGATACACACAAAATAGAAAAAGAAACAAGTCTGTATCATCACAACATAGAGCTGAAATGGTTTTATTGAATATTTAACATATGTAAGTCAGATAGATACCTACAATTGTTGTATAGGCTCCCCACAGTCACTCCAAAGGTCTGGGGAAAGAGTCTGTGGTTTGGCTTTCATTGACTATTGATAGAGTGTAATGATTTGGCTAAACTTGATGATTTTGGGGGGTTTTTTTGACAGCTAAATTTAGCAGGTTATTGTGGACAATGACTATCAAAGTTCCATCTGAAATATATTTAAAATTTTTTATTCCTACAATACAAAGAATATGGCTAAGTGAATAGATCATTGTACTCAGTATTACTTCAGTATCTAAGTAGAGATTCATTATACCTGCTGGTTTTACATCCACCATTTAGTTAAAATGAGTTATGATTTGCATCATTAACTGTCATTACAGCTTCAAAAATAGACCTATAATGGTCATATTCCCCATTTTCTGGTAGAAGAGAATTCAAGGCTAGGTGCTACAAAGTAGATTATTTTAGGTCTTTCTTAGAATACTACTACTTTACGGAATTGAATGGGGTATTTCAGCTTGTTGATCTATGTTTAGGCCAGCTGCGGTAGGAATACAGAATAGGCAAAGCGTTTCAGAGCACCTGTGCAAAAAAATACACTATGCAAAGACATATAGTAGTCAAGAGGGCTGTATAAGAGAACTGAAATGAAGGTCTCTTGGTAACCTCACAAAAGATGTGCAAGTACCTCTTTGGGATAATTCATCACTTTCTCATTTAATGCTGTTAAGGTATCTCTCAGGAGTTTCCTTCTGCCTCGCCCGGGCTAGCCCTGACACCCTGGCTTTAGCAGAAAGTACGGTCCAGTATCCTAAGATACCTTTCCGATCTTGTGGGTTCTTGCCGTTGCCTCTGCTGCTAGAACGTGAACAATGACGAGGGATAAAGGGAAGGACTATGAGGGAAGAACAGCAACTCGGGTTTATTGGGATCCACGTGGGACCACCAACCACCAGAGAGTCTGCCAGTCAGAGCAGAGATCTCCCTGGTACAGCACCTTAAATTCAGGGGAGGAGCAAGGGAAAGGGTACAGTGAGGGACCAATCCGTGGATTGGGGGAAGAGGTTCTGAACATAAAAGACAGAAATAATATCAAATTAATAAAGCAGAGGAGGGAACAGCCAGAATTCTGCCCAATCACTCGACAGTCTCTCTGGAACTTTCTAGACCCAGGGTGAGGTCTGGGAGTGATGGACAGATCTCAGGGACAGGGATACAGAATGACTGATAGTGGCAAGTGTGGGTAGATTTCATGCAAACACTTTGACAGATGGGCAGGTGTAGGCATAAACCAAGTGGAAGGTGGGAATTTACAGAGGGGTACATGGAACAAACCATTATAAATTATACAAACAGAATAAAGGCATAAAACAAATACATACATAGAACTGTTAAAACTGAAAACACACCACTATACCCATTGTTATGGTTTAACTTCACTCAGCAACAAAGTACCATGCAGACACTTACATTCCACCCTTCCACCCCTCCATAGGATAGAAAGGAAAGTAAAAAGAAAAGTTAAAACTGTGTTTTGTGACAAAAAAAATGGTTTAATAGATGAAATACAATATAATCATCATCATTATCATCATCATCAATAATGTAGCAGTGAAAAGAGAGACAACAAAAGAAGATTGAGAAATAAAAGCCAGGAATGGCAAGAGATACCCAATCCAGTTGCTCACAACCCACCGACTGATGCCCTGCCTGTCCCTAAGCTGTGACTGGTGGCTCTCAGCAATTTCTATACTGGGCATGACATTCTATGGTATGGAATATCCCTTTGGCCAGTTTGGGTCAGCTATCCTAGCCATGCTGCCTCCCATATTCTTGTGCATTTACTCACCAGCAGAACATGAGACAGAAGTCCTTGATCTAGATCAAGTTACTTAGCAACAGTTAAAACATCAGTGTGTTATGGATATTATTCTCCCAGTAAATCCAAATCACAGAGCACTGTACCAGCTACTGTGAAATTAACTCTGTTCCAGCTGAAACAAGGACACCTATGATTAGTGAGACGCTGTCTAGAGAAAGAAAAAAAGATACATAAGGTTCAAATGTCTGAATGGACACTTAGCTGAGGGCACATAGCTGAGTAATTGGCATCTTTTTTTAATATACACATAAAGTAAAACAAACCCTATTTTTCACCATTGCTCACTCATTACAGCGCACATCAGGAAATAGGATTTTCAAATGCAGGTCCAGTTTCACAGAGGAGTCATTTGGGGATCAAGGTTCTCCTTAGCCCTATTCATCTTAGCATCCTCACTTGTTGAAGATAAGCCATGGTACAAGAAGGAATGGGAAATATCTTCATTGATCCTAGACAGTCATGGGCAATGTGTCTGCTCCATGATAGTACCACAGTTTTAAGTGTGACAGATAATAATATATAATTCTGTACTAATTCTCTTCTGATATCACTGTATTTGCAGTCTTTTATCTATTAACTCCTACCCTAGTGGCGCAAACATCCTGAGACTCTGGCACCACCCTTCCCACCTCTCCATTCAAGGCCCATAGCATTCTGCAGCTATTTTGCAGGAGTATTTTGGAGTAGGGAGAAAAAAAACTCTCTTTTGCCTTCACTGCTGTCTCAGTCAGCAGATCTCTTTGTTATCTACAGCAAAATATCAAAGTTAAAAAGAGTTGTATACATGCGAGCTCTACTAGACAGGCAGTGGACTGCATGAAGGACTGGTTGAGGGAGACAAGTTGGTTGGTACAGGATATTCGTGCATGTGAATTTCAGAGAATGTGATAAAAAAATCAGTCCTAGAGCTGCCAGCAGCACATTCTACTAAAACCTTCCCTGTGAAACGAAATCAATCAAAACTTGCCTTTAAGTATTCAGTGAGGCAAGATCAATTGTAAAGTGAGCAACTGCATTACTGAAGAGAGAGATAGCTTAGCTATTCTAGATAGTTTCCCAGAACTCCATTGTCCTTTTTGGAAAATATTTAATATCAGGAAATATGCTGATAACATGACTTTCTTTTCCTCTTCACAGTAACACTATGCAAAATCTAAACTTTATAATCCATTTCTAGGTCTTCACTTTAAGAGTATTTTCTCAATGACAATTAATTACTTTGAATTCTGGGAATTCTTTGGATTCTTCCAATAGCTAGCAACCCAAGGAATAGTTTTTTAAGTGTAGAAATTGACAAATTTCTTTTAAAAACCAAATATAACCCTCAACCCAAACCAAAACATGGCATTTCATTTGTTTTTTTCCAGTTTTTTTCCATTTCAGTTATTTTTCCAGTGAAGGGAAATGGAAGAAGTTCTTAAATTCACTCTCATTCAAAGTGAAAACTTTCTCGAAATACCAAAATTTCTTCTAGAAGGGATATTTAGAGTGTCAGTCAGCTCTGCCTGAAAGTACCTTTCTGAATTCATTTAACCACAGAAGCAAATCTCTGATTCTTTTCAAGGGTTCTGGAAAGCTGTATTGTATTTTCACTCTAAAATGCACATTAAAGCATTACATATGCTCCAATGTGCATTCTCAGCAACAAAAGTGCTTTTAACCCTCAACTTTTAAAAGCAGCTGCAGGGATTTGCTCCCCAGAGAAGAGAGTCTTAAAAAGGCCAATGGAATTTCTAGGTTCCTGAGGGACCATGTCAGGCTTGTTTGGATTGTCTCTGGGGTCTTTCATACAGTTCATCTGAGGAAAGTGCAATTTGTTCATTATGTTTGCTGATCATTCTTTTTTAACCAAATTCAGCAAGTACAAATAGCAAAAAACAGCAGAATAACCAGCCAACATAGAAAATATCTAAAGTGCAGATACTTCCATTCTACAATTACATCTCTGAAAATTGTACTGATCAGAATTTCCACTGCGTATATGAGGAAATAAGGATTATAAATTTTTTCTTTTGCTCAGAAATTAAACATTCACCATCACTTGCTATTTTGAGTTAGGCTTCTCTGTTCATCTCTCATGGGGAACAGCCAGAAGGAATTCTGGGTTAGCTGAAGCTATTGGTCACCCATGTCACCAAGTACCTCAATCAATAGCAAACTTTCAGTTATGTTCTGTGCAACCATGAGAAGAGTTTTAAAAAATCTATAGGAAAGTACTTAAAAATCTTCCCCCTCACCAGGATTTGGAATGCTTCATTAATTGCTTTAGCACATAATCAAAGTTAGTATGAACACTACTGTAGTTTTCATCTGTGAAATACAACATATACTGGTCTATAGGAAGTTCATGTGTTTATTTATTTGGAGTGACAGAGAGAAGCCTCAACTAAAATTATAATCCTATTTAAAGACTTTGAGCATACACATTACTAAACAGTCCCTGATAGAATTATTTCTCACTTAAAGTAAATAAAATAGAAAAGAGCTGATGATTGAAGTGTTTATATGATTTGCTAAGCAAAGTCAGACATTCAGAGGCAGGAATAGAACATAGATTGTCAGGTCTTGGTCCATCACCCAGATGGCTTTTGTGGAATACTGTTTTAGGGGTTTTTTTCAAAATTTTCTCTACTGGTCTGAAAAAGGCAGTTATAAAACTCTCATCAGAAAAAATTTTCTCACTAAATTCTAACAGCATAATTAGAGGGAAACAATAACTACAGTTTAGCTTCACTTTTAGATAAGATTGGAAATAAAGCCAGGAGACACTCTTTAGTTTATTTTTATCTCTAATATGGTCTGTTCACTAGTGTGCCATGGCTTTTACCTTCAGCTCCTAGCACAGCCTTTGCATATCCTAATAAGAAAATACAAGTATAAATTTAACCGTACTCCCATCACAAAAAGGTGAAGTATTCTTTTGCTTTAAAACAATAAAGCATTAGTGAAAATACAACATTGCATGGTGTTAAAATATTTTTCATTCTTACTGAAGGCAGAGATTTCAACTCAATCTATTTTCATGAAAAGTAATAGTTAAAATTCTGAGTTGACCAATAGAAATGCACTGGAATTATAATAGTTGTTACTAGAATGAAAATTATACAGAGCCAATTCCCATTATAACTTGAAAAATATATTCTTGTCCTTCTAATGAAAGTAAAAATGTAAATGTCTAAATCAATGACACAGTGATATGTCTTACTTCAGCTTTGCAAATGCTACTGTAGGCATTCTGGAATGCACTATTTCATAATCAGTCAATAAAAGATGCATCACAACTTTCAGTATCCTTTCCTCTCCCCAAGTTATGCATACATTATCCGTAACAGATTTTTGAATATAGCAATCTCCTCAAACTGCATGATTTAATTTTATGGCATAGTCACTATGTCAGACTAATACTAAATACAGATTTTTATGTTCATGCTTATCACCTTGGACAAAAAATGAGAAAGAATGCCTAACAGAGTGAAACAGGTCAGCTTCACACATGCTTTCTATCAAAAATAAAGAAAAATTACTAACTTTTCCTTATGAAACATTATAAATCATTAGGGAAAACATGAAAGAGAACAGTAACTGAAGAAAGGTACATAGGTCCAGAAAAAAAATTTCATTATATATCTACAATTCCATAACAAGAGATTATAAATCCACAAAAGCAAATTGCTAAACACAAACTAAATGTAGTAATATATAACTCTTAGATTATGCTGCTGTCATCCTATGAAGATAAGCACTGCTAGTTCTTAGGGCTGAGTTGAAGCCATATTCTTGTTTCTAAATTCTTTTGTGGGAAAAGATGGCGATAATGAAGTGACAAGAAAAAAATATTGTGATGTTAGCAAGGCTAGGAAACAGGAACCATATCAAGAAATTTTGCACAAATCGAGATTTAGTTAACTTTTGCTAGAAAATATTGAACTGCTTTGCAAGGTAAAAAAATCATATAAACAGAAGATCAAGACAGTCTAATCAAATTATTGGGCATATACTCACCTTATTGTATAGAGCCAGAAGAATTATAAACTTGTATAGTAGAAATGTGTTCTTTTTTTTCCTTAAGAAGATAACAGTATATGAAATTATTAACAGAAAAATAATCTGAAATCTGAGTACCTTAAAAGTGGATGTCATCAGGTAGCACAGAACTTGTATGTGCTCTAAATACAGCTACAGATCAAAAAGTGTGGTAATGAGAAGGGATAGCTTGGAGATTATTACAACTTGATTATCCATGGCTGTGGACAAAGACCAATGGAGTCATCAATTAAGCACACTCACAGGTGGAAAGGTACATAACCTGTTATAATCCTTCTCAGGAGGCCATCAAGCCCTTGTTCAAAATACCAAAACGTTACACTGTTCCCTTGGTGTGAAGACAGAAACTATGATAAGACATGATGGTTTTACTGCTAATGCCACTTTTGAGAACAAATAACAAAAAAGGAAGATTTTGAAGCAATTTGCATTTTTCCTACAGCTCAACAGTGTTTTAGTATGTCTCTAAAATATGCAGAAAGGATTTCTTGTTGTCACTTTTTCAGCTCAGAGGGAAGTAGGAAGAAGCCTTAAAACTTCGAAGAAAACATGATGACAATCTAAGTAGAGTTAGATCAGCTAGCGGGACAGCAGGTCTTCATAAATTTCATTTATAAAATCACAGCCAATTCAACTGTTGTTATGATTTCATAAACACCAAATTTAAAATAGTTCTTCTACCCCAAGAGAAATTGCTTTCCACAATTCTTGGAATATGTAGACTATAGTCTATAGACAATTAATTTTTAAAATATTATTTATTCTTCACCTGTTGGAGCAGTGTAAGGAGGCACCAGCTATGAGAAGGTGCAAAATAATGAGAAGAATTGTACAGAATGATCAGAGGATATAATGATATAATATAATCTGAAATCAGTTTAAGAACAACAACAAAAAAAATCTTTAAAGACTATTGTCAGTGAGTTCTAACAAGAAATAGAACAAAGAGAAAACAATAAAAGATAAATGTTGCCACTTGTGGCATTTAGAATGGGAAAAATATTAGCACAGGAAATATTTACTAGGAAAAAGGTTATTTATTGAAGACAGGAAGAACCTAGAAAGCTGGAAAGCTGGATTCTAAGCTAAATGTGAGTTGCTGTCATCTTGCAAGTGCAGACAAGATATGTTAGTTATTCTTGCTCTGTTGGCTTATTTATTGGAACTTTATAAGGTTTAGACTACAAGCTCTCTTTTAACGTGTAACTATAGCATGCCTAACACAGCTTTAACCTCCTCTCAAACTGTGCTTCTTTGTAGCATGGAAATAATGAATACTCTTTTCAATTATTTTCCAGAGCAGAAACTTGATTTAGTGAGATTTTGGGATTTTTAGGCTTTATCTCTTTTAATATAAAAAGTCAGTCGAAATAGCAACAGTGGAATGATTTAGTTTATTATAATTAGTGGCATAATCAATTTATTAGTATTTTTTACTTTAAATATAGACTGGATAAAACAGACTTGATGAGATTAGCTTATAGCAGTAGCTACAGAATATATGCTTCTCCAGGCAGGGAAAATGATGTTTGACACTTCAGGCATTCTGCTTGAAAGAACACCACTGGCAACAGTCTTGGACAGAAGAAGGGTCCAGAAGAGTGGTTTGATTTTTCTGTATCAGCTTTTCCAAGATCAAGAGCACTTAAATTCGAAATTGCAGAAAATCAAGCAAAGATGGCAGGAGGCCTGCTCAGATTAGCAAGAAGCTTCTGACTGAGCTCAGATATTAAAAGGAAGCATGCAAGAGGTAGAAGAAAATTGGAATCACCCAGGAATACAGAGCCATTGACTGCTTGGTCACATAGGGACCACACAGAGATGTGGTGTCAAAGGATAAAAGTCAAAGCCCATCTGCAGCTAAATCTGGAGACGAATGTGAAGAGTAAAACCAAAAGCTTCTACAGATACATCAGCAGCAAGGAGAAGATGTGAAAATGTGGGCCCACCTCTCCATGGAGTAGGGGACTTGGTGAAAAAGGACATGGAAAAAGCTGAGGTACTCCATGCCTTCTTTGCCTCAGTCATCAAAGGGAAGATTTGCCTACAAGAATCCCAGGGCCCTGAGAGCAATAGGGAAATCTGGACCAAAGAGAGTACCCTCCATGGAGAAGCACTGAGGGAGTTGATCAACATCACTATAACTCCACTTCTGGTTATCTTTGAAGGGCCATGCCAACTGGGGAAAAGAGGGAGGATCCCTGAGGACTTGCAGAAAGAAAACATCACTCCTATTTTGAAAAATGAAATGGAGGAAGATTTGGAGAACCTCAAAGAGATCACTTCAAACTCTTGGAAAATGATGGAACAACTAAATGTAGAAGCCACTTTTAGACATGAAGGACAGAAAGGTGACTGAAATTCAATCAACATGGCTTTACCAGGGTCTGACCACTGTGAAATGACTCATTCAGTGGCCAAGGAGAGAACAGGAGACATTGTTAATCTTGACTTAAGTCTTCTATGAAATTCTCATAGACTAAGTGGTGAAATATGTGCTTGATAAATGAACAGTGAGTTGAAAACTGGCTGTACTGCTAGGTTTGAAGGCTTATCATCAGAGAAGGAAGTGCAGCTGGAGGTCAGCCATTCATGATAAACCCAATGGGCCAGTCATGGGGCAACACTGTTTATCATCTTTGTTAGTGATATAAATGACAGGACAAAGTGTACCCCCAGAAATTATATAAGTTTCACAAGACTTGGTACCTGATACACCAAAAAAGTTATGCTGTCATTCAGAGGAACCTCAGGAAGGTGGAAAAATGGGTTTACAGGGATCCAATGAAATTCAGCAAAGGGAAGACATCTGGAAGGGAAGAATGCCATGGAAATGTGCAGGGAGCAGGTGACTGGAGAATGACACTGATGGACAGCAAGCTGAACATGAGTCAGCCATATTCCCTTAGTGCAAAGCAGGCCAGTATCTTCCTGCACTGCATTTGAAGTAGTGTTGCCAAGAGCTTGAAGGACATGATCCTTCCCCTCTATTCAGCACCGGTGAAGCCTTATGAGGAGTGGTGTATCTCTTGCTGGGCTCTCCAGTACCTGGGAGACATGGCAATAGTGGAGTGAGTCCAGTGAGAGACTACTAAAATGGTTAAGGGACTGGCCTATGCAGCCTATGAGGAAAGCAGAGAGAACTGTAAACTGCTTAGCCTGCAAAACAGAAGGTTCAGGAATCTAATCAGTGTCCGCCAATACCAGACAGAAGGAAGCAATAAAAGAGCCAGGCTCTGGTTCATGCTACCCTGGGAATGGTCAAGTGTAAATGTCCACAAACTAATCACAGAAAATTCTATTTTATCATAAGAAAACATATTTTTACTCTGAGGCTGATTGAACATCAGAACAGATTGCCCAGAAAGGATTTGCAGTCCTCATCCCCAGAGATATTAAAAAACCGTCTGGATATGGCCTTGATCAACCAGCTCTAGGTGACTGCTTGGAATAGGTGCATTGCACAAGAAAATATCCAGAGGCCCCTTCCAACCTCAGCAATTTTCTGATTCTGCATTTTATGCAGCTATTACACTCTGAAGGGTAAGAAGCATAGAAAGACAGTTTTTCAGCTCCAATGCTTCCAATGATGTTAAGTAAATTTACATTTGATGAGAATCTGGCTAAGAGAGTTTTAGAGCATTAGATGGAACAATTCTCATATAAGCAAAACTGGCAAACAGCATAAGAAAATGAGACTGAGTCAAAGAGACTGCTGACATTTAAAGCATGCTTCTCACAGCAAGCATTCGAGTTTAAGGAAGGAAAAGTGAACTAGTGATTACCATTAATGGGAATGGTGGGGAAGCATAAAGGAGTGTTGGAGAAAGTGCATGCATGTGGAAAGATGTGAAGTAGAGATATTCTACATTCCCTAACTTAGCAGAAATGCAAAATGTTTTAAAACAGATAACATAATACATCCAGAGAAACAGTCAGAATGCTGAAAGTAAGAAGGCAAAAGACAGTGAGACTTTAATGATAAGAAAGATAGGAGGGGGTCAGGGCCATTTCATCTAATAAACTGTGGTTGGTTTAAACCTTTATTCCTAATTTGCTGTCCCTTTAGCAGTCATGGAAGTAGCCAAATGCTCTGCTTCTTCAGTTAAGGATCCTGAGATATCACAGGAGTGCAGAAGAAATTCAGGGAATAATGCTAACTCAATATGAATTTAGCTGCTGTATATATTCAAAGGAGACAGCTTCTTCCCTGCTGTATTCTTGCTGGCCTAGGAAGAAGATTGTAAATCCCTCCTGTCATTCATTTCCAAAGTTAGCATTGATATGAGACACTATGCAGTCAGCAAATCAAGAGATAAAAATCACTTAAAAGTTAAAGCGGTTCACTGACAATTCTCCATCATCTGTGTACTTCAAACAAGCAAATTACTTTATAAATTCTTCCAAAATCTTTCTCTTGAGAGTCAATCCTTTTTCATTGTCAAATACATTACTGTTTATTACTAACTCTGAAACATATAATAAAGCAATTTAGAAAGTATCAGAGCATAAATTTATTTTAATCCTTTGACTTTGTTTCTCTTGATGAGCTGAGAATTTCAAGAGAATATAAAAACTTTACAAGGTAAGAGGTGATATCACTGGAGACAGTTTCCTTCCTTCAAGTCACTGAACTATAAATAAAACATCATGATAATAATCTGGTTTTTCTTATTTTGATTCCATCCTCAGACAGGAAGAATGAGGTGAGACTGTTGGAATTAACTCAAACTAAGTTTTCTTCTTGCTTAAAATGAGTGAGGTCTATGTCTCATATGTCACTAAAGCATTGCCAACATAAAAATAAATGCAATCTACCTTAATTTGACTTTCTCCAAAACACTGTTACTTACAAAAATGATGTTTGTTAGATACTAGTTGATATTTCTCCCAGCATAAGTAGCTCACTGAAATTTTCATAAATCTTGCTAATTTTTACTTATTAAAGCAATAAGGTAGTTGAAGGCTCTGGGGAAGGTTTGATGTCATCTTTATAGTACAGCTAAAGGGAGAAAATGCAATCTGTGGGGGCTTTTAATAATTTTGTGTGCTCAAAATCTAAAATCACAGTAATAATTCTAGTACAACTTACAGGAAATAAGGGAAATTTATGAAAATATACTCTTTGTCAACAGCTTTAGGCAAATCTCATTTTTCATTAGAACAATATCTAAAATTTGACCTCTGAGTTCTTTTCCACTTAGATGGAAAAATTTGCTTTCTTTCATGGACATTTACTTCATAAAGAAAATAGACAAAACAACTGTTACTAATTATTATTTATTCGTATCACAGTAACACTGGAAGGCTCTCAAACAAATCAGAGGTTCCACTGTACTTTATGCTGGAAAATGCATTCAAGGAGACAGTCTCTGCTTCAAAGACTTTACAGACAAAGCAGACACACTCTTTCCTCTGAAGATTAGAGATGAGGTATTGTATCACAGAACAATCATTTCCTCTACATTATGCAAAAAGTCTTTAATAGAGACAAGAATTAAATGTAGATATTCTACTGATAATCTTAATTCTTTGATTGTCCCTTCATTTTCAAGTACAAAATACTCCCTGGATAGTGGGCCTAATCATAAAGGGTACCAGAAAACTTTCTGGGCATACCAGTAAATCTTTTGTACTTGTTTAATCTATGATCAAAATAGAAAATCTCCTCCTAAGCTGGAGAGAGATAAAATGCATTTCAGAATTTTGATAATACATGTAAAAAGTTTATCTATTTCTTAACAATTCATACCATGCATGTTTGGATTTATGCATTGTTAGGAATTAATTTTTGCACTATTTCTTCTGTGACGAACTCCGTTTCACAAAATCTGTGTTATTGATTTCCTAATAGACTGGATATCACTGCAAAATACTGATACAGCCCTTTCTTTCCTGTATATAATGTGCCTTCTGTATGCATGAAATAATTAATAGATTATAAAAGACTTTTCAAATTGTCTATCGATCCTAGTGCAGTACACAGTAGCAACACAAATTGATGAAAACTTGAGTGAAAAGAAAGAAGATCCAGAGCTTGAATCATTTTAAAACTCATAAAGTAAAATGAATGATAGCATGTTTTCTCCAACATATCCCCAAAATGGCTGAATGTAAATATCTGAGCTGTTATTAATATTAATTTGAGGTCCCTTTTTACAACCCCTATTGCATTAGCAGGACCTGGGAAACAAATTATGGAGGTAATCAATTATAATATTTATCCAAAATCAAATGCAATATACTCTCCACCAAATATTGGTTGATCAGGGCCATATCCAGACAACTTTTGAGTATTGCCAAGGAAGATGACTCCACAGCTTCACTAGACAAATTGTTCAAAAGTTCTGTTACTCTCACAGTAAAAAAATGTTTCATGTTTAAGCAAAATTTTGTGTATTGCTGTTTGTGACCATCGCCTCTTCTAGCTTTGTGGGACAGAACTGAATAGAGCCTGACTGTCTTTTTCACACTCTCCCTTCAGACATTTATTTGCAATGACAAGATCCACCCTTCTGAAAATGCCTGTCCTACTGTAAGTTCTGAGGAACAGGCAGTATTCAGTACCTCAGCTTTTCTGTGTCCTGTGGCAGTAGATGCCCTGCCCCACTCTGCAACAGACACACCTTTACCCTAGCCTTTCTTCTGCTGATTATGTCACCGAAAGTGTGTGTTTCTGTGTTTCTCCTGATTCATTTTTTCTCATATGTGATGTTTAGTCTAACAGCATTTCCTCTTCAACTTAACCTATGATTTTTTTTTCCAATATGGCCACAGTATCTTTTAGGAAAAAAAAACTGGTATACTACCTTTTCAAGATTCATTTACAGCATTGTTGTATTTCTATAAAGTTCTCATTCTACACTGACATAAAAAGACTTCTCAAAACAAATCTGTTCAGAGCTGCTTTCTCTGATTAATTCTGGGGGAAAGATGAAGTCGCGTTAGAAAGTTTGTTGAAATAAAGATGCCATGTTAAACTATATTTCTTCAGCTTTTTTGGCATGGCTGACTTCATTCAAAACTTTATCTTGTTCCTTACATTGTTTCCAGATAAAGAAAAGACATTTTGAAAACAGTCTGCAGTTAGGCAACAAATAATCATGGGCAAACTAGAACTGTTGACATAAAAATGAATTTATTTCCCACTGTTATATCAAAAAAGTGCCTTCATTCCTTCTATTCAGTTTTTATTTTTTGCATCTAAAATGTGAATTTCATTTATTTTGAAGTCTGTTAGAAGAATTTACAGAGACAAAATTGATATTGAGATATAGCTAGATAGACAGATAGATAGATGGTTTGAATTTAATGCTTTAAAATTTAATGAGTCATAATAGAAGAGGTATGTCAAAAAAATCCCAAACTTTAAATGAAGGTAAGAAGAAAATGGAGTGAAATCTACAAGAGACATGAGTTTTGTATGGAAATAATTAGGAAGAAAAAGTTGAAACATTACAGAAATCTCTAAGTTATTGATGTTAATAATAGATGGAACTTCAGAAGACAGCTGGATTTATCCTAACAAATCTGAATTTTTCCTTTAAAATTAATAGAAATACATCCTCCAGGAAAAAGATAAGTAGAAATACAAAGAATTTTCATTAAGATTTTTTTCCCCACCAATTAAATATGTAGAAAAACTATATTCTAGTTAAGCAATCTACCTCATATTATTTTCTTCAAAATATAAAAATGTTGGAGAGTGGATCAGCTGGATGTGTATATCCTTATAGCTTAAATTTAGCCTACTTTTCCTTTTTTTAAAATAAAAATATCTCAAGATTTATATAGTTATACTTGCCTCAAATTATCCTTCAACTATTATTCGCCATTGATTTTGGACAATAAGGTAATGCAGGTTCCCATGATCCCTCATTACCTTTTCCCTGGACTCACTATATTAACCTTGGGGAGACACTGGTATCCTGTGGAAGCTTGCTAAACATAGCTCAGCATTTTCTCTGCCAAAGTAGGAGGCACTGTTTAGCAACCACACACAAGTCCTTCCACTATCTGCCATCCACTATCCTTATCTTCTCAGAATAAATTGTTCACAGAAGGAATTGCAGGGAGTACATCCCTGATTTCACTGTCCAATTACCAACATGTTGCACAAGAACTTGATTAATCCATTTTTTAACCTGCTTGGTATTATTTATCTCCACAACCACCTGTGGCAACACGTGCCACTAACTCACTAATCACTCCCTAAGGCACTACTTTCTTTTACCTCTCTTAAGCTCTCATCCTGCTAGTTTCAGTGAGTTTATCCAGGTACTGGGGGATTTGATGAATAACAACAGCCTTAACTACTATCTTCATGACTTTGCCGATATTTATCATCTGCTCAGGCTTTTCTTCCCAAACTGGAAAGGCTCAGCCACTTTGCCAATGACACCAGTCTGTGTGGTGCAGTCAGCACCCTGAGGGAAGAGATGCCACCCAGATGGTCCTTGACACACCTGAGAGCAGGGGTCTGTGCAAATTCCTCCACTTGCATTGTGGAAATCCTGAGCAGAAATTCAGGCTGGAAAATGGATTGAGAGTAGCCTTGAGAAGAAAGAGAAAAAAGAGGACATCCCGTCCCTGGAAGCGTTCAAGGCCAGGCTGATGGAACCTGTCTAGTGGAAGGTGTTTCTTATCATTTAAGGGGGATTGAAACAAAATTATCTTTAAGGTCCTTTCCAATGCAAATCATTATAGATTCTATGACAACTTTAATCTTTTAATATGAGACAATGTTTCATTCCCATAATCATGAGAAGTTGATTTCTCTGCATCATTTTTTACTTCATTATAGCCTTTTTGAGATGCAAGAAAAAGCACTGTATCAAGTGCATCAATGTTTTTCAGAGGAAAAGTGTTTGTTTCTGGTTTAATCTCAACATGTTTCCTGATAATGCCAAATATTTGGTTTGTTCTTGAGAACAAAGTGCACACTGAGTTGATGATTTCAGAAAACTGCCAGAGAGCACGAAATATTCTTTCTGAATTTTAACTTCCATTTTCAAGTTCACAATTTTTAAAGTATGATTTATGTTCCATTACCTCCTATTTACTCACATAAATTATCATCTTGCATTTCTTTACTCAGTACTTTAGTTTACTGGTCTTATGGGGTTTCTCACCATCAATGTCACATTTAACTGCCTGAAAGACCTCAGTAATATCTGCAAACTTGAATATTTAATTACGCATTCCCCCTCTTAAGGTCATCTGTGAAAATATTGAATAAAAAATGCACACATCACTGATCTATGGGGATTCATACTCCTCTTCCTCCTGAAAAGAGATCTAAAATTAAGCCACGGCCTACCCCTCATGTTCCCATCCTATTAAGCCATTAGTTTTTCTCCATACTAATAGCAAATAAATTTCTTACATGGCCTTTAAATAGAAGCTTCTCAAGGATTTTAATTTCCAAATTCATACACTTTAGGTCTCCTGTCTCTCCTTTACCCACTTGCTTACTCATACTCTTATAGAGCTCCATGTTTCCTGGCACCAAACACAATGAGATTACACATGTGCTTCATCATACTATTCCATTTTGTAGACAGTCATGTTGCAAGGAACAGAAGTAGACTCACCCCATAGATCCAGGATTTTCTTTTAAGTCCTTTTTTTCCTCAGATAAAAGTTATGCTAGCAACCTTCTTCTGACAGCGTGGATCTTTGTAGTAGATAGTTTACACAAGTTCACCACAAATTCAGCAGTTTCTCATCTGAGTTCAAACTCATGCTGAATGCAGTACAGTCCTAGTGACTTACCCACATTTATTTGACATCAGGTCATGATTGGATAAAACATACAAAACTCCTCTTCTTCAGAAAAGCTGTATGGATTATATGTCACCTTGTTTTGTGGGGTTTTTCCCCTTGCTCCTTTCATTTAGGAATTCATCATGGAGACATAAGTTTAGTATCTGTGGTGGAAAGCATTTTTGTTCACAAACATATGCACTGAAGTTCATAAAGTCTCAAACAAGTCGGTGAGTCTAAAGAGATAAGTAGTATTAAGATACTTTTTTCAGTACAGGAGGAAATGAACCAGGATTCACACTGTCATATTAAAATAACCAAATCTCTAAGTGAAAAGGGAGATTTATTCTCTAGGTATGCTTTAAAAGAAGCAGCTGCTATCACTGCATGCTCAGTAACCTGCAAGTCTGAGGAAGCTTAGCAGATCATACTCCTCAAAGGAGGAAGGCAGTAGGTGCCTAGTTTCTGGATCCTCGAGTTAGGGCTGAATTGCTGAACTACCAGGATTGAGATACTTCTGACAACTGCAGTAACAGTGATTTAAGCATCTGGACAACTTTAAGGTCAAGAACTGAAGTGCTTACAGATTACAGACCTGTCAAATATAAGAAAGAGCTCTGTGGGAGCTCTGGACCTCACAGGTTTAGACTAAGACTTCAAAATATGCTGCTCTTTCACTTCAAGAACTGAAATTCTTTCTGAGATCCTGCCTTTGGCAACTGTCAAATTTTGCTTTGAGTTTACCAAGCAATTACACTTTTTTGATATAACCTAGCAGTTGTGAAAAAAAATATATAAATCCCGGAATAATTTATGCATTACCATCCTAAAACTCATGGGAATTATATTTGATATTTTATATTGCTTAAGTAACTATTGACCTCTACTGGTTGTAATATCTGGTGCTCTGATAAAATACATATGACTGTATCACACACTGTCTGTGTCAAAGACATTTCTACAGTTTAAGATCTGTTTTTTCTGGTTAGCCTCTGTCTAAAGCCACTAGCAATATGTATCAACAGTAAATACTAATTCACTTGTTGCAGAAAGTCTCAATTTTAAAGTTAGCAAATTCGAAAATGAGTAAAAATCAGAAGTGTTTTCATGTTTATATAGTCTGAATATTTTGGTTTCCATTTCTCACAAATCTATGGTAAAAGTTTCTGTCTGTATGCTTCCCCTTTCCCTGTCTTTCAATTATTCCACAACACTTTCAAGTGTTCAAATCTGTTGACTATTCTCTAAACTCTCCTTTGCTAAGAAATCTCCTAGGAGTTGTGGGAGTTTTTTCTATTGTATTCAAAGAAATTTGTGAGTCAGTTCTTTTCATTTGTTTTGAATGTTTTAGAAATTTGCAAGGGAATGTTAAGGACTTTTCTATGCTTCTTTGAAACAAAATAAGTAGAAAGTTTACAAATTGTATATTACATATGTTTGACCTGTATACATATGTATATGCATACAGTTTTCTGTATATTTTTTATATGCATACAAACTGTTTGTATGAGGAAAGTATTTCCTTATATATTCCCTTCTACACCCTTATTTGGTTATTGTTGCTCTGTATGTGGTCTGATTTTAAAATCAGAATTGTCCAGTAACATAAATTGCTCAGAAATATTTTTCATTTTTTATCATAAGAAGAGCCTAATCTAATTAACTCATTTTAACCTGATTAACTCGAGTACTATTGCAGAATGAATGCATAAATGATAATGTAATTTAAACACATAAAAATAGTGATTACATTATCACAAAAATTACTTATTAGCTCCTGCATTATTTCGAGACTTCTGACATTTGTTAAAGTTGTTACTCACCCACCTCAGAAGAACAAAATGAATAATCAGTTCTAGTTTGTTCATTAATTCCAAGTATTATAGAAATTTGAAACTCTTATGCACATCATAAGAACCCAGCAATTATTTCGTGGCACTTTGTTAATGAACTCAGAATATCCACCTGTCACTGCTGAACTTTGTTAATAAAGGACATTTGCCTACAAAACAACTCAGACTTGTAAGTGAACACCTATCACTTTAAATCCTTAGCTACTAAGACAAAAAGTGATATTTTTTTTTCACCTCTCTTTTTTAGAACACAAATCTTGATTAAATTAATAGCAGACAAGCTGATAGTTTTTGAGTCCTAGGAACCGTGACAGTTGTCCAGTGTAGCCTCTGATATTCACACATTGTAGAGATACTCCATTATAATCCATATAAGCTCATATCTCCCTTTTTAGCTAGAATATGTCTTTTGTAAGACACTGAATTTATTCAAAGTTTTCAGGCAGTGAAAATCCACAACTTCCCTAGATAAGATTTTGTAAAGATTAATTACTTTTACTTTTAGAAATATGTACTTTCCTTTTCAACCTTGAATTTATCTTGCTTTACCTTGAAATAAGATCCCTGGATCTCATTATACCTTTGCAGCAAAATTAAAAGACCTGCATTCTGCAGTATGCATCTTCTTTGTGAATGGGCTTATAGATAGTGTTCAATAGGTTAACTGTATGTTACATGCATCTGGTGATATAGCTTCAAAATATGTACACTACCATACATTATAATATCCAAGAATAATTTTGATGTTTATTTAAAATGTTTCTAGATCAGCATGACCTTCATATAACATTCAAATAGAGCACTTCCATATTCTTAGGGGAAACCATAACTTAATATTCGCTTTTGGGCTTTGTTTGACACTAAATCCTGAAGTACTTGACCCTAAAATATTGACCTGGTTTTTATCTACCTTCTTGTTGTATAGTTTTCATTCAATATATCCTGACTGCCATATGAAAGGCCTGCATGAGCACACAGTTGACAAGACATTGGCACTAATTGTTATCACACAGAGTTGAGAAATGGAGAATTGGATTGACTTTCTATCTCAGTGAGACAGGAACAAATTCATCAAAGATTGTCCATTATCTCCGCAACTGTCAAAGGAGCTACAGATTAGGTCAGGAGAGATCAAAAACATAGTGCTTTGCTTTCAATATCTTCATATCCATGTTCATACACTGGGCAAAAACCAGCTTTTTGCACAGTTTCTATGAAGAAAAAGAACAGTTAAACAGTAATATTTTAAAACAAGTATTGTTTTAAATACTGAAAACAGAGGAAGATCAGTAAATTAAAACCAGGTGGTGATGTGACCCAGAATCAACACCCTGCATGGTCTGTGATTTCCCTTCAGACTAGCTTTAACCTGGATGAAACACCATCACCACATCTGCATTATGAAGCATCAAACATTAGTTTCAACTTGTATTGTTATAAAGTGCACAACTAGGGCTCCCAATTTAATATCTTCTGTTGGACTTCTGGTTTGTGTATAACAAAACTTCCTTTGGAGCCAAAACAATGTGTAACAACTGCAGGATTAACTTCAGAACCGAGATACTGCTTCATTTGAAGTCTTGGGGGTACCCCTGGAATAACACCTGTTTAAGTATCTGGTCAAGGACCAAGTGCCTCTAAACCAGAGAAGTATGTGACTTAGAGAAAGAGTGACAAAGAGGAAACAACTCCCATCTTTATCATCCCATCCACTGGAATAGGACACAACTCCATTTGTCCCATTTATATAAAGAAAAAGATCTGGTTGAAAATGTGATGCTTATTCTAGCCTCTAAAACTGTCTACTCAGGCACTGACAGAACACAGAAGACCAGGAAGAATCTGGAAGGATATATATATGAATACATAGGAATTTCTCTGCCTGATTTCAACAGCTATCATTCAAGGTGCCAGATCTGAAATTCAGAAGATTTAGATTGGTGCCTTAAACTTGTATGAGATGCTCTAGTATCAGACCTCTTGATTAAACCAGCTGTCAAGTGTATTCTACACTTAACAAAACACCTGAATATTCTAGCGACCCTGGATACAGCATGTCATGAAGCCTTTAAAAGATTATTTGGGAGTTTAAGTCACTTCCCTTTTGTTACCTATTTGCAGTAACAATACAAAAGTATCATAAATAACTATTATTGCTGGAAAATTCAGAAGTATACTACTATTTAAAAATATATAAGGTGGCCTTAAAGTTAAGTCAGAAGACTATGGTCATACTCACAGGAGGATCCAAAACTGACCTCAAATAATCTATAGCCAGTTCTTGTGAATCACCATTGTCTTTGGCTCATACAAAACAGTCCTCTGGAGCCAAAAGACCTAAGTCCAACAACACTGGGTATTTCTGCTTCCTTTTATTCCTTTTATGATATGTCATCATGTTTTTATTGCCACTCTTCAGAACAATATCACCAAGTTTAAAAGTCTAAACAGTATTAATTCCTGTTTGTTCATTCTCATAAATCCTCTAGCCAGATTTATAATAAAAGCAATTTTAAAACTTTTCCAGAGGGACTGCATAAAATATGCAACCTATACAATGTTTTTATTCTCTTAGCTGATAATTTTATAATGTTGTTTTTTTAAAAATTATGTACATAACAATGTTCCTAGTTTATCTATTTGTAGGCACCAAGGGGTACTATGTGAAAAGCTGAGCAGATACACAGCCCAAAATATTTACTTCTTCTCAAATAGCTCATTCCATTTCACCACAGATAGTTTTAACCAAGGACTGTGACTAGAGAGATCTGTAATTTTAAGTAATGCATTCCTACCATTGAGCTGCAAACTGACTTTCAGCTTCCTACATGGAGAAATAGAGATGCTGAAATTTTTATATAGAAGGGAATGCAACTGGCATTTTCCTGAACAGGGAATATGCACTACATAGTATGGTGTCAGAGCAGATTGTATCCCATGAACACTACCTGTGAATTAGAGTGGTATCCATTAGCACTGCTGTGGTCACAGGTCTGTCAGCTGTGCCAAGAGAGCTGTTGTTACCAAGAGGTGTAGGGAGGCAGGGGTGTTGCAGATCAACCACTGATATATATTGTTGCTGGAAATTTTTGTGTACAGTCTCCTCTGGCTTTTTTTATTCATCTCTCTCTTTTTCTGCTGTTTGAAATAAGCTGTTGTCACATTCATAGGCAGTGTGATAAGGATGCAAGTTCACTTGAACATATCTGTTAGGTTATGTGAAAAAAAGGCTTCACTGCCCACATAGAGATGTGTGAGGCACAGGGTCAAGCAGGGGAAACTCAGTAACCTCATCATCTACACCTGCTCCCTGCCTCAGCCTGGAGAGTTCCGGGGCAGCATCACCCCAGTGAAGCTGGGGACAACACCCTGCTCAGACTGAGGGAGGTCCAGCATTTGAGATGGGATGAAGAGGAATTTCTTGACATTGCATAAGACTTACTATGAAAAATTTAAGACAGGAGCCAAAGGAGGGGAAAGAGAAGAATCAACATGTTTGATGGAATGAGCATGGGAAAATAGATGAATAAGGTGATAAAAGAGGATGACCACGGTAAATAGTCATATTTATATATCCATATTCTAATTGCTCTGTTTGCCTGCTTGGCCATGCCCTGTAAGCATCACCACAGCCTGTCCTGTCTTCTTATTTAATCCCATTTCTATTTCTTTACCTTAGTGAGTGACCTGTGTGTGCTTGTGGAGGGGGAAGGATCTGAGTGCCAGCAACCAGAGTCAGACCATGGGTCAAGGGGACTGTGGTGCCAGTAATCATAGATACCAGACTGTGCACACTGTGAGTGACTGTGTGTCACCATGCAATCCCCACCGAATATCAGACTGAACAAGTCAGGGAACAGGATACACGGCTTAGCAGCCAGGTATGGATGTGGACTCAAGTTTGAGGTACATCTGAGTGTGCAGCTCTGTGGGGGAGACAGCTATTGGAGGGACCAGAGGTCAAGGCTTGTTGCTAGAGACCACGGGGTCCAGAGACCAACTGAGAGAGAGAGAAAGAGAGAGAGAGTAAGAGAGAGAAACAGCGAGAGAGTTTGTGTGTGTCTGTGTGTCTGTGTCTCTGTGTAACAATCTGAGATCAGATGCACAAGCCGGTCACTGGGGAGACTGTGTCTGAGACTGGCTACTGAAGGGATCCACAGGGCAGGTGTCTGTGTGTCTCTGCATCTGTGCATGCAAAGGGAGGACCTGGGGACCTGTACCAGCCTTGGAAGTTGTGTGCCCAGGTGCCAGAAACTAGAAAGCCTGGGATCTAGAGGAAGCTATTACACAGATAGAGTGTCAGACTCATTGTTGGAGGGACCTGCCTTGCATAGGTATATTTATTCCCATTAATGCATCTTCATCCTTGCCAGGCACGGGGGGTAAGAGGATGAGGTCACATGTGCTGGGATTTTTTCGGTGCTCAATGTTTCTGTTCATTTTGATCTGTGTTGCTGGAAATGTCTAAATATAAAAACAGGATTTGTGAATTCATGTGCCCACTAGGAATGCATGTTCACCTTTAACAAGCCAGGAGGTTCAGCAACACTAACAATACCTGCCTTCAGCAGGTGGACAGAGAATATGGTTAGCAAAAATGCTTTCTGCATACAAACTTCACTTATAAATAATATAAAAATAAGTATAAAAGATGCATGAATATCTTGTTACACAAATAATTAAATATTACACCAGTTACCTATTCTATTCTGTGGCACTTTCAATGTATCATACAGGAAATGCATATAAATCCAAGGCAAAAATGACTAGCTTTCAAGGGAGAAGTCTACTCTTTGAGTTATCCCTATTTTGTTTGTACAACCATGACCCTGTAGCTAGTATAATCAACTGAATCAATATTATGCATATTTGAAATACAACAAAGATAAATAAATAGATGTATAATGTTGCAAAGCTCAACGGTTTTAAAACTAGAAAAGACCGAATCCTTTTACTTCCATAATAATGTTCTCCAGAATAGTATGCATGTCAGACAGGCAGGATTTGGCTTACAGTCAGCATTAATATTCAAGTCTGAAGAAATCAATAAAACTGCTGCCTCAAGATGTAAATGCATGGAAAACAGCAATATAGACCTCCTCCATAGTGGATTACTGCCATCACAGCAGAACTATAGGAAGTGATCATGTAAGCACTAAGTAACTTCACACAAAATATAACAGAGATCTCTACATAGCTAGAGGTAAAACCCTAGTGGGGGGAGAAGATCAAGCTCACTCCTTTTTAACTAAGTAGTAAAGCAAATATTTTTAAAACTCTATTCAAATTTCCTTAATGCATATCTGAACTTACTGAGCAGTACTTTAACAACTGCAGAAAAAAAGAGTTGTAGCCTTTAGTTCTTTTCTGAACTGAGCACACAGATGTTGAAAACTCTACAAAAACTTGCATTCCTTGCAAGCTTCAGCAGAACTACTGAGAAAGCAGACAACACCAAACAGGATGAGCTGGTATTCCATAATACCTGAATAATATTACATTGCATATGTTAAACCTTCTTGGACATTTCATACTCTGCAGTAAATTTTACTCCCACAGGTATTTCTATTACAATCATTAGATTTTTTCACATGAATGCAAGTTCAGTGGATGCGGAAAATTAGTTTCTGCCTCAAGTTTTCTTGTTACCATAAGAGTAAATCACACTATGCTAGTTGAATGTAGATTCCTGTCATTTAACAGGACAAAGGTTTAGTAAAAAACATTTATTTACTTTTATAGTTCTTTTCATGTCTGCAGAAATTTAATCAATAGCTACAGATTAATTTTCTCTTCTTCTTGATATAATATCTGTTTAACATGCCTCCAGTTTTAAAGCTTAGAACAGAAATGACTATAACATATTTTAACACTACCACAAGGTCTCCTGTAAACTATTTAAAGCCATTCAGCCCAAAATCATACCTTCCAACTACAGTCACTTAATGGAGTCCAAGTTTAATCCCTTCTCTGCAGCCAAAAGTGTTTCAGCCCACCAGCCTGTTGGCTCCAGACAGTGGATACCTTTTGCAGTCCTTGTGCAAAAGCTGTGATGTGATGCAGAAGAGGATTCAGGATTTCTGCAAATACAAAGAAAACCTTCAGATCAGAATATGAGGTAACTGCATTCCAAGTTTTGCACCAAATCCTGTTTCTCTGCTGTGCCTAGTGACTAATGCCCCAAACCCCTTCAAGGTGGAGGAGAGTCTGTCCCTCACCGGTATCACCACAGCTTTATGCCTGTGAGCTCAGCCCTTTGCAAGGAGACAGCAGACAGAGTGGGCTCCTCCATTTGTGGAGGTTCTGGGTGCACACCACTTGTGCCCTCTGCCCTTGCCAGCTGCTCTGTTCGTAGCACAGACCCCAGCCTGCTGCTTTGCACCATGCATTAGAGGAAAAATGCCAATAGTTTCTTGGCACCCAGGAGATAATGTGCCTATGTCCAATTTGAAACTGTGAATTCCAACTTAACACAGACAGCTAAACTTAGGAGAAGGTGAGATTTCAGGATATGTTGTTCTTACTCCTAAAACCATTTGCAGAATTTGGACTTAATCCTCATTGAATCCACATTCTATTACAATTCTCCCAAAAACCCTGAGAAATCTTTTTGTTCACTAATTGAGATCTATTTTAGCTCTAGTAGTTGTTAAAAAACATCTATGGAGCTGAGGGCTTCTCTTATCTAGTTAGAGGTTATATTTAATATTCTGGTCAGTTGTCTTTTGCATATGAATTTGCTAGATAACAGAGCTGCCATATTACAGTAATCCAAAAATTAAGAATAATCATCCACTTTGTAACATTTTAACCATTTCACTTTCACAAATGAATCTTTTCACAAAGAATTACCTTCTTTTCTATTAAAGAAACTGATAAAGAATTCTGCACTGCATATAAGGTATGCCAAGCACTACTTATTCTTCCTACGATCCAAAATACTGCTGCAACTTACAGAATCATTTATAGCAGATTGTTACAGGTAAAATGGGACATTGCTTTTGTTCTTTCAGGCTTTGAGTGCCCTCAGCTAGTGATTTACTATACATCCACAATTTTCAGAAGCACTGTCTAAATTTGATATAGCTTAGTCCATAGATGTTCAGTTTCAAACAAATCAGTTCATGTTTTTGGAGATAATTACCTGTCTTTCTGTTTGCTATTGTTATTTCACACAAAGGATTAACTTTCATTCCAGAAAGGAAGACAATTTCAGCACTACTGTATCACAGAAAAGAAAAAAATAAAACCTAGCATTTGTACTACCAGTTAACATGTCTTTAGACACAAAGGATTTCAAAATTAATTTTTTTTTTCAGATTGAAGTTTCCTAAAATTAAGCAACATTAAACAGTAAATGTGAATTAGGACAACACAAAGAAAAACTCCATGCAAAAGGTGTTCTTTGCTTCCCAGAATGCTGTGCTTGTGATATTTTATTACTTATAAGGTTTGAAGATTCCAGTAATGCTAGCTTCCCTATACTTAATCCCCAAAGCCTGAGCAGTGAGAATTGGAGTTAAAACTCAATTCTCTAGTTAATTATTTTGCCAAAACCATGTAGATTAAAAATTAGCCTAATTTCCCAGGCAGTTTTTGTTCATGTTTAGATCTGTCTTGACCTGTGGAACTCTCATTTTGAATTGATTTTGTGCATCAGCCTTACTGAGTCTGGTAAGACAACTCTGGCTTGGGTTTCATACATTTCAAGTCAACTGTTATGACAATTTGCAATAGTATTGGCTGCTCATCAAATCCAGTTGTTTCGTGTGGAGTTGGTAGTTTAAACTTAAGTGATAAGTAGTGAAATTTTCATAACATCAATACGAATGCTGCCCCTAGTCTTTTGACAAAAAAAAACTTAGCCAGAATTTGGGGGGTTTGGGGCTGTTCTACTAGGACAATGCAAGTCTATTTTTGTTTCAATCTTTTTTATGCAAAGTCTCTTCTACTGAAGAGTGCTGGAAAATGAGACAGTAAGCTTTCATCAAAAATTATGAATGTGACAACAAAATAAGTTAATTCTGTGTGAAGCTCATAGATAATTTTGCTGGATGTATAGGACAAGATAAAAGCTTCACTGGGAACAGGGACTCCAGCTGCAAGACATAATTTTCTTTAATTTTTGGAACTATAAGAATGACACAGCTTGTATCACATCTGGCCACTTTGAGTATGCAGCCTAAAGGACTAACTATTCATTTACATTCAGATCAGTGAGCATCTAGGGAATTTTGATTTCTAACTTAAAGCTTAGAAAAGGATGTCTGACACTAAAAAGCAGACATCACATCATGTTCTGTGTGAAGCTCATTGCCATGGTTTCAGCATGCTCTCTACACACCTTGGTCAGGGCTCCTAATTGGCCCTGAATATCACTTGGAGTTAGTGGTAAATAGATATCTAAGTGTCTCAGATTGAGAAAGCTCTTGGCATACAAAGAGATCAAAACCTGACATGGCCACCACCTCTATACAATATATTTTACTCTCAGTACAAACTTGCCTCTTTCACAGCCTTGCAACTGTGGTAAGCTTTGAAATCTACAGCTTGTGTGTTGTATAGAAAGTAAAAAAATCCCTTAGTTTGTAATTTGGATGTGAGAACTTGATAAATATGTATCAAATGCTAGATAAAGCATTTTCTTATGTTTTTTGACATTCTTACCATTTCATATAAGAGGTGAAGTATATAAACGTAAAAATAGACTGATCAGCTGATTTTATTTCTTTTCATGCTTTTCTGTGTAAAAGTGAATTGCAGTGTTACTATAACAGAGCTTGTGAAGGTGTGTCATGCTAACATAGCCAGTATCAGCACTCCCACTAATCTGATCAGCAAGGCTTCTCTGGCAACCTCCTTTCCTACAGTAATTGTCATAACCCATCTTTTTAGAGAGGGAGTCTGACTCACATATCTACATGCTTATTATGCTTCCATCCTTCAGGATATCACCATTACAAAGGATCTGAAAGCCTGAAATAGGACCAGGCAACCCCAGCAGAACCCTGCAAACATTTGTGTACAATCTTTATGTGTATATGGCTACACATACAAAAATTAGAAAGGAAGACAGGAAGTACATCAGGGAAATATCTGCTTCAAGAGGAGCTAGCTGAGAACCCACAGCTACAAGCCAAAATCCCTGCTGTTTTTAAATAGACTAGAAGAGGAGCAAAAAATGTACGATGCATAGATGAGGTGATGTCCCTTCCAAATTTCAGTAGCTACCTTTTCCACTGACTAAAAACAGCTCACTGAAAGTTTTACAGCACTGCACACAATAGTGTAAAGCACTATTTATTACTGTGCTCCTTCTGTTGGCACACCAGCATGCAATAGGTGTTCTGTGCAGCCCTGATAGATGCAGATATCAAACAGCAGAACATCACCACCTCTGGCATCCAAGGCAGACAGCTACCAGAATAACTTAGAGCTGCAATTTTAGCAATGTCCATATTGAAAAGTGACCAATCATAAAAAAGTAATACAACTTAACCACGCAGCATAATATGTGATATATAAGTCTGGTTTTGGTGGAAGATTCCAATAAAGAGCCCTTACTACTTTCCTTGTGCACAAGTGCTATAAGCTTGAATATTTGCAGATGCTCATTTCTGGCATTTATATGCTCAAATTTCATTTTAGAGAAGAAAAGGTAAGTATTTATGTGTCAGTGGAGAATATAATTTCTAGCCATTCAAATGTGAAGAGGTTAGCTCTGTTTCTTTGCTAAAACTGTAATAATTTTTTTTAAAATGTCATTAAAAATTAATGGTAATTTTGGAAATATAAAAGTATGAGGATAGTATATTTATAAATCATTTTATTACAATGCTATTTGTTTAACTATTAAAATTTTCTTTGGTAGTCCATTGTTTTGTAGAGGTGCACTTTAAATGAAAAATCTGTTTGTTAGTTACACACAAATAAATTCATGAAATTATGTTATGGTGACAGAGACAGTCAGAATTCTTCATGCTTCCTACAGATGAACATTATACTTTCTTTGAAAATTATTTTTCCTCAATGACAATAAAGTCAACATTCCAGTCATCAGCTACAGTTCCTTCAGGGAAATGAGCACCAGAGACAAGGTACATAATAATCCTTTTAAATAATGGTTTACTAAGATCTATACAATGCACTCAAAAAGTGCATGCTTCTTTTTCATTTTAATATGAATAATTACATTCAGAAATACTCATTCCTTTAATATGAGGCTGTTTTGGGTTTTTTGATTTTTTTTTTTTTTTATCTACACAATAGTGGAAAATGATCCTATAATTTACAAACATCTTAGTAATTTTGGTACAAAGTACTATCATAAATTTCAGCTTTTTTTTTGAAAAACTGTCTCTGTACTGCCTGTAGTTTCTATCTGATAATTCTAACCTCCTTTTCACGTACTAACTCACCAAAATGAAAATTTCCAAAACATCTGCCACTTACGACCCTTCAGTTTCCACTTCCTTAAGTAGGGTTGTTTTAACCTGGACTCTTTCATTAAATAGCCAAAATTTTGAAGCCTTGGAAAAACTAGATTAGTTTTTACCATTAACAAGTGAGAGACATCTTCATAATATATGCAAATCAGGTGTCAGTCATTTCAGAACTGTTTTAATATAATTGCTGTAGACATTCAGATCTGCTAAAAAATATGTTCCCACACTGGGCAACTAATAGGCCTTCTGATTCAAACGTTTTCAAGTTTTTCTAGTTCTCTTAAGGCTGTTCTAAAGTTTTCCTTCAAGTATTAATTTGCCAGGAGTCACAAAAGGTTAAGTACAAAGGACACATGACCTTCAGTTTCCCATCTGTAACAAGTATCCAATAAAGATGCTTTGTAAATTCCCTTTAAGGATGTTCCAGGCAGTTCAAGAGAAGCAAGAGTGATAAAATCTGTTAAATAAAATTCAGAAGACTTCTTTGAATTACAAAACTTTTAGTTGCAGAACAGCAGCACAGAGGATACAGACACAGCAGATAAAGTGAAACCATATTTTCATCTAGTGCACCAAAGTGCTGGTGGTGCTGATAACGGGTAACCAAAAGTCTTCATGCCAGGGATGTGGCTTTCCAATCCTCAGTGAATCTCGTTCACGTGACTAAGTTATGAGTCTTTGCAGATACTTTTTACAGGATCATGTAGGAGTTCTGAGGCAAAGGGAAGAATAGAATTCACTTCTGAAAGGCATAACTGGGAAAGTGGCCTCTTTTTTTCCTGCAGTTTTTTCTTTTAATATTAGGAATATACACAGCATTCTGCTCCATATAACAGACCAGGGAAAGGCTTTTCAGAAAACAGAGCTCTGTCTCTCTCCATAAAAGCAGTACTGCTAGCACACTATTAATGGTGATAATAAGGACATAAATTAAAGTTGTCTAGGTTTTAAAACCATAATTACTTTCTTTTAACTTGTATGGACTCATTAATGCATTATGCTATACCAACTAGGAAGTCCTTTGACTATGAGCGTATATGCTATTACATCTCATCCTTTTAACAAATATGATTTCACATAGAGCATTGGAAAGGTACTTGCTTGCTATTGTCTATTTGTCTTAAACAAAGAGAATTGTTTGAAGCACTAGAGGGATCCTTTAAACTTCATCATATTTGAAGCAGTTTATAATACATAATAAAAGTGAAAGTAAGCCATTTTTCAATATCTTAAACTCTGTTAAACTGGTGAGCAAAATATATTAGCATCACAATAATATGTTCCCGCCTGTGTAACACAACAATTATGACACAAGTTTTAGACACTGAAGTTCCCTATCTGTTTTTCAGTCCTGTGATCTAACTACTAACTTCATGAAACATCAAACTATCCATGAGCAATTACAAAGGGTCTGAAGTCAAATTAGATGAATTTTGAAAGAGCAAGGAATGAGAGTCATTCTGTTATCCCTTAATCAGCATATTCTAACTTTAGAAATTATGCTAATTTCAGCCACTCACCCACTGAAAGTTACTTATAACATTTTCATTACTAACAGATAGCAACTAAAATTAATGACCTTAGGTTACTTTATTTTCCAAGGAGGAGGTCCAGGATAAGTAGTAACCTTGTGTCATATTTTACCAATGTCAAATATAAAGGTCAAATAGGGGGCATTTCAGAAACCACAACCCATAACGAAGAAATGCATTCAATTTAAGGAGCCATGATCCTGAAGAGTATTAAAAATTAATGATATTAATAAATCAATTAATGACCTTTAATAAATTTGTTGATATATGTTTAACCAAAAAGAGTAACCTGCAACTCAATGGTTAAAGTAGGACATACACCACCTTTTTAAGTCCTGCTTAGCATCCCATTGCATTGAAGTGAAGGAATTAATTTATCTGCAACCTATGTGGCACTAAATATTGAGTGAGACATAGAGGAAGATGTTTTCTGAGAACTGAAGGAAAGAGGGTGAAGTACATTTTTTCTCTTTAAATTCAAATTTCTTGCTTTTAATGTTCCAGTTTTATAGTTTCTCACACTCCCTAAGAGCAGCTACTTCTTTTACCCACATACTTTCAGTCTCCAGAGCTACAGCTTACACTACGGTTCCACGAAACAGTCAATCTGATATTAAGTAGAAAGGTACCAAAGATGGGAGTAAAACAAGTCAGTTGTACGAGACAAAGCTTTGAAAAATTCACTTTGTCTCTTCAAAAGGACTCAAAAATTTTGAAAAGCTAACTTTTTTTCCGTATAGACATTATTCCAGATCACATATCAGCCATTCCACTGCTGCAGAAAGCCTGCATAGAGCTCTATGGGGTGGTCTTTGTGAACAGAAATGCAACTGTGCTGTATCTGATCAACTTGAGACCATCAGGGAACTGAGTGCACAAATCCAGCAATACTGAACATAGAGACATGAATTTAATATCAGATGTTGCTCCTTTGGTACAGATTAGAGAAAACCTGAAGGCAGCTGAACTCCCCATACTATCCTGCCTATGGTTTGCATGAAAAGCTAAGGATACATTATTATTTCAGTTTCCAAACTGGGTAACTCCTTCCTTAAATAGGTAAAGCAAGCTGGTGGAAGAAAAACCTGAAATTTTCTTTCAGTTCTTTAAAAGTTCCACATTTGCTTCATTTAAAAGCAAGTTCTCTGTAGAGTCTGTGATGAAAGGGTAAGTAAATTGAACAGATAGACCCAGCAAGAATCTAAGAAACAGTCATGAGTGGAAGACCCATAGTAACGCAATCAGCAAAAACCTAATCAGCAAAAATTAGAGTACACTGAATCAGCTGCCTCTAAAGCTATCAAGAGAAAATTACTGTCCCTGGTGTGAATCCCACAGAGATGAGTCAGCAGCAGAAACTCTCCCTCCAAGGCCTTCGGACTAAAAGGAGATTATTACCTCCAAGGGTACAGGATTTATCACAAAATGGAGTGGTGAAGAGGGTTCGTGGATTGCGTAATAATTATTAAGGGATGTGTCAAGTTAATTGTGGGAATGTTCAAAAATTTTTATGGTATGCCTAATGTAAGAACCAAAGATGGGGAGAGGGGTGAACCAAGGTTAACTGGGAGAAACAAACACCGGAAAATAGAGAGCAAACCTGACAAAGCCAGTTTCATGTAAACAGACAGTTGGTGAGCAGTTTTGTGTCTCCTGATCACAGAGAGGAGGAACGGGTTCAGCTGACTGTGAGACTCGTGGTAATGTGAGGGCTGTATGTGCTTTTATAAGTGTCAGTACAGGCAGCACTCCATGAGGGTCTGTGTGGCCACAATCGTGTCAGACTTGTGTGCACAGACTGGGACTAACTTGTGTCTGGGGACAGGGAGTCACAGTGGCTTCACAAGCATGGCTGTGCATTCCTGCACAAGAATTTGTAAACTGGAAACAATCATGTTACTACTATTATTTTTCAGAGAGGTATTTCAGATAGGCACCTAATCATATTTTGGTCTTAGCAAATTGAAAGTTGTGAATTCAAAGATTTTCCGTCCCTGGAGATATTGAAAACCCAACTAGACCTGCCCCTGAGTAACCTGCTCCAGGTGACACTCTTTCAAGCAGAGTTTTGGACCTGGTGGTTTCTAGAGGTGCCTTCCAAAATCAGCCACTCTGTGATTCTTTGAAAAAAAATTCTGCCTCTTTTCCAAAGGCCCTAAAAAAATGCAGTAGAAATATAAACAAAAACATGAAGTGAAAGCTCTTAGGGAGCAAAAGGCACCTTTCAAGAAGCTCTATGGTCTATGTGGCCTTGAGACACAGCCTTAAGCTTTCTCCATCTATTTTGTGAACCTTGTGTCGCTGTAGTTGCATTAAAACAATGATCCAAACAAATCAAGTTATATTGGATTCCTTCCATACCACTGCCAGCTTGAGGCTAAGAGTTGTTTCAGATTCATGTAATCCGAAAGGTTAAAAGATCCTGAAAAATACAATCAAACATCTAAAGCAAGATCATTATAAGTGGATAGAATTTAATCAAACTGCCTATTTTATCATAGGGTTAGTAGAAGCCAAATTTAAAGGGAAAACTAAAGCCAGAGACCGTTATCAACATACAGTACAATGTCTTTATGGTAAAATGTTGCCTCAGGGGAGAAGCTGATACTTTCAAAAATAAAAATAAAATGGTTTGCTATAAAACCTGAACTCTTAAAATATTTATATTCCACTTGAAAAGACTTGTCTAATAAAATACTTCAAGATCAAGAGGAATCACTGAGGCATTTAGTCTGCCTTTGCACATATCTCAAGCTAAACAATATACCCAATTACTCCTGTAGTCATATCAGTAATAAATGGGTTTGACTGAATCATACCTTTCAGAAATAAACATACAGCACTGATCTGGAAATACCAAGAGGTGGAGAATGCACCATTTCTCTCTATAAGTAATTTCAATTGTTAACACTGGCAACAGTAAAGATGCTTTATTTCTAACCTGGATGTATTTGATTTTAACATTCAGACATTAGTTCCTGTTGTGATTTTCTCTGATAGATGAAGGAGCCTTTAACATCCAATATTTTCCCTCCATGAAACTTAACAACTATTAATCACTCAAGATGATGGTGTAATATGCAGGAAAAAATACTTAGCAACTTTAAAGAAAATTTAAGGAAGAAGAAACAAACCAAAACTCCTCAACATGCTTCCTATCACATTTTAATACTTGTGTTTAATTAATTTAATATAGTACTCAGGACCTTTTCACCATTTTTCTGGGAGGTTTTGTTTTTTGGGGGTTTTTTTACTGTGTGTGAGCATCACACTTCTGTTAAAATTAAAAGTGGTCTAAATTGTATAGTTCAGGTAGGTCCGAACTGTTAGCCAAATCCCATTTATGCTTATTTAGGTATTAACATAGGGTTGCTATTTATAAATTGCCAGAATAAAGGACTGCAGGCTTAGCAGAGTTTCCTATTTTTGTCAGAAATTTTATCAAAAACAGAAGAAAAAAGGGTTTTTATTTTTCTTAGGTAGATTTCCTAGGAACTTAATTCTGTAGAGCAGTGTGTTTAGTTGAAATTTCCAATATTTAGCTTTTAGCATTATTTAATTTCTAGAGAAAAATCTTAAATACTGTGATATTTGTTTCTGCATATATTGACATGATTTCTCTTGTTATTATATGAGGACACATTATTTGACAGAAAAACTGATTATATGAGATCAACACTGAAGAAAGGAGTGTATTTGACTTCTAATATCTTTTAAATTGTAGTATCACCTTCCAGGCGAGACATTATAGTTTAGATCACCAGTGTCATTGTAATCAGGCATCTCATGGGGAAGAGAAATCAAAAAGTCCCACAGAAATATACTGTTTTGGTGATTTTTGGAATTCTTTTATTAGAACACTGGGAGACAGAACAAAAACTACCATAATGTCATAACAAAAGAATACTAGCTGTTGCACTGCTTCATTATACTTCTCGAATAGCTATTTTGTTTCATGCTTATTCAAAAAATCATTTTCTCCAAGAATTACAGAAGTGAGAGACAGCCTCTAGGTAATCATATACCACAGATAACCACTAGGGCTGAATTTTAATCATACCCTTGGTTCTTTTAGCTCCTCAAAAAACGCCTTTTTGGAGTAATATTTCTGGACTTGCATTAAAGAACAAGTTAAAAAAAAAGTGTCTGCTTGAGCTAAAACAGCAGAACAAATTATGATTCAAAACATTGTGTGACAAGACAGACAATGAATGGAAATCTTTAAGTCATTTAACAATTATTGAAATAAATTTGCAATGATGGATAAACGCAATTAAAGGCAGGAATACAAGTAGTCATTTTTGTGTCTACCTTTAAAGGTATTGTTAAACAGAGAGGTTAAATCTGAAGATGTTCTTATTCAAGTTTTATATTTGATTGAGCTTTCTTATTTAAAAGAATTCAGTAGGATTTACTAAACTAGAACAAGCTGAGATCCCAGTGAGGAAAAGTCATTTTGCATTAAGCAAGTTCTGACAATTACACCCCAGTAAAACCAGGACAAATGGTTTAATAGAAAAGGTATTTTGGATCTTGCAGCCTTAGGTTTCCAGGTTCAGGAATTTACAGAATCTGTGTTTTAACTACCTCCACCTGTACAGGACTTCTAAAGTTGTTTCATGAAGAGATAACCAGCTTCTCATCTCAGAGAGAAACTTATTTTTTCCATGAGATATTTAAAGTGAAAACATACCAAGACCCCACTTCACAGATACAGTTAGGAGCTTAAACCCTACTGAAATTAAAGTGGCTTAGGCTCCTCAATGCTAGCCTCAAAATCAAACAGAAATTAAGAAACTTAGTTACAATTGAATTGTGCCTTTGCCTTTTTTTCTTCTGGCTGGACACAAATATATATTTAATAAGCAGCAGTAAATAAAAATAGATTTTGTAAAGAATATTAGCATGCCTGAAGTACTTACAGGAAATCACAGAAACTCTTCCATGTCCATCATTCATCTTACTGAATTTTGGAAGCAACTAAAAGTCACTCCAGGCTAGAATCAAAGAAAGAATTTTATGCCCCTACAACACTTTGCCTCCATTGTTAGGACATTGCTCCTGCTTTTTAAGATTTCTACAACATAAAGGAGGCAAGACAGAGTCATAGCAGGTGAAGTTCCCCAGGCCTCCAAGGAAACCACAAGGAAACATTCAGGCTAGCATATTCCCAAACTTCCCTGGACAGCCTCATTTATTAGCTTAGCTGCATCACTTCTCTGTCTTTCTCTTTTTCTGCCTCTCCTAGATGGCTTTGAACCAGTGACAATGAATGATCTTGTTATGTGTGTGAATTTGAGCAAAAGCCAAGCGGCTCCGCTATTGTTAAGGCTTCTAAGCTTTACTAAGAAAGTAGTAACAGTAGGAGGGTTTAGAGCTCACACTAAATTTTGCTTAATGATACCTGTTACTGGGGCCCAGCAAGCTGTTATTGACATATCGCTATTTGAGTGACACCTAATTAATCATTATATCACTAACCAGAATCAATGGTTATAACTTTGAGGACCTTTGTTCAACCTTCCCACTGAATATCTTGCACCAGCTTTGAGTTTAACCTAATGTGAGACTGTTTAACCTATAAACCATGTGGCTGTAGGAAAGTACCCTGGGGTTTTGTCACAATGGGGTTTACTGGAATACAATTGTATTCTAGTAGCAAAATTCTAGTAGTATGCTTGTCCCTGATTGGAAAAACATCCCTGTCAAACCTTGGACATATAGCATTTTCCCCTTGTTCTCCTACAAAACAACCTAAAAGAAAAAGAAAAAACAGGTACATTTTCTTTCACTTAAACTCAAGGAGAGTTATTCTGGATGACCCTCCTGGCAGTAGAAACTTTATAATCACACTTTGCTTTTAGAAGCTGGAAAAGCAAAGTGTGTGGAGAGAACTATACTTATCTACCAATACTATATCCTATTTTTCCTTAAATCACTATTTGAGCCCCGTGATGACAGTGTGGTCACTAATATATATATATTCTTTCTTTCTTTCTTTTTTTGAGAGGGGAAAAAAAATAAAAAAGTCTCAGATCTCCACCTTGTGTGGTTGATGGTGAATGATTATAAACACTCTTGAGGACCTTGGTTTAAGATTTGTTCATTACTGTTGGAGAGTAAAACATCAAGATGTGATTCCTTTTGCTTTTATTTTTTGTAATGTTGGAGAATTCTAGGTTTCACCTTGATGTTTAGTTTATCCTCCAAATTCTGTCTAAAATTTGCTTATTAGCCCCATTCAAAAGAAAGCACACATGTAAGAACAGGTGCATGTTAAAGTCCTTAAGAGGAAAAGTCGTATTGGCCAAATAAGCGTCCTACTGGATTTTTCCTGTGGGAGAGTTAAGACAAAGCATGGATTGAATCCTATTAGCATAGTTCAGTCAAATACATAAAGTTTTCCTGTCTGAAGCATAGGATGAACAAATAGAAACATGTCTTCACATGTATATTCTGAGCAGTAAGTTCTTAGGTCAGATTTTGTGCTTAGTTGGGGGTTTTAGTCACTGCTCCATCACATTCTTATTTACATAACACACTTTAATTTCCTAGATGAGTTACATTTTCTGTTTCATTTCAAGGACTGCTCCAGCCTCATGTTTTGTGGCAACGAGGCACCAAGATTGTGATGCTGAGCTCTTGTTTCTATACATTCCATTACCAGATTACATAACTTTGCTCCAGCCTAACTTGTTGGAATAAATTTCTCTGTCATCTTTTGTGTCAGAAACTAATTGCTTGTTTTCATATATGGAACTACCAATTAAAAGGTTTGCTGTGTTTTTCTCCATTGTACAAAAT
Source organism: Pycnonotus jocosus (assembly GCA_013400435.1). NCBI lineage: Eukaryota > Metazoa > Chordata > Aves > Passeriformes > Pycnonotidae > Pycnonotus > Pycnonotus jocosus. Next base: position 51,312 of record VWYP01013153.1, read on the forward strand.
GTCACTAAGGAGATAGAGGAAGGCATTTTGCTATTTTAATTAAGCATATGGAGGAAAACACAAGAACATGACTTTGGAGAAAATATGGAAAGACTAAGTTGTATCAAAACATCTCAGCAAGTCTGTGGCATTAGAGATCAAGACAATCACACAGCAAAATAAAACATGAAATATTCATATTGAAAAGCCATGGATGATAACCCAAGTTCCATCAGTTTCAATTAATTTATCTTCATTAAAGCATTAAAGTGAGCACTGAACTCACTAATTACAACTCAGAGAACTGAGCTATATTCCTATGTTTCTGAGCAGAAAAGGTCTAAATTTAAAGTGGAATGAAAAGAAACCCCAAGGCTTTTATAAAATAAAATAAAATAAAATAAAACCTAGGCATTTTCAGATGAAATTTTTTAATAATAAAAGGAGAAAGGGGCAGAAAGCAATCTCTGAGTCAACCAGTCCAGTGCTGGTATGAGTGACTAAAATCAGTTCTCTATGTGCCTAGAGGTGACCTGAATATCCAAAAGTCTGACAGATGATAGGTAAAGATGATGAGGTGGTTTCAGTTAATATTAGATCTCTACTGCCAGAGGCATCATTAGGAAACTAGAATCCATCCACCTCTTTTGGCAAGGGGAACACAACACCAAAATAAAATGAGGAAAAGTAACTTCATCTCATATCCTGAAACTTCCAACAGGTAAATATTAGAGAGTCTTTTTTTTTTTTTACTCTAAAACAGTGTTAAAGTCAATATTGACAGCACATCTTTTAAATACAAAATTCTTGGTCTAAATCAGGATGAATATTTCTGTTTACTCTGTGGACACTCTGTGTTCTAAAACACAAGGAATTTTAACTTTTAGTATAAAGTTCTTTTAAACATTATTGGACAAATAATAAACCAAACTTCTGATAGAGAAATGACCAAGTTAAGCTAAAATGAAGTTTTTAGACACTGAGAATTTGTAGGGTTTGTTCCCTGAGCTTTGTGTTTAGGAGCATTGCTTTTAAGCTATAATAGTCATAGCTTGAAGCATTAGCTTTTCCTGATAGTCTTGTTTTCCTACACTGCAATTTTAACTGCATTTAAAACAAGCCAGAAAGACTATGAAGATGAATGGGACATAAGAAACCCAAAGAAAAGGAAAAGGGGAAGGAAGAAAGCAAGCAGTGGTTTATTTCTAATACTACAACTTTCCTTCTGTATAAGTAATCAGTGAACTGAATATATGGTAAACAAAAATGGGGAAGAAAAAGACAAGCACAAGAGGAGGGAAGAAAGTAGAGAAACAAAGAAGAAATGCATACCACCTCCAGCAGCCTTTATTTCTCACCAGTACAAGCTATTACAAACATAATTGACTTTTTATGTTGACAGCTGCTGTTCTTTCAAACAACAATAGGCAAAGAGCATAGTATTACTCTGGTTTATCCATGACATTAATTAAACATTCAGCTCTGCATCACCCATGATGATTCACTACCCCTGCATAGAGTAATAAATATACATTCCTAGTTCATTATGAAGGGTAAAAGTGAAGCATAAAGTCCATGCCATAACAAATCATTTTACTCCACTTCTTCCAAACACTTTAGAGTAGATGACAGTCAGTAAGGCATAAAGGGCTTTCATAACACCATCTCAACCTCCAGCACAGGCAAATGGCTTCAGAAAGCACAGGTATGTACAAGTTTATTTTCCTTTCCAAATCAATTCAGCACAAGTTGGTGAAGATATATGCCCCTTGGAGGCAAAGGGATCCATATTTTGTTGTAGGAAGAGATTAAAAGTCCAAAGAATGAATCTGAAACACGGCCTACTAATTTCATGAGAAATGGTTTTATTATCTATCAGCAACACTCATCTTGCATGGGTATGGAGTTTTCCTGTTCAGGGGCCAGTTTAAGAGACAGAATAGAGTTTGAATGAGTTTTCACAGTATTGCCAAGAGAATGAAAGGTACACTATAGCTTAATATCCAAGCATATCATATTTAAAAGTTTATGAACTTACAGGTGTCCATACCAGTGGGTGGAGCATTTGCATACTTTTGTATATTCAATGTACAAATTGTTATATCTTCATTGAAAAAAAATTTAAAAGGTTTCATTTAAAACAGGAGAGGATTTATCCAACTATCCAAATTTCCTAACATAAAGTAATTTTAAGAAATTTTCTACTTGAACATGTGATTGCAAAACTTGTTTGAATGCTCAGTCTAGGAAATATCACCATAAAAATGACTGTTTGCAAACGTTCTTGTGTTACAGCAGGTTATTGTAACCTCTGTTTCCTTGCCATTGATCACAGTGGAGCTCATTTTGAAAAGATAATGCTAATATCTGATAGCAATATGCTGATTATTCTATGAGGATTTTTTATGTTTCAGCAACCAGTAAAACTCCTTGACTAAGAAACAGAGGTAATAGTGAGAAACCATTTTCAGTCCTGATTTTCAGCAAATCAATGCTTTCAAATTAATTTTAATCACAGAGACTTGGAAGCCTATAAAATATTTATGAGAAAGTACATCATATGTATAGGAGTTCTAGTCTGTGGCTGCAACATATGGTTTAGAAATTGAAACAGGTGTGGGAGAACAGGTGGTCACAGTCATTCAAGGGTATAGCTGGAATTTACCATGAGAAAAAGAAATAAAAATAAAAATAAAAATTAATAACTCATTTACCTTCTAAGGTAACTTGCAGACTTAACAACAGAAGTGACGGCTCTTCAATGGGGAAAGGGAAGTATGAGACCTTGTGATTTTGTTACGCATTAATATCCTAGGAAAGTTTATGATAGCTGTCTTCTTTCATACCTTGCCCTTGACTAAATTTTTGTCAAAAGAAAAGCAGTTTCTCCATCTTTAAGAAAAAAACCACTGTTTCTACATCTTAATTTTCAAAGAAGTTAAATCAATGTGTAAGAAACAAAGGATACAGAGGCATAGTAGTCCAGCTTCATTCAGATGTCAAACAAATCAACCTAACAACTGGTCCTTTGTTGACTGATCTTTAGATGCTCTAGATCTAAAGTAGATGTTGCTATGCAATAAAATTAGCCTTTCTGCAATACTTGATTTATTTTGAATTTACATTTAATTCAATTTGCAGTTGTACAAAGTCTGCAATATGTTTAAAATTCACATCCAAGAAGCAAATACATGATGAGTAGAGCTCTCAAATTCCTTGAGTATTCAAGCATATCTTAAAATATCATCAATCTCATACTTCCTCATTTATAAGGAAATTTCATCATTCAGTATATTTCCAATTTTTAAAACAGAGAATTTCATAGATATTTAACAAAAGCATTAAGTCCATGAATTATATTCTTGAACAGTGCATTAGTTGCCCCTTGGGTCACAAAAAATGATCACTTTTGAAAACAGAACACTCATGCACTTTGACATGGAAGTATAGTAAATAAAATAAGCTAAACTTCAAATATAGCTGGAGTTTGCATTACTTTTCGAAATCATCATCAGCTGTTGGTTTGACTCTGGGAAGACCTGAATTCCCAATACACCAGAAAGGTAGGAGGCTGAATTCATTTCTGTTTTCTTAAATGTATTGGACTTATGCATTTAAGATGTATGCACTCTGCTAAAATTGATCCTTCTATTTTTCAATGTTTACAAATGAAAATAATTTAAAATAAAATTAACTTGTTCTAACCTCTGCTTGAGATGAAATTCCTTTTGGCATTTGTGTACTGAAAAGCTATTTTCAGGTACATAAGAACTGACATGCCAGATCAAACTAATGGTCCATCTAGATAGTATATTAAGTGTGCTTATCAACTCTCACAGTTTTCCTCTGAAATTCCTGATTCAAAAACTTCCTATTTATTTTTAATCTTGTAGACAACAATCAAACCAGACCATTAATTCCAGGGAGCAATTTACCATATGTGCTTGAACATCTTTCCTATGGATCTCAAAAATGCTAGATGTGCGTTACCTAAATGGTGTTTTTAATATGTTTTTACTAAATTATGCTGTCACATGCAGTCAGAACAAATAGTCTTCCAACAGAAGACCAAACTCATCCCTAGTAATATTACACAGAAGCCAACAGGGTTGCACCAAGGATAAAAGTAACCAGCTATGCTTCAAATTTACTTCTTCTTTCCATTCATCTGCATTAAAGAATAAAATAAACACACACTACTTTTGCTACTCCTAGAGCAAGCCAGGTAAAATTACTCTAAAACTAGTAAAACTACTTACTAGGCAGAAATATTACTACAGCTGGAAACTTACAGTTAAAGTTTTTTTCATATAGCAAACCCTCTGAAAAAAATTATTTACAGGAAATTATCTTATTCTTTGAGAATGCTCCCATATGCAATTAAATTTCATTAAAGTTGATGAGATTTAAGTGGTGTTCAAAGTTAGGCACATGTTTAAGTACTCCCCTGAATTAATCCTGTAACTGTCAAACTGCATATACCATATCAGTAACCAACCTAGGTGTTTCTCTAATAGTCTTTTAGGACTTGACAGCATCTTTACAAATAAAGTATTCTTTCAGGAAAAAAAAATTAAACTATTAGATTAATAATTTATGTTCTTGTGCAGGTATGGCTTTTCTATTGGTTTTTTTTTTTGGGATCATTTTTTACGATCAATTTTATTGAAAACTAATATTAGAGTAATTTTTTATGTTCCATTAGGGTGGCAAGGAACTGAAACAGGTTTCCCAGAGAAGTTGTGGTTGGCCCTGGAAGTTTTGAAGACCAGGTTGGATGGAGCTTTTAGCAACCTGATCTAGTGGAAGGGGTCCCTGCCTATGGAGGGGTGGTTGGAACTAGATAATCTTTAAGGTCCCTTCCAACCCAAACCCTTCTATGATCCTATGATTAATTTCTGGTCTGTGAAAAATATTTTAAACTTTAATTTCTTGCAGGACCTTCACTTGTTCCTATGTAATGCACATCAAATCCACGAAGGCAGATTGGTTGGTCCTTTGTTTAAACTACTTATAAGTATACTCAACACATCTGTTGGAAGTATGGCTGCTTAGGATATTAAAAGACAGGTTGTGATTTAAAACATCCCCAACTAATTTTTCCATAAACAAATATAACTTTATTTATAATAACATCAATAATTCTATCAATTCATTTCCAGAAATTTTTGCGTTCACTCACTAAAGAAAAAAATGCTTAACATAAAGGAAAAGCTGTAACTGGTACTAAAAAAAAAAAAAAATTACATGGAAGGAGGATAGGTGTATTTCTCATTTATTCATTTTCATCACCATTTTCATCACCAGAAAAACAAAAACATTAGCCCAATTTTTAAAATTCCAGGACAACAGAAAGTAAACATATTTGAGGTCTAACTTTTCAATCACATGTATATAAAATCACATAACACTGTGCTCTTCCCACCTGAGGCACTAAAAGATAACCACTAATAGTGGAACAGGGAGGATATGCAAGCACTACAGTCAATGAATGATCTGCTGCTCCTATGTCTTCAATGTACATCTGAATAGTTTGGGATGTTATGTTATATAAGCACAATTAATAATTTAATGTTACCAAGCTATTTTAAAAATAAGACATTCAAACTGAATGTGAAAATAATCAAAAAGCAAAGCCAACAGACGTTTAATTTAAATTCAACACGTAGCTGGGTATTAAGAAAAAAGCCATCTTTGCCATGCATTATCTTCTGAACGTGCCCAGAGATGATTTCAAGTGACCCCAAACAATCTAATCAGAATTATGTTCCAATCTGTTTCAGAAGATGATTCCATTTTCTCTTGACATGATTTTGACTAAATCAATCTATCTATTTCTGTTGTCCTTCAAAAAAAAAGAGGAAATCTAGAGGAGCTCAAATGGGATCAGTCTTGACTTTAAGTTGGCAAGCTAGAGGGAAGCTGCAGATGTCATCCATTCAGTGGTAGTTTCGAGTACCAAATTCCACTCTTAAGATTTGTATATGGTAAAACTGAATTTGGGGAGATGAGCCTGGGCAAAATCTGTAGAATTTAATTCACACCATTTACTGTGCAAGGTACTGTAACTGTATCCTACAGATCTCGAAATTCCAGGATGCTCCTGTTGAGGAAGCTCATTATAGTAAGTCTAACAAGCCAAATAAAGCAAGAGATAATTCAATTAAAAATAAAACCATCTCAAATCATGAGAGCAGAAGATACCCTTTGTTTAGAAACACTCTAGGCCTATGTATGTGTGCCTATATGTACATGTATGTGTGTGCATAAATATACAGCTCATGAGGTGAGGTCTCTGACAAGTTACATTGCATTCTGCTGATATTGCAAGTTTGCATAGTGCCTCAGGTTATTTTTTAATTGAATTCCTCTATTTGTACATGAGCAGTATTAAAGAAATCCCCAAGGAGTGTACCATTTGATACTTGGTGATTTTGTTCAACGCCATGTCATTTTAATTTATATCGAAGGAGAACTTGTTGGAAGCAGGTTGCAGTTGCTTAAGCTTTAAATGTCAAGTGGGGCTGAGGAGGGGGGTGATGTTTAGTTAATGTAAAAGACAGTTTCCTAAGTAGTATTAAAGAGCATAATTTGTCAGCTAGACTATTTAGGTAAAATGGAGTGTCCTTTCCAGCTCACAGCCTATTAAGGTGGGAAAAAAAATCCCTCTCGAATACCAATTGCATTTCTGGAGAGCCTCTAAATATATTCTGTAAAAGACTGAATATTCTCATCTTCTGACCTCTATTGCATCTCCACAGAGTAAAAAGAAAGGAAATAAAAAGAAAGGAAATTATGTGGAACAACACAAAGTAAGCCATGCATTTTGGTTAATAAAGATTTGAACAGATGCGTAACTGAATTCGCTTTTCTGAAGTTGGATAGTTGATTGTAGTCTGAATGAAAATGACACAATTTACAATAAAGAAGTGACAAATTTGAAACACCACTGAAAAGGAATTCTTTGGAGTCACTCCAATACAGCCTTTCCCTTACTTTTCTCTTAATTAGAATAATAAAATAGTGAAAAAAAACTTTAAATATAAACAACAATAATGATAATTATAAAACCTCACTACAGAAGCACTTTTAGCCCTAGGATCTCAAAATGCTGTAGAAAGAGACAGATTTCAATCCACTGCATAGTGTGGCTAAGAATAAAACCTCCCAAGTCTTCTTAGACTTTGCTGCCTCCTTCTTCTTCTTCTCATATTTCTTCCCAGAGGATGGAGAAAAAGGAATATGACTGAAATATTTAGTTAAAAGCAAAAAATAAAATAAATTCAGGACTTTACATCTATTTCAATACATCTGTGCAGAGGGAAAAACAGAGTTCTCCTTCTTTTAGCAGGAACTCGAAGACCGAAATCTGCCTGAAACATGCAGTATGTTGTTGGGGAAGATGCTCCTACAGTATGTGTTTAGTGAGTTTGATTTGTCCAAGGCACAGCTAAGTCACTGCACACAGCCTTTTTCTGCTGATCCGTCCATATAATCTCAGGCATTGATAAAAAGTTCCCTGAATGGCTTCAACTTGCTTAGATAGCCCAGGATATGTGCTCGCAGTTTTTAAATCCTATCTACAGAAGACTTTTCAGTGGGGAAAAGGAGAAAATATAGATAAACATAGATATATGATCACTATGTGACATGCAGCCATTTTCACTAACAGAATTTAACAATCTTCCTATGCATGACTGTCATTACCAAGCTCAAAATCCTCTTGACAGAACATGGGGAGAAACTAGGATTCATCTATTTAAGTTTTTTTTATTCTGCTAGTCCATTTGTTACTGTTCTCCCAACCTCATACATTTACAAAACAAGCAAAATTTTTAACTTCACTATTATAAGGGTGGCTTAAAAAAACTCTAACACTAAGTTTATCCAAATATTACTTAAAACTAACATTTTAAACAACAGTTACATTCAAACAAGAGAGAAATTATGCATATACCTTAATTTTATTAGATTTAACACCCATAGGTCTAACAGTTCCCAGAATTTACCGGGACATTTCACATAGTCCTTGGGTCCCCTCCACACTCAGCTCCAGCAACTTTATATATTCCACCAACATATCTGTTCCTTCAGGCTGTTCTACTCCTATATGTACTGCTTTCAGAGAAGGAGAGAGAGAGAAAAAAGGGGCGTGGATGTTAAAACTTTTCTGCTTGGCTGCTTCAGAGACGATTAGGGCAGTTGCCCTCTTTTATGTCTTTCTGCTAACCTTAGAATGGCTGGATGCTCTTCTTCATCCCCAGGTTTGTGCAAAGAGTTCCCTCCTGAAATATTATAAATTGTGACAGAAAACTACTTTTGAGTTTTCACAGAGTGGAAGGAATTACTGGATGGAGCATGCCTCATTACTTCCCATCTCAAAAACCCAGATGAATGCAACAGTCTGTGTGCTCTCACCTACAAGAGTTGGGATTCCTTTAACTCATTGGCTTTAACAGCAATATAACTTAGGAGAAAAATTTTCCCACTAGTTTTACATTCAAATGTTCTCTGAAGGAAAACACACTTCTGGCATTAATTTCTTTGCTTAAAAAAAAAAAAAAAGAAAAAGTCTTATAAAAAATAATATCTTCTAACATTATTAATTTGTAACATTAAAGTCAGTAGGTTTTTGCTCTCTCTAAAATAAATTAAAAAGAAAAAAAAAGACAAAAAAAGACAAAAAAAAAGAAAAGGAAAGGAAAAAACAACAACAACAACAACCAAAAAATAAAAAAAAATAAAAAAAAAAACAACAAAACAAACAACAACAAAAAAAAAACAACACCAGGAGACACAGTTTAGCTGTGAGGTAGGTCCTTGAAGAGTTCAGGGTCCTGTTGTCTGCTGTGGAAGACTGACACCAAGACTGCTCTATCACTGCCCTACTCAGCTGGACAGGGTAGAGAAAATAAAACAAAGTCTCTTGGGTCAAAATAAGGAAACAGAAATAGCTCAGTAATTCTTGTCGTTGGTACAACCAGATCTTAAAACACCTTCCTCACATCCATCCCTTCTTCGCAGGCTCAACTCCACTCCCAAATTCCCCTCCCCACAGCAGCACAGGCAGACAGGGAATGGGGGCTGTGGTCAGTTCATCACATGTGGTCTTGTGCTGCTTCTTCCTCCTCATGGGGAGGACTCCTCATCCTCCTGTCCTGCTTCATTGTGGGGTCCCTCCCACAGGAAACAGCCTTCCATGACCTCTCCAGCGGCAGTCCTTCCCGCAGGCTGCAGATCTTCACAAACTTCTCCAGCGTGGGTCCTGCCTTTCCACAGGGTGCAGTCTTTCAGGAGCAGGCTGCTCTGACATGGCACCCCACAGGGTCATGAGTCCTCAGAGCACACCTGCTCCAGTGTGGGCTTCTCCCTCCATGGGCCAACAGCACAACCCTCCCACAGGGTCACAGAAGCTTTTTGAAGATCCCCTGCTCCACCATTAAGTCTTCCACGGGCTGCAGGGGGGTCTGTGCTCCACTATGGCCCTCCATGGGCTGGCTGCAAGGCCACAGCTGCCTCGCCATGGTCTGCACCACAGGCTGCAGGGGAATCTCTGCTCGGTGCATCTCCTCCCCCTCCTTCTTCACAGACCTGGATGTCTGCAGAGCTGCTGCCCTCACACATTCTCATTCCTGTCTCTCCATTGCTGTTGTGCAGGAGTTGTTTCTTAAACCTGTTATCCCAGAGGCACTACCAAAATAAATGATAGGCTCAGTCCTGACCAGCAGCAGGTCAATCCTGGAGCCAGCTGGAATTGGCTCTGTTGGACATAGGGAAAGCTTCTGGCAGCTTCTCACAGCAGCCACCCTTATTGCTTCCTCGCTACCAAAATCTTGCCACTCAAAGCCAGTACATCTGTTAAAATTAGCAGTCTGTTAAGGAAACTTACTAAAAACAACATACCCAACTTTAACAAAAATCCTTTATAAAGGCTGTCTACTTAAAGCATGGCATGGAATATTTTAGTGTACCTAAAACTTTTGAAACTCTGTAGATGTTAATTTGGCATCACACTGTCAAACAGCTCTGCTACTTGTATAGTGCAGGTATTCGTATTCTCTTTCAAAACTGAAGATATAAAACTTCTTTTTTGATGGCTTTTTAGAAAATGCAGTCTTATAGTTCTGGTAATAAGGAATGCCTGCCAGCAAAATCCCTGTAATGATCATCACCAACACACTTTAAGAGAGTCCCACTACTTTGGTAATTCTTCCATCAATTTCAGTAAATGTTCACTTTAGAATATTATGTATTTTATAATTATACAGATAGAAATATGAGCATATTGATTTGTATGGAGAATTGAAATGTTGCCCTTCAAATTTTAGTTTCATCATTGCTGAAACTACTCCTGATGCTCTTGTGTTTCGTACTTTTTGCACATATGTCAATTTTAAACCTTCCAGACATTTTTATTTTTTTTAAACATCAAGGGTTTGTTTGGGTTTTTTAAAAATATACTCAGATTATACTAATCTGGGTTTCAAGGTAAAAATTAATTTTTTTCTTCCATAGGTCATCAAGCTGCAGCTTGATCTTTTTACAAAGATTTCTCAACGTTATAAAGCATTTTCTTCTGTATAGTGTTTGGATAGTTGATTGGACCCTCAGTTTCTCCCAACTCCTTACCCCTGGAGAACGGAAATTTTACTGAGGTTGGAAGAATAAACAAAAATCAAAAAGATTGTAAAAAACTCAAAACATATACTTTAGCTAGAAATCAGAATTATTCCTCCAAGCAGGTAATTTTTTATATGAGTATAGGATTCCTTTATATGATCCCTGACACACTTTATTTTCCTGTATGCCATCGGGAGTCAAAAGTGACTTGGCTTCCTGGCACCATATATTAAGTTTCCTGGCTTCAACCTGTAGACACTATTTGCATAAAGCCAGTCTTTGTGAGCTTTTCCACTACTTCCCTTATTCAAACCTACTTCCAGGAGCATGAAGTTTAAAGCTCAAATAAACATGAACAAAAATCTGTTCTAGAGATGGATTAACTATGAGCAACCTGCACAGCCTGCTCAGCCTGTTTACCATTTCCTGCCTTGACTCAGACTTCCTGTGCAAGTGTGAGCAATATTTTTTCCCCTTGTGGGCAAAATTCCCATATCAAAGTCACATCAACATGATAAACAAATTTATTGTTTTTAAAATGCAGTTTTTATGATGATGAGATGTAAAATTAGTGTTATGAGAGAAATAATTTAAAATTGCTACTTATGGCCAAATAAACACTAAATAAAATATTTTCTGATGCTAACAATTTCCTTTCCTTTTTCTTTTAACCCTCACTGCCTTACCAGTGCAGAAACCTATCTCCTTCCTTCTGAAATTTGTGGACCAGCTGTACCCCATTGCTCTCCTGTTCTATTCACTAATTCTCACTGCCTTTCCCCATTTGCAGATTTCCGCCTCCATTGGATTAGTAAAAAAAGGCTCCAGGAAGAAAAAAATCTTTATCTCACATCATTCATTTTACAGACCAGCCTCCCAACTGATTGCTGCTCCCCAGTAAAGGGTAATGCAGAAGCACAATCTGAAGCTGTCTTTACTAGCACAGACTGTGCTCCATACTCTCATTATTTTTGGTTCTTTCAGCAGCTATCCTTAGTATATAACATTATGCTATCTATCATGTGTCTGAACCTATTTTTATTACTTCTTGCTTGCTTCCAGTGGCTTAGCAAATTATATATTGTGGTATTTTTTGTATAATTATGTTTCAGTAATGACACTGAGTCTGTATGCACTAACTACTGCCACAATTATGGAAGTTCAGTAAATTCCAGTGAATCATTTTCATTTTTCAATTATAATAAAATCTAATTTAAACTTTCCTTCTGTTTAGATCCTTACAATCTAAGGGATTTTTCTTTTTTTTTTTTTTTTTTTACTATTTTAAACTCTGAAAGTCAGTGGCATACATTGCAAAGTTGCTTTATACCATTACTGAAGGTGAGGTGTAGCAAGAATTTTGGATAGAATATCCATCATTGATTTTGTATTCCTAACAGTACAATCTAAGAAATATGTTTTTCTTCAGCACTACAACTGCACTACACTGAGGAACTGACAGATTTTTCACACAATAACTCACAAACTTTTTCTGTTTCTTGGCCAGAAATCTGTGACATCTTTCTTTTTTCTGCATACATTGATTTTTCATTTGCATTTTTGATTTGTTATCATATGCTTGTCAGCCAACCTACTATCTAAATCTTTCTGCATTGTTCCTAATTATATTACAGGTATAACAAAGAGATATTTTCCTTGGGTCTTTTTATCCTAAATTTGACTAGAGGATAATAAATTGTCTCCTTATTATAGAAATAAAAAAGGTCTAAATTATGTCCATGCATTATTGGGGAAAAGAAAAGAGACAGCAGGAAGCAATAAAGATGTATAATCCAATTCTACATTCTGGAAAGAAAAGGGTCTAATATCATTTATAGTGTCAGAAGTAATGTTTCTGGGAAGGGTAGGGATGGGTTATGATTACCATCTATCATTCCCCTGTAACAGTTAGTCTACAGAGTAGCTTTCATGCCAAATTTCTTTTCAAACCTGCATTGGAAGCCCATCTCATCATACCACTGCACACCATATTATACCTTTTTACTTTTGCAGTTGTTTCAAATCTTGAGCACTTAGTAAATATCTCTTTATTTATGGTAAACCTCATATTTTGCTTTGCTTATTACAAAATATCAGGAAAGTAATTTCTAATAACAGATACCTGTTTGACCTTACTAAGGTTAAGGTGTATTACTTCAAGGATGCACACATTTTGGCTTGCCAGACCCATAAAATCTGCCAAGCAAATACTTCCCCTTGCATCATATCAGAGAAAAAGATATCTTCTGGTACCTGAGGAGAGGTATGGATATTCTCCTTTCTTCTGGGGAAAGTTCTAAGGACAAGGCCACAGACAAATCTCTATTCATACATGAGATTCAGACATTTGCAGAAGGCTGAGGCAGCCTTTATGTCAAAGTTAATTTCAGAGCTAGTATGGGTACAAAGATAACCTGGATGGAGAAGAAATAACAAACTGATGCTGCAACAAAGAATATGTAATCTGCGGGGAATCTAACCTAATCTAATCATCATATTGATTAGAGTTAGGCAATTTAAAAATATATGCAGGCACAAAAGAACAGGTGATGTGACAGAAAAGAATTTCCAGATCTGAAAGATAAGGATCACCACTTGTGTGGTGGGCTTGCCAGCCCCTGACAGGGAAAGGGAACAGGAGAGAGAGTGTAAGAGGTTCAAAGAAAGGAACAGAAAACTGGAGATGAAACAGATACAGCAGCATCCAAAAAAGAAAAAACACCTAAGGTCTTAAGAAATAGAAGGATCTAGACTCTTTAACAATTAGCAAGACTTGACAGGACTTGCTCAGTTTTACTTACTAGTAGTAGGTGTTAAGTGAATGTAATTCCTATATTCTTTGCTAATGAAGTGGTACAAGGAATTACATAGTGCATTTCTGCTTTAGCATCTCCCAATAAGAGAAACTAGCAATTTCATTTCATTGTGAGGATTCAGACCCCCTAAAGGGAACCTACAAGAAACCCAGACAGGGACTTTCGACCCCTTCAGAGTCATTATGCCATATAACTAAATTGCACATAGTTATAGCAGAAGGGGTGATGCCTTTAAACTGAAAAATAGTAGATTTAGATTAAATATTAGGAAGAGATTCTTTACAATGGGAGTGGTAAGACACTGGAACTGGTTGCCCAGAGAAGTTGTGGATGCTCCATCCCTCGAGGTATTCAAGGCTGGTCTGGATGGGGTTTGAGCAACCCAGTCTTGGTGAAGTGGGTTGGAACTAGTTAGCTTTAAAAGTCACTTTCAACCCAAATAATTTTATGATTCTATGATGATTCCCTCTCTCATCTGCTTCAGCTTGCATCTTGAGGGTGGACTGAAAATGTGCCTTTAATCAGCAAGGCTAGTGGAACAAAATGTCTTCCCTCAATCAGCTCAGGCTGATTGATAGCTAGTAACACCAGCTATGTTGTTCCTGTTCTGGATTACAAGAGCCTGCCATTCAATAAGTTACTCTTTTTCCCATTTACTTTTTGTGAAAAAATTACAATGAATTTATTTCAGATTTTAAAATTATGGCTCAAAAATATAATGATGCAAAATAATATATTTTAAATTATCTTTATGTAAATTCTGGTGTCAGGACTTGTCCAGAAATATGCCAAAGACCTGATGTCATTCTTACTGAACTGGTAAGTGAAGCTGTATTAAGCTTATTATTCCCCTCTGCAAACTATGTTTATATCTCAACACCAGATTAGGTTATGAGGAAAAAAAAAGATTAAAAATAAAAACTTGTGCAGCAAAAGAATGTATCTCCTGATGCAGGGATAGTATATTGTGCTTTGCAAATACAGTTACTACAAACAGCAATAGTCCTGCATGAAATGTATGGAAATTAATTTTATTTCAGTACACTGCTTTAGAGATCCACAGTCCAGCTTTGTCATTATAATTTTTCATACAATTATGCATGGGTCCTATCTTGCTAAAGATTCTATCTGTCTTTTACTGCCTCTGGCTGTCATCTGGAAGAAAGTTCTTGATCATAATGTGAAAGACTTTCCAAACCCAGAAGTTAATGGCCATAGCAATAACTGCTATTTATGCATTCTACTCCCCAAAACCTCTGAAGCATCAGCAACATCTGCAAATTCAGAAAGGCATATGCCAAAGCATGTGCTAACAGTAGCTTACTGGCAGCAGGATGATGAGGGATTTGGGACCATTTCACCTTAAGAATCAGTTTTTTCCAGATTTTTCAAGTGGTTTTATTTGGCTGGTTTTACAATAGCTTGCTTCAAAATAAATTCGGTGATTAGCTACCTACCCTAAAACAAGCATCTACGTCAGAGAACATTGTGCCAAAACTTTTTGTACAGTCTCCACAGAAAACCTAAGGTGGTGTAAATAGAGGGACTAGCAGACACTCTCATTCTAGTCTGGTTTCAAATAATTAGGGCAGGGTTGCAGCAAAACTAAACTAATGTGAAAATATGGATTGTTCTGACTGCTCCATTTTCTGACGTCTCCCTTTCAGCACAGTCTTCTAAGAGACAAAACATTCCTATATGATGTGAAATCTTTCGACTTGAATGCATAATTTATCTATGCAATTCCTATTTCAGAATCTATTGTTTTGAAGAAGTCTCTGGTTCAAATATTTTTTTAAAAATCCTTCTCAAATTATCTGCTGCATTTCAGGGTTAACCCTCAAAGTACTCTGCCATTCGTATTCCACACAGCAAATCAACGTCTGCTGCTCATTTGTGATTCCTGCCAAATCGCTACACTCTGCTCAGACTGAATAGCTCAAGACCCTAATATGGTGACAGCTGCTGGGAATGTTATTCTGTAAAATGAATAGCTGGATAGTATTCTATCAGCTAACAGCACACAGTCTTATGAGATCTTTTTTGAATATAGGTGGTGATAGCACATTTCCTTGTAACCCATATGTACTTCACAATATGCTGAGTTTGTTCCCATTGCAATAATTATAGATGCTTGCATTTCTATGAGTTCATACAAATTCTTGCAGGATCAGGGTCAAACTTCAAAATTAAGCAGTCAAATGAAAGTGGAAGGGTTTGGTTTTTTGGTTTTTTTTTCTTTTTTTAACTGGTTAACATCAGCTAATGTAGAAAATGCTTTTGTCCATAATAAATAATGATAATTTAAGAAACTAGAATATGACTAGAATAACCCAAGTCAGTGAGTTAGAGCACTTTTTAACATAGGCAAGAAAACAATGTGTATCATAACAGCCACAATGTGTATCATGCTTTTCATAAACCAATCAATCTTCAGATTAGAATTTGTTGTATTTCCTACCACCACTATTTTTGCTGGAATTCTCTTCCACATTTCACTGCCTTACAGTACATATGTCTTGGACCATACAGCACTTACTTTCTGGGGTTTTTTCTTACTTTAAAGGAAAACAGCACCTCTCATTCTTTGTTGCCAAAAACATGGACAATTTACAAGGAATATTCACTTGCTCCCAGTCCCTGCCTCCAGTCAGGTCTCCATCTACAGTGTTCTTGTTCTACATATCTAGCATGGAATAATTTGTAAAACAGCCAAACCAGTATTTTTTCCTTCAACCTGCACTAGTGGCTTAAGTTGGCCCCCTTAAGAGAGAGAGATTTGGGTATTTTACAATAGTTGATCAATAAGATCAGTGGTACATATCAATGAGAATGGTCTGCATTGTCAAGTCCGACCGCAGGAATAAGGAGAGACTAGAGTAACTGCTACAATGTGTGCTAAATTTCAGAAAGTATAGAAAACTTGGGACATTCTCCTGCCTTTCTTAAACAGCATTGCAAATTCTACTGCCACATGTGGCCACAACCTGTAAACCAAACCACAAAAATGACCCGGACAGAAAGAAACCAAAACAAAATCATCCTCCCCACACTGACTCCTGTCCCTCACATCAGCTCTGGAGGCTATAGGCAGTAACACAGGGAGCAGCTGGGAGCTGGAGAGGTAGTTACAAACAAATACAGTAAGAGACAAAAGAATTGCAGCTAGCTTTTATTAATTCTCACTGTCTTTTGTATTGCCGCAAGTATTTTATTATTGATTTTCAGCAAGATTTTTAACAGTTGGGAAGGGCAGCTGATGTGGGCTTTTTTTAAACAACGCAAGTTTTGAAAAAGGAGCATCAAAGTTGAGAAGCTGAGAGCAGTATCTCTTTAATTTGGTTAATTTGTGAAGGAAAGAGTTAGTGCTGAAGCAGGTACACAGCACCCTGTCAAGCAGCAGGTGAGTATTGGTGAGACTGAATATTAGATACTGTCCTACAAATGTATTTTGTGGCAACAAAGGGAAACCTACTGCAAAAGCATCGTTTAAAGACCTAGAAGTAGAGTACTTGAAATACACTGGCTTTAGGCAAGTCCTTTCATGTATGTTTAAATTATCTATGGACTCAAGTAGAGTCTCCAGAGGGGGCTTGCAGGTTTCGCAGTCAATGTTCAAGCCCTGTTTTAACATTGTGAACAAGAACTAGAACAGGCCTGAATGTGGGGTTATCAACCGTGTGTAATAAACAATGTCATTACTCCCCACAGCGAGCCGATGCCTCCTGCTGCATCCTGACTCCCTCTCTGTACTTAAAAGAGCAATTCAGAGCAGGAAGCTAACCCAGGTGCAAGGAGCCAGCCTCAGGAGGTGACTTTTTCTCTCCATTCCTTTCTCTAACCTACTGGTTTAGGCACCTATGACTATCCCAGAGTAAAATTCAGAAATGCCCCATAGGCGAGTCATTTGAGAATTTTCTCTGTACTCAAGTTCAAATTTATGTTGAGATTATTAATGAAAATTTTACATTACATCAGTTGCAAGATGGATCTTGGAGGAATTTCATTAATATTTCCCCTTTAACAAAATCCATTATCATCTCCGCTTTAGCTGATCCTTCACTTCCTTATAATTCCTGTACAATTCTCTGTTTTCAGTAGTTTAACTACTAATTATCTGGGTAACACTGTGGTAGACTTATTGCTCTAAAATTATTCAAAGACAGTGGGTTAACAAGACTTTCTGAACCTTTGTGGAGCAGTGTGTTTCATTTTAGCTATTTGTATAAGTAGTTTCTAAGCAGTTCTTGTTTTCTGTTGTCCTGAAGACCTCTCAGTTGTTCTTTTCTCCAAGAAACTTCAAAAATCTTGCAGTTCACTGAGCTCAAACCAATAGTTCTGTAGTGACATGACACATTTTTGCCCATTCCCTTCACTGAAATTTAAGTGCATTCAGATTCTGAGTTCAAGGTTCAGTGCAATACAAAATAGGAACCACAGAAAACATTATCCACCTTTATGAGCATATAGGTTACATTTGCACCAATAACTAGGGTCAACCTATGCTCTGTGTCGGTCAGAGTCAAGGACCCAAATTTCTCAGGTTAATGGTCAGAAATACCAAGCAAGAGCCTGCTCACCTTGACAACTCAGTTTAAACTTCATAATTCTCTGTATCTATGTCTTTGTTCAGATAGCAACAAAAAAGTTCACGAACCAGGTATGTTACTGTAAGAGAAAATTTTAAGTGGAAGAGAGCTATATTTTGCCAACAGATTGCAGCATATGAAGAACACTAAAAAAATTATTCACTGAGAATATGTCAGTGTAACAGTGAGGCATGTTGTTGCACTCCCCACCTCCCTCATAGTTTGGTGACCCATGAAACCCGAAGTCTTATGTTCTGTCCTTGTTGCCATCCAAATTGCCCTGCCCTGCAGTTCTGCCACACTTGCAGGAACGGTGACATTTACATTCTTCTCTCATTTTAACCCTGCTCCTTTCACTGGCACATCTCTCAGCTTCACAGGGTACAAAGCAGTCAGCTCTATCTCCACCACACCTAAAAACCTTAAACTCCAGCCTTTTCTCAAACACCCTTGGCTACTGCATGAAGTACAGAGAAACCTGAAAAGACCCTGCATTATAGAGAGGCTGCACTCTGTGGTTAACACACCTTGGATAAAACAAGCATGAGTGACAGGTAGGACACGGATGAAGAAGGAGGCTCAGGTAGCCAGAAGGGACAATGTCAGTGAAGGCAGACCTGCAATGGCCTCTTGCTCAGCAACAGAAGATGTGATAGAGTTGTGAAAGTGATTCCAGGACATGCTACTGCTTTACAAATACCCTGCTAGTGCATCAGGAATATTTTTACAGAAATAAGGACTTTTAAATCATTTTGCTGGGTAGTCAAAGTTTAAAAAACAGAGGTGTTTAAATATGCCAAAATAATGTAACAAGAAACGGAATTTGTACATTTGTCAAAAAATAGCTAACATAAACAGCTAGGTAGGGACAAAATAAGATGCAGATGGGAACCTAAACTGGCACTTCTTATCTTCTGACTGCTTGACTTCACAACCTTAATACTACAGGTTCTGAATGAATAATGTCCTTGTTTTGTCTCGAGAACACTACAGCCATACATAACATACTAGACAAAAGACTCAGCAGCAGGGGAAAAAGTTGGGTTATCACTTCATCTTACATTTTCATAATCTTATTTTTCTTAAAGTATCTGATTATGTTTGCTTGCTGAAAAATACCTCAAACATGAATCTACCAACAGCCTCCACTTTAATTTACTATTTTTTAGGGAGAAATGGCTGTAAAGAGGCTTTTTCTGACTACTGGAAAGCAGAATTTACATAGAGATTAATACACTTGAGACATTCCACGGGACACAAATCTGTTTAATTGGTTTCTCTTGACTTTAATCATTCTATCCAAGATATTTTTTTCCACACTTGAAAAATTACAGACAAAAAATCCAGTTTGTAATCATCTTGCTGAACCATGCAGAAGTCCTCTATTAATTTTCTATTGATACATTCTTTGCTCATTGGCTGAAAGTGCAGCTTTCTCTATGAAGTGATAATATGAGCAAAAAAGTAAGAATATCTCTACAAAGCAATGGCTGATATGAATGGCTGGCTAGACACTGTGCAAACCTCCATCCTGGTAATGCCACCAGCTGAGTCAGAAGCTGCTGAAAGCTTCTAATCTGCTTCATTTTTCCCTCATTTAGGGCAGCATTTTTTGCTTGATGGTGGAATTTTGACAGGGCATTGCTGAGGCTTTGTTTCAATTTAGTTTATACACTGATCTAGCTACACCACAGGTTTGCAGCTACTGAAATATACTTCATTCTCCCCAGTGATTTTACAGCCTTCATAAGGCTCAGATCTTATCAGCCTCTGAATTTCATCTTCTCAGGAAAGTGAAACTTTCCTTTCTTTCCTGTTCTTTGCCACTAAACATTCATGATTTCCAAGCATTCATCTTTAGAGCATGGAGGTCAGTGAATTTGTCATCTTTACTTCTACAGAGATACTCCTGTGCATCCTAAAACAACTACCAAATAGTTCTCAGAGGACACAACACTCTAAACCTCTGCTGGAGCACTTCTTTACAAGATTGTTATTCTATGAAACTTCTTGCATGACATTTATTCAATCAAATTATAGCTGGCTTTTCTTATCCCATCCCCATAAAGAGTAAAATATTAAAGTAAAGCAATGAAGTGAAAAATAAGAGATGATATATAGGGATCATACATTATAAAAATGAGTTGTTAATCTGTCAATAAAATCATTAAACATTTGTGGATATTCCTGTCTGTGGAAAAGATATTTTCTTGTAAAAAATATTTTCTTGTAAATATAAAGAAATCAGTTGCAAATTTTGCTTGTCACTGCAAAGGCACAATGCATAATGTATTAATTTTTTAGCCCATAAGCATTTGTCTATGTATTGGCTCTAACTGGCACCAGCAAACATCATACTTTGTAAAGAAAAGAAATCATTTTTTTGCTGAATGCATTGCATGATAAGGCCAGTCAAAGGGAAATGAAGTTATAACCAATTTTTTCTTAGCAGGCCTCTTAATTAAAGTCAATTTTAAGTAAACTTTATAACTAAAATATTCATGAGAGAAATATTAGTCTAACTAGAAAGTATTCATTGAAGATGTATTTTTGCATATTCAGTGATGTTTGTACAGCTGCTTAAACCTGTAATTGACATCAGGTCTTCTTGTTGATTTTCTGAGAAATCCAGCTCAGGTAAGAAAGATTTTTTTTTTCTTTTTTCAGTCTTTCAAGACAAAAAACTGCAGAAAAGTGTATTCAAGAGGGGTGTTTGAAGTAGCATGCAGGAGCTAAAATCTGTTAACAAATAATGAAACAAAGGTTTAAATCCCATAAATCTCACTCGGTTTCTTTTAATGTTTATAAACTGTTTACTGAAATAATGGTGTTGCTGTTTAGCAATGAATGCAGCAGTGAGATATTTATTCTTTTGGGGAAAATCTAAAAGGTAATGCTTTTTTCCTAATAAGATTTGTACTTAGTTATGGCATAGCAGTGCTGATGTTGAAGGTTTAAAGCTGAGTAACAATGAGATTTTATTAATGTTTAGTGACAGTCTGCCTGGTAGAAAGGATGGAATTGATGGATAGTCATGCTTTTTTACACCGCCTATTCAGTGACTCCATTATCTCTGTGAGCACAGAATAACGCTGTCTGTTAAGAACGCATAAGAAGCCCAAGCATTTTCAGCACCAAAAGGGATCCTACAGTAATTTCATTCTGTACACTCAGTCCTCATTTCTCACATCAGAGGGGTTTTAGGCATAGAAGTAATCGGGTTTGTTGTGTTTTTTTAAAGTCAGATTAATTCCCCAATTCCCAGTTCACCTAACATGAACAAAGACTTGCGCTGACGCAGCACAAAGGAGGCAGGTGCTGCAGGAGGAAAGGAGGAAAAATAAAAGTCAACAGGCACTGAGATATAGCACTTTGTACCGTGAAACTACTGCTCAAATCAGGAGCAGCTTAATTTCTCTAGAGTAGGGAATGAGCAGCAGCTGTAATTACTGCCTGTAAGTACAAACACTCCCTCACTCCCCTGCCTTGGAGAGGCTGAGCTGCTGCTGGCCATTTAAGACAATTCACAGTTCCCTTGCCAGAGTAAACAGTTATATCCAATAACGCCTCTCACTTCTTCTCCCTTTTTAAGAGGAGTTTGTTTTTTAACATACATCATTCCAGTGCTCTGGTTTCCATCAGGGCCTTGCAAAGGCAGAGACAGAACTGAATGGGCTGCAAACTGCAGAGCAGGCATAGAAAAGCCTCTAGTTAAAACGTGGCCCCCAGGCTGGTGTAGCTACAGGCACTAATGGAAGATGGTGACTGCTGGAGCAAGCATCTCAAACCTTTCCCACTGAAAAAGGCTTTGTGACAACCTACATTCCCAGCTTTTTTTCACTTGTGCCCAGAAAATCTTTCCTATTTTTATTTAAATATCTGTTTGCAGAATTCTGTTTGCAGAATTCATCCACTGGGCTTTACTTGACTAGTAGGATTTTTAAGAGGATTTTTTAAGGACAGACCTGGTTCCACTCCAAGAGAAGAGGGAAAATCTGCTGGGGCAAACAGAAATACATCCCAAGGGCACACACCTTCTCAAATACGTTTGGTCATATGCCTCCTGTAACCTAGTTCAGAGCACTCGTGTTCTCATCTCTTCCTAGCTTACTTAATTTTTCTATCCAAGCCTCAACAACACTGATTAAAACACAGGTAAAATATTATCTTAAACTACACAAGATTACATGAATTTTACCTACTGGACTTCTAAAGCCTGTACTGAAAAAAACCTACTTGCTATGCACTTGACCAAGTGGAAATTTCCACTCACGTCATAGTTTGCTAAAGCATACAATCATTTTTAGGTTTGAGCAAACACTTTTCATGCTCTAGGACTAGAATGAGGCATATTTGCTCCATTTGTATTTGAAAGGCTAATTCATTAGCACATTACGCCTACATCAAAACATTCATTCTCAGAGGTGCTAAAAAGTCATCTGTCAATTTTCTAGAACTTTTAGTTCTATATTATCTTTACCCATATTACAAGAAAATTTTCTTTCATGCCAAAAATATATATCTGTGTTTAGCTGAAGTTTCATGAAACCAGTATATCCTGCATCTTAACTATGTCTTAATGCTTAAATGGACAGATTGGAATGAGAAAAAGCAGACGTGGCTGAAGAGGGGCACAGAGGCAACTGCCCACCCACTGCTGATACTTCAGGCCCCACAGATAATTCTGCTTTCTCTCTAGAAAGCAGTTACATGGTTACCTCTCTGTTACATCCTGCTTTCCTTCTTCCCTTTATCCTCAGATTCCAAAGGGAACAAGAAATAACCCTGAGAATATTTCTATTCTCATTTAAGCAATTAAATTCTCTAGTTGATGTGCCATACAGAGACCTACACATGCTCACTTAACAGTAAATCAGTAGCAGTATTAAAGCACTTTTCTGTAAGAATAGCTAGATCACACTCAGGTTCCTAATGAGGAGGATTTTTCCAAATACTTTTTTTTCTAACCTTGGTTTGCTTTATCATCACTATAAGCTGCAGCAGGCTTTACAAGCCTGCAGGACAGGTGAGCAAGCAGAAAGCAGATGAAAGGCACTTTTTGAACAAGTCACTTCTGGCAGCATGGCAGAGGTTGATCTGAGAGGTTAGTCAGAGGCAGAGAAGATAAGAGCTGCTGTGGCTATCCTAGACAGGTTGTAGGGCAGGCTTGCACAGCTGCTGTGCAGGAGGCAGGGAGGAACAGGAAAAGACCAGGAATGCTCCCAACACCCTCAAAATGGCAACTAAAGGATGGAAAATGGAAGGAAGGAAATGGACTAGACAAAAGCTGGAGTTATGTTCAAAGTTATGTGGAAGTTTGAGAACAAGAGGTTTTATTTAATACAGTAATAGAGACAGCCATTCGGATTTGAAAAGAGGAATTATGTCTCAGTGTCAATATTACTCTGTTAGCCTTGTTTTGTAAGAATAGGAGGGATAAGGGATTGGGGGCCTATTTGTGATAATAGATTCAGAACTCACATCTAACACAATTAAATTTAATAAACAATACCAAAAATATGTCTCCCCCCATTCAGCATAATTGTAATATATTTAGCTACTGAAAGTATTTATTGATCCTGTCTCTTCCCCTCACTTACCCTTACGTCCACAGAAGACAAAAACCTTTTCTTCCCAATTCTTTCTTAAGTGAGAAAAAGTATTTGCTATTGAAGGTGCTACCACCAGTATTGCTTTTCTTTAATCATGGAGAGACATTCAGCTGAACCTTTAACACTTGAATTTCATGGTGTTTACATAAAAGAGGATGTGGATACAATTTGTTTCTGTGTGTTGTAAAGACAGTGGCTTTCATTCTGCAAAATGCAGCACATTTCCATATTTATCATTGTAAGCATAGAATTGCTTAAAGGCAACACATCTTTAATTAATTTTTACTGCAGTGTGAAAAGAATCCTAAATCATTAATCATCTTCCTTTCACTATATTCTGAAAGAAAATTTTCCTGTCTTGTTCCATACACACACATGCACACACAGAGAGGAAATCTTGTTGAACCTGACTTTCCAATACAATGATTACAAACTGAGCCCCTTTCAACCTCTTGATCTAAGCAGATGTACCCATCAGAGAATAGTCCTCTGGTAGTGCTGGGTTAGTTAGGGTTTCCCAGTGCCCAGCCAGCAGCTTTATTCAGAGCCTTAACCAGTTTCAACAGGAACACATGCTAGATTGAATTTAAAATATAAAGTTTATTTTCCCTCTGATTCTTTTTAGCTTTCATTCACCTTCCCTTACTGGCTGACAATTTTTTCCTCAGCCCAATCATCCCCCTGTCTTCTATTATTTTGCATTACAAGAGGGGAATAAATACCTTTCTGTTAGAGAAAGCAGTTTTATTTCTTCCAGATATGTATTTTTGCCATACATAAATGTCAGCATATAAAATGTTACACTTAGTCTCCAGTAGGGTAGTTTACATGAATGCACTTTATCATTCAATCTGCTGCCTAAACAAAGCCTTACAAATCAAATTATTATGCATGCCAAACATTTTATGAATATTAACTAACCAGTCATTACCAGCCCCATCCAAAGGATGAAATAATGGAGAAGGAGAGAGAAGAAATTATGTCTCTGAAAGACTTCTACAACTCAAGATTTTAAAGATTTTCTTAGGGAACTGGTGAACTTCACAGGGTCTGACAAGTAACTGTTTGGTCGTTAAATTAAAATTTGATCCTGTCAAGGAATTCAGGATCACAGGCAGACAGAACTGGATGCATATACTGAAATTTCATAGTGCTAAAATGTAGCATGTATCTTGTGTCTTAAAATACCAGCCTACTTATTAAACTGAAGGACAATCCTTATATTTTCCTTTTTTTCTTTTTTTATAAGGTTCCCAAAGTACCAAGTATGTACTAAAATTTTACTGTTCTTGCCAAGTTAACTTTGCTGTATATACCTCAGCATGATAAGAATCAAAAAGAAGGTATCTTTTTGCCCAAGTTATACAAGTGTGGTCTTATGTAAGGAAGGAATTTTATGTCAAACGTTTGTGCTGATTTTCACAGAATCACAGAAGAAACTGAGTTGGAAGAGACCTACAAGGATCATCAACTCCCAGCCCTCACAGCACCATCCCCAAGAGTTGCATCGTGTGCCCAAGAGTATTTTAGACCCAGGGTGAGCATCTTTTACCCATTGCAGACTTACAAGGAATCTAGCTGAGGAGGGTAACCCATACCATGAGCCACTTGATCCACAGTTCCTACAGGACGATATGGAGAGATTCAGTTTCACATCAAAGCCAGCTGAATACATTGTTCTGATGATTTTTGACAAGAGAAAATAAGTCTCCTTAATGCTAACATATAAATAGTCTTNAGAGAGATTAAGTTTCATGACAAAGCCAGCTGATTTTTCACAAGAGAAAATACGTCTCCCTAATGCTAACATATAAATAGTCTTCATTTCTATGTTGCTTAGCTATATTTTAACATTTCCTAATTGCATTTTTATTAATTCAGCATTTTCCTTACTTTTCAACCAAATTTAGTATGTAAATTAGTGCCAACAAATGTTAATATCACATTGGGTAGGAATTTCTGTTTTCAAGTAGCGTTAGCATTTTTGCTTTAAAATTATCTTCTAAACCACAAAGGGATAGTCTGAAAACCATCTTTTGAGTAGGTTCACAATAGTCTTTAACACATACATGTTACACTCACATTTAACATTTTAGGGCCAAATATCAGAGGAATTATTTCAGTGGTGTCACACAGATTGAGACTACCCAACTTTCAGCTGGCATACAGACCGTGGTAGATTTTAGCTTTTCTTTCTCATCACTGTTAGTATTTGCTGTGTGTCATATCAACATATTCAGGCAGATAGTTTCTGAAAGTTATTGCTGAGATGAAATGCTACTCTTGCTTTCATAAGAAGAAACGCATCGATGGATATGCAATAAAGGGATGAAAAAAGATAAAAATTCTCTACTAGGAGGTGGTGTTTATCATATAGTATTTATATGTCACTCAGTACTATATATACAACATGACATTAGTTTCTATCTATATATAGCTTTCCACAAAGACTACTCTTTACAAGGTGATACCCCTTCTGTGAAGGCAGTTCTTGGAAAGGGCATCTATGTGATCTTGGTATGTGAAATGGATTACAAATATATTTAATCCAATGACTTTCTCCAGATATTATGACACTATATTGGCTTTTTTCAAACAAGCATGCTTTTGGTTTTGTTTGAAAGTGGAAAATATAATTTTCTACTTTTTCCTCTTTGTCTGTGATGGTAGTATTCTTTTATTTTTTTTTAATATATGTATATAGAATGTATTGTTTATTCAAAGTACATTTTTACATATAATTCAAATACATTTCTGTTTTATAACAAAAAATAATTTCCTATATGTGGATAGAATTAGAAAAAAGTCATCTCCATTTGGTAGTTAGGGGCAGATCATTGTTTAGCTGCATTTAATTGAGATCAAAATAAGAATAACCACATCATATGGAACCTCAGATCAGATCAGCTCTATGTCATTTAGCATAATCCTTGATGTCCAAACTCCAGATATTAAAGCCTGCACATCACTTAATTAAGTAAAGCATACAAGGTCCTGAAGATGAAAGTTCCAGGAGCTATCTGAAATTATAGAACACAGCTTTGAAGTGTAATAGAACAAATAAGAGATCACAAACAGGGAAAAAAATCCACTTAAATAGTGTCACAGAAGAGGTCAGCACAGCAGGAAGTGTCATTTGTCTGCGAGACAATTTAAACCCTGCTTGTATTGCTTATGTTCCAGCATTGATGATTTAAAAGATTTTTCTCTGCCTTAGATTTCCATAGTACTTCTTACAAAACTGCCTCAAAGTGAGAGAAAAGTATTTTAAAAATGCTAAATATACTTTCATGTCAGAGGCTCAAGAATAACCCATTTAGGTCTGTTGTAGCAAGTGCAGCAACTGGCACAGCAATAGGCTGGGTGTTATTCTCAGCTCTGATATTTTGCCAGTTCTTTTGACTTTTAACCAAGAAAAGTTTAAATCATTTTAATGAATTCCTGAAATCCTTAATGTGGCATGTAGTAGCACTGCTTGTTATTTAGCAATGTGTAGATTTTGAAACAAATTGGATTTAAAACATGTACAAGTAAAAAAATAGTTTAATTATTTCTCTCTGCTCTTGCTTTGGTGTGGGTTTGGGGTTTTTTTTCCAGAAAAACTTTTTTGCCTTTCATAAAAGAAATGCTCTAAGCTTTTACATGATTTATTATCCTCATTATACTAGCATGTAGCATAAAAGATGACAATAACTTTCCCTTTTCCACCCAGAAAACAGAATACACATAAACCATGAGACAGGTTCAATTCAACAGAGTAACAAGAATACCAGAACAGTCAAACAAATTTTTTGTGCGATTTGTGAATTTTAAACAGTTTGTAGATAAAGATACACTTGATGAAGTGTAATCAAAGATGACTGATATCTATTATTTTAAATATTATAGTACATGCAGTTTACTTTTTAATCAGAAGTATTATTTTCTCTCAGCATGAAACGTAAATTTAAAGGACTGAAATACAATAACACATATTACGAGCTGGAGCTGGGGATGGGGGGATAAAGCAGAAGAAAAACGATCTGACCAAGGAAAGAATAACTGAACTTCGAAACAAGAAAAGATATCTTTCTCAGCATCTCTTATGGAATAGGTAATAAAGAACAGAAGATAGAAGCTCCAACTATAGTTTAGAGTTCTTTCACAAGATTGACACCATAGGTACTAATCTAGGTAAAGTGGGGTTCTTTTCAGAAGTTCTCTTCAAATCTAAAAATCAAATCATGACACAAAGGACTTAATTATTTACTTTCAGTATGACAGAGGAGATGTACTTTTAATCTTGGAGATTTTAATGGGCTAGTCAGTCTGTCTGAGCCCTAGCAAAATCTCTAAGTTTATGGCAGTCATTTTACATACCAGAAATTCATCCTCTCAACATCTGGTTTATTGTTCTTACCTTAGGACTTTCATCCATGTTTGGTGGACGAGAAATTAAACTTGTGATATTGCAGACTTGAAACACTGACATTGAAAGGGAAGAGTGCATGTTTTTACTCTCTAATCATGTCATATTCAGTCAATCAGGGCTTAAAATCTTCATGTTCTATCAAAAACAAAGAACAGGCATATGTTAGTGGAGCAGCTCCAAAAAGTCTCTGCAGACTGTCAGCCACCAGACCCAGCATTCTGAAGGGGCATTGAGTCTTCTCCAGCAACAACAGGAGCGTTGTAGGTGCGGTGTCATGGGAAGGGAGCAAATAGAATACCACAAAATTTATAGAATAATCGCTCTTCCTTATCTCCTCTGCCTGTTTTTCTGTCTTAAATGGGAGTTAAAATGACATGACAAATTTATGAAGGCATATAAGGGACATAGGGAAGGAAGGACTGCTGACCTCATTTCACGGATGACTTGTTTCACGGAAAGAACATCTCTCATTGTCTTAACTCAAGGCGCATTAGATGATCCTGAAAAAATCATACAAGAGCAAGATAAGGCTGTTTTGGCAAATGTGTTGCAGGAAATAATGAAAGGTAGCTGATCTAACAGCAATTTAGGAGGTGTAGGAAGGAGCTGCCTGAGGTTTAAAAGTTGACAGTTCCATTAAATACTAACACAAGTGCTACAAAGAAAAGGATTTTCAAAATTGTTAATTATTTTTGTGCTTTATCAGGAAAGAAAACACAACTCACAAATTTTATTTCTTCTAAAGCTAGCCACATCTGTGATTACTGAAAAGACTGATATAAAACAATTGATTATGCAGAATCTGCTCCAACTATGAAGCAACCTCAGCCTCAACCTAAAAACAGACATAACGAGCCAGCCATCAGGTCTGCAAGTCTGAAACTGATAACCCTTTGCCCCTGCTTCCCATATCTTGCTCTGAAAAGTGAAGAGCTGTCATTTTAGGAAGGACTACACCTCTTTGATACTACAAGTTGCTTCAGTGTTTCCAGTCTAATATCTGTGGGAATAAAGTTTCAGAGGGTCTGTGAATAAAGTGGATGTTCAAGGCTATGGAGGTAAATGAGAATGAAACAAAAGTGAATTTCTTTTTTTTTTTTTTTTCTCTTTGTGGAGGGGTTGGAGGAATTGAGCAACAGAAGTCATATTTACAGTCAGTCTGTTTTATGATCTGGGATTGGCATTACTGAATATTTGAAATTATTTCATAAATATTTATTCTGAATACATGCTTGCATTTCACTGACATCACGGCTTTGTTCAAAATCTGAAGGGCTGCACTGGTTGAAGATAAGTGCTTATTATTTCTGTACAAATTTTGCTGGATTAGGACTGTGTCTCTATTTTGCTTTCTTAACTTCTCGCAGCTTAATATGCTCTCATATTCCTGCTCATGCAGTCGAAAGTATTTTTGCCGTAGGAATATTGTGTTGAAGAGGTAGACTTAGAATTCTAAATAGGAGGTACTTTAATTTAATTGATTCATGTTCACCACCAATCTATTCAGCATCTCTAGAAATTGGTTATCTAGGTTTTTTTCAACCAGAAGCAGCTCATTACAACACAACTTACAACACTACAGTAGGATTGTCTTCAAAGAGCCACCACCCCAGTCCACTGACTTCTCTGACAGTTCCTTTTCCAGTTATTAACTGAATTACACAAGAGCGAGAAACACAAAGTGGCATCCATCCCTGCCCACATTTTCTATAAAACACATTTTTTTTCTGATGTCAGATTTAAAGGAATTAATAGCAGAGATAATATTTCATAACTATGCCATCATATCCATAAGAATGAAATCCTAATATTTAAACTATTCTATTTGAAACTTAGCACTAATTGCTTGCCAAAATGCCAATATCAGTTAGTTAATGAATTGTGCAAAGTGCCAGCTCACTAAACTTAACTGATCTTTAAGATCTAATTCAGCTATGACCAATTTCAAGTTGAGTGCTGTCACTGGTAGGCTACAAAACATATGCTGCTACACATGTGCTCTCTTACTTCTTATTTCTTATCTTGACATCCTTCTATGACTCCTGAGATGTCCATTTATTTTTCATCCATTGATTGTATCATTTTTTTACCAGAATATCAATACACAAAATTTAAATCTTACAGAATGTTAATTTTACCCTATCCATCTTATCCAAGAAACTATTTCCTAAGGGAATAACTGGACTTCCTGATACACACTTACAAGTGGTTTACTTAACTACAAGTTGTTCATGCCATTGCAGAAATCTCTGAGTCAAGTTGCAAATAAAGAAGTTTCTCAAGTCCATAACAATCCTCTGGACAAAATCTTGCCTGGGAATATAAAATTACACCTCCAGATAGCTGAACACATTTTTTAAAATTTCTTGCAGCAAGAAATGCATAGTCTAATGATACACCTTTTTATTCATACTGAAACTTTTTACCTGCTAATTGGTTGGAATAAATTATACATTATATGATATCTTAACATTTATTTTATGCACTGAATCTGATATTTTTTCCTGAAATATCACCCGCTGCATAACAAAATGTTTAAATATGCTTAAAGCTAAGCACAAACTTAGCTCCTTTAGAGTGAACACTAGTCCCGTGCTAAGATCATGCATCTGTTTAAGTACAGTGAGGCATGAAGATAATATATTCGAAGGAAATTATTTCTCTTATTTACTTAGATATGCTAAAACAAATGGACATAAAACAATCTTTTAAAAATCATTATTTTCTAAAGATAGCTTTGGACATCTGTGATAGCTGTACCCTGAACTCCATTATGACAACTCATGAATCTCAATCATTTTATTAATGCTCCCTACTTCATTTTGCAAGCCATGTTTAACACAATAAACAAGAGGGTCTGTAAAAACCTGACTACTGGAAGTAGTTCTGGTGATTTCTGCAGAGGGGCTTAACATGTGCAGTTCACAAGGCAGTGCAGATGTAAGCAAAGCAAATGGTGGAAAGGGGCACTGAACCCTGATAGCCATACCTGCTCCTTCTGGTTCTGTCAGCAGCAAACAGGTCAGGAGCAGCACATCCCCACCTCACCTGGGGTGCTGTGAAAGACAGAACTGTGTTAAACAGCAGCTAAACCACTGCCCTGCTCTGCAGCACACATGGACATGGTCACTGCAGCAGGCTGTTGCCTTCAGCCCTGTGCCAGACTGGATACAGCTGGGCTTTGGACAGAGGGGAGGATTACAGCCCACCTTGCATTTGCTGTGGTGAGCAGCATTAAAGGAAGAGGAAATGTGTTAGAGCAGTTAAGGAGAACATGGAATTTTCTCCTTGATAATCAAAGCCTAAGGTACATGTCCTCAAAGGATACCACTATGTAATGAAGATCTTCCTATCTTTTTTGTGGTCAGATCTCAGCATGCCAAAGTATCCAGACCTTGAGAGGCTGCTGAATCCACATTCCTCAATTTACTCATAAGTAATAAGTGTATGGAATAAAGAAAAGTGCAGATAATACACAGAAAAAGATCACCTTTCTTTATTATCTCCCAGTCTTCTCACAGCAAGTATCAGTGCTGACCTGCGTATACTAAATTTTTTATGTTGCTGAAGCATTAAATCTATGGGCTACCCTTTATTCACAATTTAGTAGAATTCCACATGACTTGTTGGAGGATTGTTACATTTATACATTTAATACATTTAGGTTTTAATCTGTTGCCTTTACAGAGAGACACTCTCCTAGACATTACTCTTGGTAAGCCTAGAAAGCGTTCTGTGATCACTGACTCAAAACAATAAAAAACAATTCTGAAAACCACAATAGGTACAAAGAACAATCTTGAAGGAGATAGGTATTACTATCTTTAATGGCAACATCACTGTTTCTAGCTGTATTGATAAATTACAGCTTTTGTGTAAAATTTGAAATCGTGCAGAGTAAGAAAGTGTTGTCCGCCTATTAGCCAACACCTCTAAATCTAATTTTGAAAAAACTGCAGAAAATTATTAGGTGACAAGTACTTTATCAATGTGTTTTTATTTTCTATAACACTAGTTTTGTTTGCTGAGCTTGCTGTCTATAAACAACTTATAATGTTCACTTTTGATTTAAACAGTGCTAACATTTCTGCATTTACTGCAATAATACTGTGTGAGCCATAACACTGTAAAGTAAGCCATAAAAGCAATTTGCTCTCTATATGATACTGATTTTTAAATAAATTAGTAAAGTTTGTGTTTATTCCATGCAGAAAGCAAAAACAAAGGTAGAATTAATAAAACTACACCTACAGCTTTTTCAAACTTATCTAAAATGGAACACTGGTTATGTGTAAAGATTTGTGGATATATCCTTAAAGCCCACAGAATAGTTTCACACCTTCACTGAAGTGCTTCAAGAAGGAATATATCACATTCTTAGCAAAACTTAGGACTTCTTCTAAACATACAACAACATGATGATTTCTGGACAAGTTAGAGTGTGAAGTTGGAAAAGGAATACTTTAAAGTAAATATTTTTCTGGTATGTGAAGCTTCTTAAGAGATTGAATACTTTCTTTCTCCTATTATATTTCCAGACTGGTTTCACTTAATCTTCTAGAAATCACACACATCTTTATTTTTCCTGATGTGCTTATGAGCTCACAGTGCCAAACGTATTGAGTCAAACACAATTTGTTTCCTGATTCTCCCAATCACAGTTAACAGGGAAAGAACATCAGAGAAAATGGGGTCTTATTCTTTTTCTGAGCCTGATTCCTGTGTCTGATACGAAGAACTGTAGAGACAATTTTTATGGTGCTGACTTCTCATCTATCACTGATGGAGAAGTAGCTGTAGAATGCATTAAGAAGTTCATTCTGAGTGACATAAGGAACAGAAATTCCTTCCAAAAAATTCTTCTTAAGAAAAAGAAAAAAAAAAGAAAAAAAGGGGAAAAAAAGGGGGGAAAAAGAGATGGTTTTTAAGATTAGGGCTAACTGATAAATAGAATCCCTAGTTTGGCAAGGGAAAAAAGGGAAAATAAACAAACAAAAAAAAAATCATATGCATCAAGCATCAAGAGAGAAGAAGAACAGGAACAATGCCAGCATGTAAACACAAAGTGTGCCCACTCCTTTAACAATATATATGGTGTTGGCCCTACCATAGCAGAAAGCATAAGCAGGAAAGGCCAGAGGTTTGGAACCCTTCCAAATAAAAGAATAAGTGAATGACAGTTTTGGAAAGGGAAACAAATTACAATCTTGGAAAAGGGATAATGTATGATGTTTTGCAAAACTGTTTTGTAAGAAATAAATAGTTACTGCAGTATATATTATTCTGATCATTGAACCATAAATAGCATAAAGATAGTGAATAAGAAATTACAGTGGCAGTTAATAGATATTAAGGATAACAATTAGCAAAACCAATTAACAATATATAACAATTTTATACAGATATACTATATACATATATTTTAAAAAAACACCATACCAATTAATTTTAGGTAATTATTACAATGATTTTTACTTCAATATTATTGAATTGTGGGGCAGTGCCACATAATCCTGTGAGAGCTGAAAGCGAATTCCAGAAAGAACAGGAAAAATTCACAGGAGATAGGGCCATCAATGGCTAGTCAGCATTGCGCTTTTAACCCAATACTGGCTTTAAAAATTCTCTCTATTTGATTGGCATAAGGTGGGAGAGAAAACCTGGGAGAGCTTTTGTCTTCCTTGGATTTTTAAAAAATTTTTACTGTGTATCCAGTATTTGTCATCATTAGAGACAGAGAGCTGGTCTAGGTGGATATTCAGCTTGACACAGGACATCAGTATTTGTTCTCTAGGACATGTAATCAGCCCTGTATCATTAAATTTAGAGATGCATATGAAAAAAGAAGAGTAACCTGAGAAATTTATGAAAATCTTAGGTTGGCATTTAATCTTAGGTGTTGGGATTACAAGCTTTTCAAAATCATTTTGTGCAGATCTATACACAGCAGTAATCATAGGATCACAGAACGGTTTGGGTTGGAAACAAACCTAAAGATCATCTAGTTCCAACCCCCTTATCATGGAGAGGGACACCTTCCACATGACCAGGTAGCTCAGAGCTCCATCCAGCCTGGGCTCGAACACTGCCAGGGATGGGGCATCCACAAGTTCTTGGGGCAACCTGTTATACACAGACAGTGGTAAAGAGATTCAACCATTTGTGACAGATAAAAAATATTTTTAATTCCTTCTGAAAATAGGTTATTTCCTTTATAATATTTTTAATTTTTTTCTAATAGGAAGAAAAAATACTTTATCAGAGTATCTATCATCCAGCAGGTTTTTGAATTTCACTTGTTGTAATAGAATAAAAGTTGTTGAATCAAGTGTCAGTCTTTCAGAGGTTTAATTCTATGATCTTGTTGATCAGGATAACTCACAAAATAGTTTTTTCCCTTGGAAGCTAAGATATGATGTCACCAGTGTAGCTGGGATCAGGTTTTCATCTCTGCTATCAAGGAAATAAATAATTCTCTTCTTTGGAGAGACAACATTTAGATACATGAAGATGATACAATAAGTTGGCAGTGTTGACTTATGTGTTCTGCTGTGTAACAATTATCTCAGACATAATCAGTTTGAATTTTTATTTTCACATCATATTTACTGCTGGTCTTTTCTTAGAGCCCTTGACAGTTCCTGTCAATATTGTGAAACTCTAATATTTACAGACTCACTCCTTTTAGAAATTTAGGTACAGAAATGTAAAATTATATTCATTCAAGCAATCAAAGGTATATTTTAATTGGTTATATAATATTATTCTTTTTTAATGAGAGACATAGACATGGAAATTTCTGACTCGAAACAATCATCTTCAACTGATTTTATTTACCTATATTGGAGGGATCATTTTTCAGTGATTTTTCTTATATTTTCTCTGCTCCTCTTTCTTACCTCCCAGCTCTGTTGTGATCCTCTCCACAGAAAACACCTGCATTTCCTTGACTCGTGAAGATCTAGTTCCTCTACCTAACTCTACCTACCATGAAGTTATTGAAAATCTGGCCTCATTGCTTCCAGCTGCCAGCTAAGTCTACACTACATCAACAAAAATTATCCTTTAGGGTGAGTAACATATCTAAACTCAAAACAACACTCTCTCAGAATTTAATTCTGGAAAAATGCAATATCTCATTATTTCAGTCTACTTCACGTGCATATTCAAATCCATGCTTCCCTAATTCAATTGGCCTCATTCATAAAAAATCAGAAGAGGAATTACAAATCAGATCCAGCATAGTTTAAAGAAGGATTCATCTTATTTGAAACTGTACTTTTGAAATTTGGTTGAGGTAGATCCCAGAAAAAGAATCTCAGTGGCATACCCTGAGAATGCTACAAAATGAATTGCTATGAAAATAAGTAATGCAAAAATTTAAGGTTATACATATAGGAATGTACATTACTTACATGACATGAATTTATGCTATGCATGAAAATCTCTGAGATGCAAATGAAAGTGGGGAGACAAATTTGACATGACTAATTATCAGTTTTACCATGTGCCCACAAAGAAAGGCAAAGCCATTTTAGAAAGGCAGCATGTGAAATATTTTTGGAAGGTATTCATGACTTTTACACAAAATAATTGCAAAATTTTCTTTTAATTACTCCTTCATTATTCTGGTCATTCATGTTCAAGAGCAATCACCCTCTATCTGGAACAAGTAGATGGGGAAGCAACCAGAATGATCATAAGTTTGGACAATCTGTTTCGCAGGGAAGACTAAAGGAACACTTGGCTCCTGACTGTCTTAGAAGAGAAGCCAAGAGGAGATATGTTTGCTCTAAGTAAACACATCACAAAGTTAAATATTAGAGACAGAAGGGCTGTATAAACCAACAGGCAAAGTCATAAAAAGACAAAAAGGAATACACTCAGAACAACTATTATTGAAAGTGCTTCCCTGTCAGATGAGATAGTTTCTAGAACACTTTTCAAATAGCAAGAGAGAAACAGAACTAAAAAAAGGAAAAAAGTCTCATTCAGTAGAATTAATCAAGTTGCATATGGGTCATGGTTGTTTGCATGTACAGACTATTGGACCCAGTAGACACAGAAGATTCACACATGTGGCGCATGTGACAGCAGCATTCCGTGAGCTGGGAGGCAGGCAGGAAGTGTCCCTCCTGAGATGATCATACACTCCCAGGAGAGCTCCACAGCTATCAGGCTTTGTGTGGCAGTGGGCACGCAGGGCATGGGAATGTTCTTTGTGTCTGTATATTGCAAGCTGTTGCAGCCTGGTCAGAACCACTCTGTAGCTATGGGGTCACACAGTTCACCCAGGAAAAGCAAACCTTGGCTCACTAGGTTTGAGTGTCCAGATGACTCTCAGTTCTCTGGCTCAGTCTTAGGTGGACCTGTGAGAAGCAGGCAGCTGGATCAATGATCCTCATGGGTCCTTTCCAAACTAAGGTATTCTGTGATTCTGATGTGAATAATTGGTACACAAAGCAAGACTCTTCCATCTCTTCCTTCTGCTCAGCACTTCTAATAAAGCCATAGGCAGACATATTGCAGTCCAGAAAGATTTCCTAGTGAATATAGAAACACCTGCAAGACTAGATAGAGTTAACCAGCAATTTTAGGTATCTACCTTTAAACATAACTTTTTAAAGTGATACTATGCAGGAAAAAAGGGAACTTTGCACATTTATAACTCCGTCTTTTAGATGGAGCACATTTCAGCTGACTACACGTGATTCTAAAAGGCAGAGTGCTGGAATTTAAGCTAATTTAAATAACATTTGCTTCAATGACTCTAAGGCATCACATATTTTATACAGAAAGGTTTTCAGCATGATAAATGCAATTTTGCACACATTTTTCTGATGTATTCAGATTATTGCCTTGTATGTTATCAAGATACAGCAATATATTGTGTTATCATATTTTCAAGTTAAACAAGAAATATTTTGGTATTTCTCTAACAGATTAATTCTGTGAATATGTTTCGTTTAGAGAAAAGAGTTAATTGGCTTATGTTCACTGAAATGTTTAACAAAAAAGCAATATGACTTTATTGCAAAATGAAAACATCTTTTTTGGGAACCTCATTCTGGTGCCTTAAGGATTGTCATTATGTTGAGCATGCAGTGGCAAATATGTCTCACTGGAAGTGAGTGAGAAAGAAAGACTATAAAGTCAATATACTGTCAAGCCAAATATCTTCCCAAAGCAAGATGGGCTGCCAATTCCTCCTAAGGAAGTCTCAAAGGGAATTAAATTATATTCTTCACTGCCTAAAAGTCCCTAAACACAGGTTAGAGCAGTTTTTTTGAGATGCTGTGCTTTCAACTCTATGAAGCAAGTACTTCTAAAAGAGTACCTTGCTATGCTTGCAACTGCCTCATTCTCATCAAGTGCACACAGTGAGCACTGACCAGTGACCGAGGTGGAAAAGTTCACAACAAACTACTAAGTAGCTTTATACAATATGCATTAAAATCAACAAAGAACTTTCCAGTCACTTCTGTAAACATTGATTTGGATCTTATAGGCATAAGAATAAGGAAAAAGGAAATAAGATCTTGCAGGATATTAAGAGGGTTTGGGGTTTTGAGGTTGGGCTCTTTACCCCTCAGTAGAAGATTGCAACATCTCTTTATATGGCCATTGTAGAGGAAAAAAAAAAAATTCAAACACGTAAAAGGTTAATTTAATTCCCAATGAAGCCTGAAGAAATTAAACTCTCCCTTAAACACTAATCTTTTTCCATTTATTTGTAAGGGTGTAAGAATAGTGCCATGAATGCAAGTACATACGGATGGAACCCTAGATCTTCAAGCTGAAGAGCCAATTTTGTTATGCACTTTGTTGCTTCAAAGCAAGATAAGCTGTGCCTGTATTATTTCTTTGGCATCAAGTTAGTCTGTCAAGTACTGATTGTCACAAGACCTTGGCCCTAAGCAGCTGGGAATCCTTTTTAAATTTACCAAACCACACTGACCTGAGCACTCACTGATAATCTCCAGGATGACTAAATACCTTCTCTGATCTTCCTTTATTTGTCTCTTATTTCCCCACTAACAAACACTGAATCTCCTTATGGAACAAAACAAACAAACAAACAAACAAACAGAAACCATAGAACCCACAGACTTCATCAGAGGAAGGAATGAAAGATATCTTTATTTTGGGAAAACATAGAAGAAATCTCTTCACATGGACAGAGTACCTTTGACCATAGTCCATTGATCTACACTCCAGTGCAAATATTCAGCAGCCATTTTCCATTTTCAGCATCACTGCCACATGCCCAAGTATTATCATTAGTCATGCAGTCTCAGAGTGTTGAAATATTGACAGTACACTAAGAAAATAATTCTTAATTCAACCTAGTGGCTTTATCTCCAGGCAGCAGCAATGTTGGGCACAATTCGCCCTCTGTTCCATTCTGTCCATGGCTGCAAGAGGGTAAGTCAAATGAAAAGATCATTTTAGTAGCTCCACTGGTAGCACTTTCATTTGGTGCACTGCCCAAACCTCATGCTGTTTCTCTTCTTTCTGGAAGATTTTGAAGACCATGGCAGTCTGTGGTCACTGGGGACAGGACAAGACTCTTAAAAGGCTGGGCAGAGGTACAGAGGAAGCACATGAAACAGAACATTTCCCCATTCTCTGTTCCTTGCTCTGAGAGGGATACTCTTGTCCATTTAAATGGTATCTGCTTACTTCAGAAGCTAATTGCAACAAGATCAATAGAACAGCCTGATGGCATATTCAACCCTATTTTGCCAAGTTTGCACATTCTGGAATTAAAGCTGTACTATTTAAGTAAGGTTAAAAAAGACAACTCTTGAGATATTAACGATGTTAAAGGTGATCACACATTGATCAGGACCAAATGCTTAGCAACTTGCTGAACATCTTATGGTTTTCAGACGTCTCTTTCATATAAGCTTTCTACAAACTCTCATCCGTTCCTGAGTTTTCTTAAAAAAACCTCTTTCCCGTCTAATTTCAATCAAATTTTACAAAAGAAGAGTTTTGCAGTGTGAAGAACTCCATCACTAGAAATTATTAAATAGAAACATCACAAGCTTCTGTACAATACAAAGATGTTACAACACAAAGCAAAACAATTAAGACACAGATAAGGATCAGTGAAGCCAAATGAGACAAGTTCTTTAAGGCAATTTCTTCAGAACAATGCTTTTGTAAAATACTTCTCAAATTTTACAAGTTAAAGATACCTCGTAGATTAAATTGTTCAATATTTTTCATTAAAATTCATTTTCCCTTGTGTATTCTTAGCTGTAGAGTAGATGAGTTGGTGATCTTATTGCGAAATGCAATTAAGGCTGCTCAGACAACCACAGTTCTTATGTTTCTTACGTCTTGGTTGTGTAACTCTTCAGTACTTAATTTCTTGTAAGACAAACCTTTCGGACACAGAACATAAACAGGACAAGTTCTCCCCTTCTGAGGCACTCTTAGCCCAATTCAGTCATAGATGCATTACACAGGAATAACTCCGGGTGTGTAGGAACTTCTTATCACTTCTAAAAAATCAAGGATGGAAGCCTTGTTGAAACCAAATACATTTCAAGCAGTATGCAAAATACCTTTTTTGACCTAAATGTTAGCCCTAGGACCACTTCAGATGGGAGACAAATCTGATAATAATCAAATATTTCTTAGGTGTCATTCTGTTTGTTTACAAAACATTTCAGTGCTTGCCATCACTGTGTTCTCAAATGCTTTTCTCTCCACTTCTGTGCTTCTTTCTGGGAGACAGACACATTCACTCTTACCAAGCAGCATCACAACAGTATGTCCACTTAAGAAATGCTCTGAAGTTGCCTTTGTACTGGTAAGTCCCACCCTTTTCAGTGAGACCTTCTATTGTTTCACCTTTCCATTTTCATAGATACTTTAGCTATACACATGAATATTCATTAGCAATGACTTTCAGATTGACTAGATTTCACATAATTCATAAACACCCAAGCCTCCCTCCACACAAGAAGAGATAGTTCATTTCAATCACACAACGCACCTGAAAACATTGAAAAGACGGCGGCTGGATTTTATTGCCCTTAGGCAAGTTTGCTGGCATTTAATTACATATTCTCATTGGGTGAATCTTAAAAAGGTTCAGCATACAGCTAGCAGCCCTGGAGCAGAGACAGGCATATTTTCAAATCTTTCCAATATTAAGTATTTTGAAGGAGTTATTCCTCCCATAATGCAGACAGACAGAAGGCACTGTCTAAAACTGCAGAGAGGCCTCCCAGAACCTTAGAATTTGGCAGCTCCCATGCTACCATGCTCTCAGCAGATTCTCCTTCCTACTAAAACCCTATACCTGATTATGGCAGACAGCACAGTGGGTACATCTGTTTTTTCATTAATAAAGTCTTACCCTTCCAAAAGTACCACTAAAATAAATAGTTTTCAACCATACACATAGAAAACATAAGTTATATTGATTCTATCTTGAATATTTCACATGAAACATATTGCTGTAAGTCTACAGACACTGGGAGAGAATGCAATTAATTGCTTCACTTCACTTGTGCATAAGTGTGCAATACAAATCATTTAGGTGCCAAAAAAAATTGTCTTTTTTGTTTCTCTTTGTATGTGATTTCTTGACTGTTGCACAGCATAAGTGACATGAACCAACCAGAGACACAAAGTAGAGGACAACTACACAGCATGTGATTTTTGTGCTGTTATTCCCAGCTGTCTATTTGCAGTTTTCATTTGCACTGATGCTTACTACTAAAGCAGACACTTATGCTTGAAGCAGCACTTTTATGGGCTCCATCTATGTACCCTCTGAACCAGAAATCATGTGGAGTTTTTATGCAAAAGATAATTCTTAGCCTTTAGCTAGGAATGGTCATACTAACATGCACACTCCTAAATATTCCTGTTTGTCAATGGTAAGTGAAAGCAGTATTAAATGAACTGATTTGTGCTGATTTGGCCACAATGATTAATTTCTCGCTTGATGGAACACTGTGATTATAGGGCCAAATGCAGAAGATTTTGATCTTATATCTTTTTATCTCAGTTTCCTTCAGGTCACTTGAGTTTTATTTACCAGGTTTATTAACCACCATGGGATTTCTTCTGCACAGCATTGTTTTGATGATCACATGACTAGTGAATTACAGCAGGTACCATAAGAAGAACAGTTAAGAATAAGCAAAGACATCAGGACTTACCCAGCAACGTAAAGCCTAGTAAAACAGGATTAATCAAAACATATATATGATCAGATTTAAATTAATACCACCTTAACATTTCCTGCAGAGGCATCTTTGTGTGCAAGGGGCTCAGTAGGAAAGCACATTTAAGAGCTTGTTGTCCTCAGTCATTATCACAATTTTCTTCCAGTGCCCCATAGCATACAACTTATCCAAGCTACGTGGTTCTGGAATAACCACTTTGAAGTTCTGAAGTAAAATTGGATCAATGACTAATTTGGGACATAATAATTCATCATTTTCCTATTCAATAAAAAGGCTAATCCTAAAGCATCCAGCTGTGTTATTTTGAAGCAGTGGAGGGTAAGAATCAGAAAGTCTCCAAGTGTGTTCCTGAAACACCTGTATCTTAGATCTACAACTTAATCATCCCCTCTGTAAAGCAGCCTTGAGAAATTAAAGGAAATCACCCTGCCAACAGCCAAGAAGCAAAATTTCAAATTGGAACAACTTCAGTAAATGGATAAATACAAATATTTCTCTTTTTTTTCTCATAAAAACACTCTCCAGAGTAGAAATCTATCACTTGCATTTCCGATGTTGCTTTATAAATTATTATCCTCTGTTAATAGTTACACGGTGGTTTTGTGCAGTTGGGTTTTTATTTTTTCTGGTTTTCTGACAGGACATAAATTGAACACTACAAATATAACAAATGAGATCTATCACATTTAACTCTGTCTAGATACGCCTGTACTTTCCCTGTCCTTCATAATATTTGAACCCTACTGTCTGTATTCAGCTGTATATGATTGAAGATAATTATGTTCCTTCAAGTATTGTGAAAATCAGCAGTTACAGGGAAGGGTAGGGCATAAATTGCTGTCCTGCTGAGAGAAAGACAAACAGATTTCAGCCTGTGCACACTCCATTTGGCAGCAGCTTTCTAGCGAGTCAGCAAGTGCACCCTTGCTGGCTGATGAGCACACAGATAGTTCCAGTTTAGGTACAGCATTGCTGTCTCTTGCTGGTAAGGGATGTCATGGATGACATGAAAGAGAGCTCAGCTGGAAAAGGTGAGAGACAAAAGACACAAATTATAAGGAAAAAAAAATACTCATTAGTTCTGCTTTTCATGGTGTAGCCAATAATCTGGGACCATATGAATTACATCATGCAAGTATGTCTCCTATAAGCATATATTTTCTAGAAGATTAATTATTTGGCAGGGTGCAAGTTATGTGGCAGAAAAGAAATGTTAGCATTAGGAAGACTTAAACTTTTCAGCCATGGCAAAGTTATATTGTAGAATATGATTAACTCAGATGCTTTGTCCTGTTTCTCCTGCTTTTTTGCCTTTTTTCCTGACTTGGAAAGTTCTGCTCTTTGCTCGGCTGCTGCTGCATTTTTATTCTCTCAGACATTTTGTAGGTCACAAGGGTATCGTTCTGACTGAGATGTGGTCAGAGAGAATAAGAAAAATCGATTTTGGAAAACCTCTGTTAGAACTCTTTCATGAACATTTTGTTATATCCATTGTGAGCTTTTAAAAGACTGAACCTGTGAATTTGCTATTGCCATGTCTTTGTATGATTTTTGTAGCCTTATAAGCTGAGAAAGAGCAGCACAGCATAGAAAACACCCCAGTCTTCATGTGCACTGGGACAGATTCCCGTTTGTATTAGAGTGTAATTTAATATTCTGTGCACAGGCATGCAGAATTTCTTGCTGGGCACTGAATTATGCAGAGAACTGT
This sequence comes from Pycnonotus jocosus, assembly GCA_013400435.1. Classification (NCBI taxonomy): domain Eukaryota; kingdom Metazoa; phylum Chordata; class Aves; order Passeriformes; family Pycnonotidae; genus Pycnonotus; species Pycnonotus jocosus. The sequence continues at coordinate 94,264 of VWYP01013153.1, forward strand.
AGCTCTGCAAACAGGAAGCTAAGCTTAGAAAAGATAATGTATTAAAAGCACCAGTGAAAAGCTGTTCTGCTCTCTATGTTCTTTAACTCCCCCTAAAAGTCCTCTGTCCTTTACTAAATCTACAGGAAGATATTTGGCACAGATGTGTTGAAAGGTAAAGTTTTTTCAAAGACTTGGAAACTACTGGTCCTATCTATCTGCCAAGCTTTTATATGGTTCTCTTCACCATAACACCTTGGAATTTCCACTGATCGGATCTCTGAAAAATCAATGCAGAAGATGAATTAAGCATATCTGAGTGTTTCTGTGAGACTGAAAAACCTTTTGATTCACAATCTCAGCACTGTTTTTCAGTTTTGTTCAACAGTAGCAGAGGTGGGGGGAAGGGGAAAGTGAGGACTTGTGATTAGATAAACTCCTTTTAATTTTTTCTTTCTGTCTTAGCCAGATGGAAACACATGGACAATTGGTTTACAGAGATCTTTATCCTCTCTCCTTCATTAGCACCACAGGGAAGTTTCTGTAGTGGCTAATGCACTTACTGACATGGTTTCAACAATTTAATCACCCAGAAGCCTCTCTGTAAGGTCAATGTTCTCTACATTTGTTCCAACTCATTTACTGAGTAGAAAGGTGAACTTTTTCATTCCAGGTATGTCATTATGGAAATCATGTTAATGAATCAAGACACCGGAGGGCATATGTATCTCTGTTAGCACAAGATTAATGGAGACTTCATCAAGCAGGATTCAGTGTTAGATTCTTCTGGTAAATCCAGGTCTGGTCTAATTGTCCATTAACAGTCTGGATTTACACTGGCATAGCAGCTTCCATCTCAGAGAATCTCAAAACATTTTGCAAACTTCAATAGAGCACACCCAAGGAACAATTCTTCTATTACTGAAACGCAATAACCTGAGGGCACAAAGAAGTTGTAGCACACAGCACCACATAGTAAACTGAGATGGATGTCACCACACACATACTATAAATGCTGCTCCCGAAAGAAGCTTTTGCTTAACAAATGGCAAGCAAGTTTTTTTCTGTTATAGATAATATGCATATACTATTTACTCTATATTTGGTTCTAAGCTAACTGATATAGAATCCCACTTAATTATTTATGACCGCAGAGTGAACTGAACAACAAAGTTTGCACGTTGCCAAAGAGCAAATATTCACTTAATATTCCCTGAAATTCCCTAAAAAAAAGTAAAAATAGTAATCTAGAATTAGTGGGAAGGTGCATTACTAATTATTCACCAAGTACATATGAGAATACTACTTGTTCATTCATGATTCAAATGCCTAAAAACGAGAAAGGGAAGTGCAGGTTCACTGAATACAGAAAATTTTTTATAGCTGAAACGGATGGATAATTTCTTTACTTTCAAGGTAACTTCAGGTCATAATGTGATTTGGGGTTCTACATCCATTATATATTCTGAAAAGAATGTTTCTCTAGTACAACATAATCTTACTTTCTAATTGTAAAATTCAGCACAGTGCTATTCGGAATAAAAGTTGATCCTTCACATTACATTACCACTATATTATAGAAATTGATAAAATCAGACTGATATCTGTTGAGAGCTCCAACATTTAGGAAAATAAGCACACAATAGATACATAGTTTAAAAACTTTCTATATTCAGAAATTCCACTACTTTCAGTATTTTTCCCCTTTTTTAATTTAAGCTTTGATCACAGAAAAGATTTAGTTTTCCTATTTTCTGTAATTTCAAATAATGTAACATAATCAGACAGATCAATATAAAAATATAGGCGAGATCCAAAGGGCAGCCCAGATTTCAGATTCTCCTTAGATGTGTCTATGTATGACTGTAACACTGTCTTTGGAGAGAGACCAAATATTTTGATCTTTCATGTAGTACAACATTATACCAGATGCAGTAGATCTGATGAAAGAAATAAGCAGCCTCTCCTAATAATAGTTGTTATATCAATGTTTAAATATATAACTATTATAGTAGAGGTTAACAAAAAAGTGGCTCAATTTCTCTACTACTGACAGAAACCTGAATATATGATAGCTCTCAAAAATGGAAAAGAAAAAGATAAGATGTATACCTTGTTCTGCCGTATAAGCCTGCCTCTGTCCTCTGGGATCAGTGGCAAACACTTAGATTATACTCTATACCTATTCCAGCCAAATCCATACCAATTCCATACCAAATCTATACCTCCATTTCCATAAGTAGTTAGTGTTGATTTGAAAAGAGGAATATTTGCCATTTTAGGATGTATAAGAACTATCTTCTCCTATGCCTTTTACAGGAATTTGATCTGCTTTTCTTCATAGTAGCAGCGATGTACTAAGTGGTGAAGAATATATATTTTTAGCAGGTTGCCAGGACTCAGGATGAACCAGTGTCTCTGCATCTTAGCAATCATAATCCATTGTTCCTGTGCTGAGTTATTTGAATCATGCACATACAGAAGTAGAATAATCTATTCTTGCCAGAGGACACAAGTAATCCAGTTAGTAACACATACAGCAGTATAATGAAAAGAGAGCATCCTAAGGTGAATGTCAATAAAAGGTTAAATCTGACTATTCTGACATGCTTTGTACAGAAGAAGTGAATTTGCTTGAAGTACAGCATGTTCATATTCAATGCTTTGTCTTTATGTACATAATGCAGGGAAAACACAGTTGGGATGGCTCCTCCCTCCTGTATATGACACAGATTCCCAGACCTGATACACAACAACCAGATCCCACTAGAGACAATGGATTTGCATAAACATTTTTAAGCATTTATTTTCTCTCCAGTCTGAATATTTTCAGGGGTCAGGCAGCCCATACAAAGAGAGCTCTATAGAGATGCAGGTACTGGAGCCAGCGGTAGAACCACCTGTCTGAGTTTGAACCTAGACTTGTCTCATCGTTGTTTGGAAAATGGCTATGTAAACCAATAGAGAACAAAGCCTCATTCCATTAAAATTCTACAGTAACAGCTCATGTACCCATGTACTGGGAACTATGTTAATTGACTTTGCCTTCATTGATACAATTAACTTGTTTTCATTGCTGATAGGGCAGTTTCCCCATTCACAGCTGTAAGCTCCTGAGAACCATCTCTGTGGGTATAAAGGATTTATGCTTCTTGGATAAGAAAAACAGTGCAAAAAACAATTCAGAATTTTCTTCCTACATCTTGTTCAGTCTCTTGCCTTTCAGAGTAAGTGATATGCATGACTAGGGAAACATCCAAGAACAGAGTCATCATACATTAATTATAATTCTCAAAAATACTATTTCCAACCTCCAATCATTTGTGCCTAATCATGTGATAGAGGTGTTCTCCAGACATTTAGTAACCCTTACCCTGGATCTTTATATAATTTTCCCAGTCTGTCTTACTCCTAAGTAAACATTTAGTAGCTACAATACAGCACAGCAAAGATTACTATAGCTTAATGAGTTTATTTTTACAAAAAGGGAAATTGCACCTGCCAGTTAAGATGGCCTCTTGCTCCCAAATCTGCATATCTTTCAGTTATACAAATCTTGAATTCTCTGAAGTTATGATAGGAGGCACTGGTGAAGGGTGCAAGAATAGAGGATGTCTTTCTTCTGCATCTGTCAGCATATAGAGATAAAATCCAAAAACGTGATTTTATATTCAAATGCAAAGAAGGAGAATGAACTAGTGAGTACTGGACTACCTTTAATCTGTTTCTTGATAATTTGTAGGAGAAGGTAAAGTAATAGTGGAAATATATCTGCCTGCACTGCTTTAGAACTCATATCTTCTGTTTAAATATAAAGTGAGTTTCAAATTATCATTTTCTATTCTGCTCTATGCTTTGCATTTGTGAAAATCATGATTATTCATTTCTATTGGTCCTCTGTACCCATTTTCTTCACTGCAAGATAAAGTAACTCTCAGGTGTGCATTGTGGTGATAATTGAAGTAGATCATGAGTGATTTGCTAGATATGACAGAGGTAACCTTCAAATCACTCTCTTTTATGATAGATACAACAAATCTTCACACATGCTGCATTTGCTAGGGGTTATAAAAGGGTAGCCCTCCAACCTTGCCAATAGGGAGCTCACAGACCAAGGTGATATTGATGCCCACCTCACTGCCTAGTGTTACAAATTATAAAAAAGTCCAGAGGTGCATGGTTTATCAAAAGAAACAGCCCTCCAATGATGGGAAGAGACAGGGACTTTCACAGACTGTGCCTGCAAATATAAACTGAAAAAGAGGAGCCTGGGTTAGACAAAGACTGCTGTATCCATGTTATGAGTAAGGCAGTAATCTGCAGATGGGTACCTTCTTGGACTCAGGTGTTTAATACGCTTGAAAAGCTCTGCAGAAGAGAAAAACCTCTGACTAACATCCAGGGAACTTACATCTGCTTTTGTACAGACAGAGATGTGATACTGCAAAAGATTCAGTACAAAAATGCTTGGATTTGCATGAGGTACTCAGATTCAGCTATAATGTACAAGCAAGAACTCTGGGCATTGTGGTCAAAAGAAAATCTAATTTGTGGGCTAGAATTATAGCTCTATATATGAGACAGCAATTGGGGCAAGGAGGAGGAAGGAAGTGAAAAGAGGAGGCAGGAGTGATGCCTTATTATCCAGGATAGCTTCAATTCACTTTTGCCCACAGAATAAGGAATATATCACACAATGGACTGAAATTTTACAGAGGACCTTTCAGGGACTTTGTGGCAGAGTAAAGCCACAAACTCTGGGTGTTTGTTCTTTTTTTGCTGTTGTTTTTCACTTTACAGTAAATCAGTATAATTCTTGCTAAGAAATGTACAGGCTTACTGCACCAGCATTTGTTCTATAGGAATTACTCCATGGATTTACAGCATATGATTGAGTGCAACAGCATGAAAGGAGTCAGATTGAGCCTGCATTACACACAGTGATTGCATGAGGGAGTTTTCTTTGTTTTTTCTCTCATAACTGAAATGTTTCTAATGTCAGCAATTTATCAGTTTGCAACTTTCACCTGCTTGCTTTTCTCATTGGTTTTAATTCAAAATAGCTGTATGAAAATTTACATATGGAGTTATATACTGAAGAGAATCAACTGCTTCAAAAAAATCAACATCAAGATTTTTTTTTCTCCTGAAACTAAGTCCTACTGCTTTTTAATATGTATTTAAGAAAATTTAACTCAATCAGTGGAGTTAATCTCAGACTCATGGAGAAGTCTTAAAATAACCATGGGAATTATTCAGTAAATAGTTTATAACCGATAACAGATATATATCTATACATTTTAAATTTAGTTATTTTTCTATATTATACATATTCTCGTGGTTTTATATAAGGTAGCTACTATTATGATTCCAAATGGAATAAGACTTGCCACATCTTCAGACTACTTATTTTCCTCTTGATAGTGGTAATAAAAAGCTTTTCATAGGGATTTTGATGAAAAATATGATCAGGAATTTGCTCCAGTAGCCCTCAAAAATCTCTGTATGCTTCAGAGTACATATGCTAACAACCTCTTGGAACCTCTTATCTCCAAAAATTTAATATTCTGCACATTTTTCAGGATTTTTTTTTTCCATTTCCATAAGTAGTTAGTGTTGATTTGAAAAGGGAGATAAAAACATAAACTCAGATATCAAATCATTCTCTCATACAGGAAAAAAAAAAAAGGAGGTTGCAGATATCCCGCCTGAGTACCAGAAAAATATGTGAAGTTCATAGTCANAGTTAGTGTTGATTTGAAAAGGGAGATAAAAACATAAACTCAGATATCAAATCATTCTCTCATACAGGAAAAAAAAAAAAAGGAAGTTGCAGATATCCCTCCTGAGTACCAAAAAAATATGTGAAGTTCATAGTCACTCTCTTCTTAATAAACCTGTTCTAAATGGATTTCCACTTGCCAGCAATATTTCTGTGTTTCTATATTTAATTCCTTCTTTTTAGAACTCTTCACTCTTTTCCTTCATCATACTCTCTCCTCTGAGCAGGTTCTACCCCAATATGCCTCATTAATTTTGAATAGTCTCTGTCAGCTTGCACCTCATCAGTTCTGCTCACCAGCACCTTAATCTGCCATTGCTTCAGCTTGTTGCCATGATGCAGAATGGCATTGAAGCTTTTTCTGGTCTCCACCATTATCCTCTGACTCTGGTCTCCCAGCTGGAATTCATTATACTTCCCTATACAAATGCTCTTCCCTAAGCTCTTCTCACTTAAGGGAGATCTAGCTACACTTCAGACATGGCATAACTTTGAAGAAGGGCAGAGCTCCTTTCCAAAATCCATGCTGTTACCTAAGAGAAAGTTGGAGACTGAGAGAATGATTTAGTAACTTAACACAAACCTGAGCAGCACAAAGACACACGTGCTCATTATGGAAAAAATATCTCCCTCAGTAGACTTGCTTAAAGCAAGCTCTTTGGCATTGAGAGTGTTTCTTCTTCTCTGTTTATGAAAGGTTTGTGCAATGGGGAGCCAGGCTTCCTGGGCACCATGGGACATCACCATGACATGGAAAATCAGCATCTGAAGGAAAGAGCTACTCTCACCTCAGTTGTGTGAGAATCATTGCCCCCAAATTTAGTTTCAGTCATCAAATCAGTCTCCTGCTCCTACTTGTTGATATGTATTGGACTGAAAAGAGAGCATTTTTGTTTCCAAATGAGATTGGATTAAGAAAAGCAGGTGTATGAGACACAGTAGCTTCCTCTTTTCCACACTTTGGCTGTTCATCTCATTTTCAGTTCTGATAATTAACTGAGGTAACCTGCAGCCAGTACTCCTTTTTTCCAGTTCATTGTTATATCTGGCACACAACTCATTGTTTCTATGCCAATCACAAAAGAATTGCTTTGCTTCTTCTCTGCCCTGTGCCTTACTCATTTCAATGATATAGGGTTTTGTACATGTCCGTTGTGCCAGGCTTCCCCAGCTGCTGGGGACACCTCTCTCTGCAGCTCCCTCCATCTTGTTGCTCTGCCTCTGGGTAGGAGGCTGAGCCCTTTCCAAAGCAACTCAATGAGCTTAGTTGAAGTGAGCCGGAAAAAAAAAAAAAAAAAAGAGAGAGAGAGAGAGAGAGAAAAAGCAATCGGCAGCAAAGGCAGACAGGGCAACAAAGGCTTTTAAATATTTTGGTGTTAGAAAACATCAGGAGTTATAGGCAGGAAGAAAATGGAAGAGAGAAAAATCTTGGACAGGAGAAAGCAAAACATAAAAGACAATGAAGTGGTCAAGTGACAACTTCAGCACGCTAGGAACAGTCTATTGTATTAGTCACCAGAAATCTAGTCTGCATATAGGCAGAAAATACTGCCCAGTGGATGACAAGACATTTGTTTCCCTTGTTCTGTTTTCATTGTCCTCTCTTTATTCCTTCAGTCTTCTCTCTCATTTCTTTCTCTTTCTAGTTCTTTGAATTACTTCTTTGCACTATAGATTTTTTCTGTTGGACTTTGAAGCAGCAATGGAGGAGTAATCAGAAGAGAGAGTGAAGAATGTGCTTCTCTAGATCTGATGTAACATTTCAGTGCACTCTGCTAACAAGTTTGGGTTTTTTTATTAGCACACAATTGTGTATGTATGATCCAGGCAAATTCAGGTCACTTCTGTCCATAAGTATCTGTCTCACAATCTTATCATCAGTTTTGTCATATTTAACGCTTTTCTTGAAGCCCCATCTCTCATATTCACATCATTATGTGACAATCTCAAGTTATATCCTTTGAAAAATAAATGAAGGGTGGGATTCATCTCACCTAATTTAATCTGAGTAGAATATAGACACCTATATCTCAGCCAGCTCCCTAGGCTGACTTCATAATCAATGAAGAGAATTAGGCTATTTTAAAGCTTGATTCCTCTGATCTATTTTAGAAGTCTATTTTAGGATAAGATATGCTGCACCCAAGAAGTGTCTACTTCTCCCCACTGACAGAGAGGAAGCTCAGGATGAATAGCTGAGCTGTAGATGATGAGATTTGGTCAGATAAAATCTTTTTACCTCTGGAACTTCTGGAAAAAATCAGAACATAATGTCTAATGTAGACAACTTTCTAATTACTATAACATTAATATGCAAATAAAGATAACCACAAATATTGTATTCAAAAACACATATGCTTCAAGAATTTCAGGCTTTCATTTCTTTAGTCTATTTGATGAGTAGGCTGGTTTTCATCCTTTTGCTATATTTGAGTACCCGAAATTGATATTAAATACTGCTTTAAAAATACAATTTCCCCTTCTCTTCAAATAATTCTTTGTCTCTCATTTCATTCACCCTGCAGTTCTCTCACTTTCTATGGCTTTTTTCAGTTTTCTGGGATTCACTGTTATTGACTTCTGCAAGGGTATGTGGAAGGCAAGAAGTCCAAGGATATCTGATCAATGGCCTTTTCAATGTAGAAGGAGATAAGTGAAGGGAGAAGGGTTAACAAGAGAGACAAACAAGGTACACAAAGGATAAATAACAAAGACAATGGTAAAGACTAAAAGTCTCCAGGTAATAATTGCTGGACCATTAAGAAGCTCCAGGCACAAGTTTGGAGAGGATCAGCTTCAAGACATTTTTCTGTCTGTGTGAATGTTGCAAGAACTGAGGTGCCACTTCTGAGGTAACAAGAGAGGGAATTTGGACAAGGGTGTGTGGACAATCTTGCCTGACCTGTGGTGTCACTCCCTGGAGCCAGCGGGGTCTCTGTGCCACCCACTGCAGTGAGTGGGATCTTGGACCCGGCCACTTTGGTAGGAATGGTGTGTGCCTCCAAAAACAGCTACTAGCAAGTGAGGCAGGCATGAGTGAGGAGTGTGAGGGACTCAGCACTGGCACCTGGAGTGAGACCATGGACCATGGCCTGTGTGCCTGGTGGTGGCTGCTGGGCAGGGGCACATGTCTGGACCTCCCCCAGATCATGTGTGCGGGGTATGTGGGGTCACTAGCAAACCCCCCACAGGACCAGCCTGTGAGTGAGAGACCTGTGGGAAGCGTTGAAGGACACAGGGTCTGGGCAGGAATGGCAGCTGGACAAGCACCAGTACCAACTATGTCAGTACTTGGGGGACAAGTGAGAGTACAAGTGCTTGTGAACCTGGACTGGTGCATATGTGACCTTTAGAAAACTCCAGAAAATGGCTGAGATTTTTTATAACCGACGTAAAAAAAATGAAATCTCTCCTATTCTTTACTTTTAGCCAGAGTTTGAGGTTTTCTTCTCTTGTTTATGCGCTATATCTGGCTGCATTTGACACACCTTGTAATATGTATCCCAAATAGAGCTGTGTGCAACTTGGCAGTTTCACTTCCCAGGGGCTCATGCAATTACAGTCTGTCAAGCATATATCACTTAGCTAAGCAACAACTAAGGAGAGCAATAATAACCTACAAATTTTTCATGGGAAAGTACTGCAGAAGGAGAGGCACTATTCCAAGTGACAAAAAGGGATTATAGCTCCAGGAAGAATAATGAGATAAAATTAAGAAGGGTGTTTGTTTTGATTGTTTTGCTAAATATCAGGAGGGAAAATCATTCTGACTGGGGAATTATTCACCTTGTTACTCCTCTAAGAGAAACATTAGAAACTCTGTCACTTGGAAAATTCATTGGCAACTGGACAAAGGTGAAAATAAAGAACAAGCCACAGCATAAAAAGACAATAAGTTTGGGGGAGAGCTGGATGGTTTTTCAGGCGTTTTAAAATTGGGTTGTTTTTTGCAGGTGTTTTGACAGAAAGGATTGTGAAACTATGTTCTTTGTTGTCTTTGGGTATTCACTCACTGTTTGTCAGATTCTCAACAGATTAAACACTCCTGTATTTTCGTTTGAGTTAGTGTTTGTAGTACAGCTTCACTCTATTTTCTGACTTCTGAGAAAACAAAACCTATGCTTGTTTTTCTTTTTCTTTTCTTCCTCTTTTTTTTTAATATTCTAGGTCTATGCTAAACAGATCACTGTTCAACAGTTTCGCTGTGAACAAAAGAGTAAGAAATTACTGTATTTTCATCTCAAAATGAAAATAATAAATAGTCTGCAAAGGGCAAAGGTTGACTGTTTCTTGAAGAATCTAATTTGCTAAGCATTGCAAATTAGACCAAGAAAACTGATTATGTGTGAGGTTTTTACTTCATTCTGTACTCTGCAGTTCCATAAATGGTTTCAGGATAAACCTATTCAATTAAGATAAGGTACTGTATATTGTTCAGAAAATATATTATGCCTTTTTGAAAATAAGTTTCTGTTTTTTCATCTCTTTTTGAAGTTTTCTTTCTTATGGAAAAAGCCTCTGCTTTCTGTGTTCTTGTTTGAGCTCAAAGTACATTTTGTGATCTGAAAAAGTCTGCAGGAAAAACATTACAACATTTAAAATATTATACATTAGTTTACTGACTCCTATCATCAACAGTAATATATCTGCCATATTTCTAGTGATAGTGTTAAATCTGGGATATATTATTTGATATCTTATTATACAAAAACATATGATATATAATTCTATATTATTGTCCCTTTATATGTATAATTTTATAATAACTATATAGCAATTCAATGTCAAAAGAAAACATGACCATGTTTAGAAAAGAACGTTGTCCTTGAAGGACCAAGCATCCTTGTATTTGATTTTCAGATGCACAGTCCTGGAAGTGAAATTTGGAGTCCCAGGCCAGTTATCGTAATGTCTTCGGAAGTAAAGTGCTTGGGAGTAGCATTCATTCAGGAATCCACTGCGTTTGAAAAATCATAAACACTGAAATGAGAAGAGAAAAAAAAAATTGCATCACATATTGGTCATAAACATCTATGTCAGTGGTTACATATATGTGGTATATTTATCTGAAAGTAGAGTTTACTGGGTGCAGAATTTACACTAGCACCCAGTGTCTTTTCTGTGAAATCACAAGTAATGTTAACCCTGGCTAAGAAAAATCCATAATGTTATCAATGTTTTTCATTAAACAGAAAAGCAACATGTAATGGAAGTTACTCCTTGCCTTGCCTTGCCTTGCCTTGCCTTGCCTTTTTTCTTTTCCTCTCCCCCTCCCTCTTGTCTCTCTTGTTTTAAAAATGCAAACCCTGATTGGGGCTTGTTGCAAACTCCTAGGTTCTGGTCCCTCCTTCCACATCTGCCTATGTATTCTACATCATAAAAACACTGAGAAAATACATGAAAAATGGAGAAGGCAAATGCATGTTTTCTGCCTTACATCTGAGAACTGACAGTGTTAAGCCACCAGTACCTTGAACCCTGCACCCCCTTCTGCATAGCAGGACAGCTTCAGTAAAGATTCCATTCTGTAATCTACAAGCATGTTCCAGTTTCAAGATCTATTGTTTCAGTGATAAAGTATCAGAGATTGCAGCTGTAATACACACCAAGCTGAATTAGGGCTAATATTCCACGTGGTAAACCTGGTGCAATAAGAAGAAAGATTATTTTATCCTCGCTGATACAACCTTCCATTCTTGGGGAGAGAGAGAAGGCAAAGGTTGCTTTCCTGATCAGGCATCCCCGAAGCAATATATTCTCTGTTACTAGAGGTTAAGATTAACTGGAAAATTAACAGCAGGAAGCCCCAAGCTCTCAGTCACAAAAGAGGCATGGATTTGTCCTCCAGGAAATAAATCCTTCCTCACAAAAAAAAGCCATCATCTATCTATCAATTGACGCAGAAAACTGATGAGCATTCCCTACTCCTGGTAGATATAACTTGAAGATATTGTACTTAGTTGTGCATTCATTAATTACCTTGAGTTACAGAGCCTAATGTGATCAGTGGTTTTCAGCTTATCGTTCCCACAAAAGAATGGCTTTACCTGCTAACTGGAGGTGTCAGAAAGGCTGAGGATGACACTTAGGAGATAAGGTGTTCTGCTTAGATGAGGGCAAACTCTCAGTTCCTGACAAGGAATCTGCTGCCATTTCACAAAATCAATCTTTCTCAACTACTGGAGCAACACCAGAAAAATATTTAAAGCACAATTATATTGATATTACTGGATACCATCTACTCAGCTAAAGAGTATTGAAATATAGGTTATGTACTTTAGAGTCAGAAAAGTCCCATTGCCACAATAGGATTTTTTAACTAAGCAGAATGCTGCTCACCCTGTCAGATATGGAATATGTGAAATAAGCTTTTCATCCTGGGCAAGCAGGAGCAAAATGGAAGGTCTGTGGTAAGGAACATGCAGACAGAAACTGAAGCCATATGCACATGGTCTGCACTGCCCTCCTTTTTCAAAGGCTCCAACATACATCAAAATGCCTGAGGCACTGTGGTGTGTGCAAGCCCACCAGAGGCAAAGTCAGGGCACAGGTATAAATAAATGCTATGGCATCACTGCTAGAAAAACCAATTGGTTAGGTAATTTGGCTTACCAATTAGTGTAGGCAACCCACAGATGCACAGTTTATAATAAGTAATTTAAGCCGTCTGCATATAAAAATGACTTAATAGAAACACATGAAATCTGAATAATTGTTAAGCAGGTGAAGTAAGCTATTTTCCATGTTCCACAAACATAATAAGGTCATTTAAGAAACAATTATAAGGCACCACAGGGTGAATAAAATATAAAACTAAAATGACTGATGGCCAATATAACCTATCTTAGTTTCCATAATTGCCTATGTGTTCTACAAAGTTAAGTAAAGGGACACATGCAATTTAGTTGCTACTGTACGATTAGCTATAACCAAGGAAATAGGATGATTCCAGAGCAGGCATTTAGCTCAAGGAATATAGAATTAAGCAATGTTTTCTTCATGTAGCTGGTAGGGGTGGTTTTTTTTAATTGTATATTTTTTTAAATTTATAACTTGAGAAATGTTTTCGCTCACAGTGAAATGTCCATCAGCCTTTCAGAATTCATCACTGAGTACCAACACAGTAGCTGTCACTCAGACAATTGTCTACCAGATAATTCGACCTACCCTGTTATCTTCTCCAAGGGAGTGAAATAGCCACATACCGGGAGCTTAAATGGTAGTTTTGTCTAGAAGATTATTCTGTTTGTGAAGCAGATGATTTTGAAAGGTTAGAAGTCCTTTACACACTTTACATTCTGTCAACAAAACAATGTACTTATAAAAGTAAAGTAATCTTTCTAATTATAATCAAATAGCACATGATATATTGCATAAAGCCGCCAAAGTCTGCTAATTTATCCGTACTTTTCTAGCTCTTAGGTACTTATGACTACACAGATTTGCTCCTTATAAAAAGTAGATTATGCCTTATCAGCTGTTTGGAAAAAAGCTTGATTTTACAGTCTATCAAAACCTGACATAAGGAAGACAAAACATTTTTATATATCACTATTGACAAATATTTATCTTATTTTAAGCTAGTTAATGTAAATTTTAATTAGGGCTTTCACTTAGAGAATTATAGCCATTTCTCTAGTCAGTCACAGTTTTCAGATTTGATGCAATCAAACCACAAACCTTTGTGATGTAGAAAAGAACAGTACACATAATGCAAATGGACTCTTAAATAGAAATATTATGACCTTGAGATTTAAATACACGTACCTAAATAAAAATCATGACTCCATGCAAAAAATCCAACAGCAAATTTAGAATGTAGCATTCTTTTGATACATTAAACCTGGATTACTTATTTTAAATTAATCAAAAATTTAGAACTCAGCAAGAGAATGCTTATTAAAATCCCCTTACATAGGTATTTCTCATTAGCTTTGAAAAGCTGCTATAGCAAACATTTCTGTAAGCTTAGCACCTTCTTGCAAAAAAAATTCAACATATTTTTTCAATTTTACTGAATGGACTGTAGGAAATAGCAATTCTAACCAAAGTCATAATTTATTGTACAGCAAAAGTATAGTCTTTCTCAGTACTGCCTTATAATCACAGAACACACTGAGTTGGAAGGGACTTATCAGGATCATCAAGCCTAAATCCTGGCTCTGTATAGGGCACCCCAAGAGTCTCATCCTGTGCCTGAGAGAGTTGTCCAAACAATACCACTGACCTTTACAATATCCCTGTAAGTAACTATAATTTTTTCCCACTGAAGAAATGAGGAAATGGAAAATAAATCTTTTCTCAAGGATCCCACTAAAAATCAAAGCAAGGTATCCATGCAAAGCACCCATGTCCTAGTCAAGATAAAATTGCTAATCCAAAATATTTGGCAGAGTACAAGAAGAAAGTTGACAGCTTATGATTTTCCACATTCTGGCTTAAGGCACTGTTGTGGTTAATTCTAGAATTGTAATAACCCAATATCATTTTTTTTTTCTGACAGAAACTGCATGCAGGCCCAGAAACAAGGTTCTTCTGTCTCTGCTGATGGAAAATGAGTTATTTTAGTCAGTTTGGAAGTTTGGGGTCACGGTCTGAAGGCCAGGCAAGAAGGACTCATGAAGCAATCAATTGTATTTCTTGCAACACCAATCCTAAGGAATTCTTGAAAGGCAAATTAGAATCTAAATAGATAGTATTGATTTGGGTGAACTTTACTTGAGAATTTTGAAATCTAATGGACACAGCTCTAGAAATCTCTTCTCAAATATCTTTATCTCCCAGCCACAATGAATCTGCCAGTCTAACAGCAACTATGCCCCACAGCAGCCTCAGGATAATTCACCTACCACTACTCGAGTTTAGTTTCCACTCCTGAAGTCATCTATTTCTCCACAAAGGAAATCTGTCTCTTAATATTAAAACTATCTTTCTTCAAAGACTTTATATGAAATAAGAATGGATTTTCCCCTTTGTATTCAGTTTTACTATTTAAGTTTTAAAAATTTAAAGTTTTGTTCTCCTGAATAACTAAAGTCATCTGCTGCCTCTGATCTAAATTTCTCTTTGGGGCAGGAACTGCCTAAGAATTATCTTCAAAACCAGACACTCAGCCTAAATGGAAAGTAGACCTGTAAGCACAGCCTGCTCATGCCTTCCAAATCATGGAAGTGTGCCAGGTAAGTCTGTATGCTACTAGGCACACTGCTTACACTCAAGTCTGCATTTCAGATGTGTGGATGGCAGTCAAGCAGGATGCAGAGCACATTGCATTCAAGACCTCTTCAGGGGCAACTGGGTCTCATCCCACCATAAAGGTAAGCCACTATGGAAATATAAAATGAGAGAGAGGTGGTAAAACATTTTTAAGTAAAAAGTCTATTCAGTCCTACATCATATTCTTGTTTCACACATGCTTTATAATGATGGCTGAGAGGTGGTGTTCAAGGGAAAAAATACTAAATATAATAATAAATCATAGTGCTTTAATAAATGGTACTAACAAAATGTTTAGCAGCTAAACATTGGTCAAAGCTACATTCCTCTTGTATTTTGTAAGACAGATATAGATTAATACATTTTCAAACAAAATAATAGTTTTTTGAGATTCTTTAATTATATAGAGAAGGACTTTGACTCAAATCTTGCAGTCCTTAAGCAGCAGGAGGAAAAAACTTCTGTTATATTAACTACTTACTGTAAACACACTCAACTTTTTCCTCCCTCTTAGGAAGCGTTTTATAGCTCAGAAGCAAAAGTCCTTCAGAAATAAAATGTCTTTATTCGCTACTTTTCTTGTAATGCCTAGTACGTTAGGACTGAGACCTCTGGCTGTAACTACTGCAAACATAATGTAGATGAGAAATGTCTGCAAATTATTTCTGACTCTAAAGAATGCAGTAGTCTATGGTGTGCAAGTATCCAGACTTTCATTACATAGCCTTAAAAATTATTTCTTTGTATGATGCAAAGTGTTCTGAGGGATCTTATCTCTTACTGAGCGCTGACAGTGACAGCCTTGGAGTATTTCTCCCTTATTCAGCATAGCTGTGTAGGCAGTACAACTGTCTAGAAAGTATAAATTATCTTTGGGTAATAAGACACTCTTAGGAAGTAAAACTCAACATATGGGATTAGGATTGTTCACTGAAGCAAACCAATCAAGTAATAATCTGGAGATTGGTAGTCTCAAGGTTCCAGACGTGTTCTGTAGTTTGTAAATCACCTCTCTATTTCTGAGAGAAAAGCCAAATGGTTCATCTTCACAAAGCCTCTTTCCACTGCATTAGACTTACCAGTTCTAGCACCAAAATGAGAGGAGCTGGTAATTCATGACCTTACTTTCTCCCTTGGGACCCTGTCAGTCCCAAAGGTGAAAGTAAGATGAAATAAAACATCTTTTGGAAGAAAAAAATCTATTCACAAGATCAGCATGGAAATAATTCTGGACAAGGAAAAACTCCCATTAAGTTAAGGCCTGATAGTAGACAAGGCCATTTGAGTTCTGAGCAAAAACACATAGCAGCATATTTATTTTGCACTCTCTAGGAAGGGGAAAAAAGAGAAGAGAATAGAAATGTTTATATTCACTAACTAACTTCCAGTAACTCACAGGTGCCCATCATCACTCTATGATCACTAGTCTGTCTGAGAATTAGCCAATACAGTGATTTTTATCACTTACTTGCACAACAGGGTCATATTTTCTTTTCCTGCAGAAGGTCTCTTCAAATAGCAGCTTTTAGAGACAGCTGAAGTTCATCATTTGATGACAGGAACTAGACAGTGCCATCTGCCTTAGCAGCAGTTCAGGTAATAGCAAAGAAAAGCTAATTGCCAAACATGAAATGTGCAGGAGTGGATTTTTGAGTTTTATTTTTTTTTTTTAACTTCCCATTAAAATTGGATCTATATGGCACTGTGTGATACTCTGAAGAGGCACTTAGAGTCAGCTCTAAAAGAGCTTTGCAACTAGTGTAAGTATCCTGTGTTGAATATTATGTTATCACAGTTTTGTTGCTTTTGGTATCTGAAGTAGTTGGAGATCTTTGGCTAACACCCCACAGCACTTAAATTCAAGCTGCATACCAGCATAATAGCTGCACTTAGTGGTATGTACCTTTTTCCTCCTTTTCTGGGCTAACAAAGGTTATCTCCAGGATTACTATTAAGGGAGAAGAATTACTGAAGTAACTCAATGGGTGTTGAATATCCAGGTCTCATGTATCCCACATTGCACTGAAGGCGCTCAAACAACAGCAGCAGAAAAAGTCATTCTGCAAAGCAGTAGCATGGAGGAACTCAGTAGCAGACTGACACCAGGGGTGACTGCTGACACTGGGGCCACAAAGGCTGAAATGGGTAACTCAGAGGTGGGCACACAGCAACAGGAAGATCTCGTGAAGGAAGGAAGTTTCAGATGGTCTCACAGATATAGGGCAAAACACTGTACTTCCTCCACAGGGCAAGGCGGCTGATAGCTCAGGACTGCATCTCCCCGTCTGAGGTCATTTTGCAAGTATGTGTGTAGAAGATCTGTCAGTGAAGGATGTTTGGACAACAGATGGCTCTTCAGAACGCTGTTTGTTGTATAGAAGACATTACAGCAGAAATGTGTCAGGGGTAACAGAGCCATGCCTGAAGCTGCCAGCTACACCTTGTAGGCAAGCCTGAAGCCCCTTTAGTTCTGGTTACAATGCATTACATATTTTTCTTTGCTGAACATCTTAATACATAAAAGCCAATCAGGCATCATATACAATTCCTTTACCATTACCTCTAGCCTATCATTACCATATTATGTACAGTTTAAGCTTAAAGTTGTTTTTTTTTGCTTTCTTGCAGTGGAAAATTCTTAGACCTTTTTTCTAGCTGGTAAAAACATGATTTTCTTTGACTATAGTATCTTTTGCTTTTCCTGAGACCTATTTCTGCTTGGTAAAAACATCTTTTTTTGTTTGTGGTCAACATATCCTTTGCTCTAGCCATAAAACCTCCTTCCAATTTGATTTACCCTTTGCTTTCTTAGTTGTCCAGTGACAACTGGCTCAGCAATTCTTAATTTAGATATCTTTTATTCTTCTATATCAAGACTTGCTTCCGCTCTATTCCGCTCTCAGGTTCCACATTCAAAGAGCTTTCTGCCAAGCATACTGTGAAACTTTCCTGTTAGACTTTCATCTTTCCCAACATACATGGAAGGGAGAGGTAGGAACACACATTTTAACTGCAATGATTACAGTAATACTGCTTCTGTTTCTCATTTTGTTTAAAAGGAGTAAACATGTCTGCAGCCAGGGCCAGTATCTCAAATCTACGTCATCCCAGATTCTCAGTTTTAGGCAACAGATTGAAGCTTTTCTCTCCCAATGTTTCCTATAACAGACATATCAATTTATTTTCACGCAGTAGAACAGGTTCAGCAGGAAAAGTTCCTTAGCAGCAGATAGTTTGCAGCAAAAAATGGGAAGTACAGGGTTTGTCTTCCAACAGGGAAGTGATCCATGGACCTGGACCCACTTCCCAAGTGATCATCTACTCCATCACACAAGCCACTATATCAGGAAGGGAGCAGTGCTGTTTCAAAGGGGCTAAAAAACAGGCTCTTGCCACTCTGGGCAGCTGTGCTAAGAAGCAGTTGGAGCCTCTGGAGCTGCTGCTGTCTTGCCAGCCTTGCAGCTGTGGCCACCATGCCCCTGGAGAGTGCTCCAAATGCACAAATGTTCCTGCCCTTAGAAGAATTTTAGCTCTCAGTATGTAGCAACATGGAAAAAATAGGGGCCTGGGTGTCTGCTGCAAGCCTGTGAATACTATCTAGGCAGCTGACTGCCCAGCTCTAAGGAAGAAGACAGGTGAAAACAGAAATTTCCATTAAAAATTACCTCCAAGCAAAGGCTGGCTGTTGGAACCACTACCTGTTTCTTAGAGGGTATCAGTACTATAGTAAAAATTTAGCATACACCTCTCTACAATATCTTCTAATCAAGCTCCAGTAGGTATTTATACTACCAAGTAAAAGTATGTCATATTTAGAAGATTCTTTTGCTGGCATGTACACAAAATTTCTTGGACTCTTGCACTGATTAGAATATAATTTCTGTATTGGGGATCATTGGAAAAATTAAAACAATATCTCCTGTAAAATTAAACACAAGCTGCATGGGGAATCTGTACAACCCTGTTACCACTTTAGAATTTGGCAACACCCAGCCCTTTGGGCCAGTATCTGTGTAATCTAGATGTATTACCATTATCTCTGAAGTGTCTATGACAGTGGCATCAACGCACTGAAGTTTGCCAAGTATTTGAACTCCCAAAGCAATGTCTTTCAAAAACTATTCCAAAAATTACCTTTTCTACTACTTTCTCAACTGTAGCATACACTTATAAAGGTCACATTCTGAAAGTTTGCATGGAACAGACTGTACACACTTCATCTTATTACTGCCTGTCAAGACACATTCAAACTAATAAATAATATGAGAATTTTTAAAGAAGAATAATTTCTCGCTCTGCTTCTGAGTCACCAGGGATGAGAACATCCAGTTTTATGCCTACTAGTTTTAAGTTTAGCATCAGGAGAATCTTTGTTCCATCACAAAACTGAAAATAAAAATCTGTCCTTTTTCACAATACAGTATGCTTTTTTACTGAACTTCTTAATCTCTTGAAAATTCTCTCTTTTTTTTTTTTTTTTCAGCCTATCTGCAGACTGTCTTTGACAGGATTACAGGAACCATGTCTAAATTATGCTTTTCTATGAAGCAGTCTTGGACTGCCACAGTCTCTCTGATCCAAATTCCCATGAGCCAGAATTGTTGGATTTGGCAAGTCTGTAGTTACACATGGCCTCCAGCTGTTCTATGATAGGTTAGGAAATAAACTGGCCTTCATCCAGCTCAAGAGATTCATGTCAAAAGCTGTGTAATAAGAATTATATGTGTGCAAATGTAAACATTCACATTTTATTCCCTTTTTTTCAACAGTCCACAGATAATTATTATATTACTAATAAAACAGGAAAAATGGCCTTTTCTTCCTGAGAAAGAAAAGGATATACTTAATTCAAGCTGAGAACTATATGAAGTCTCCAGCCTCCTAACAGGCATATATTAAAATTATAGCTATTCCACAGTTTAAGCAACATATGCATAGTTCTCATGCAGAAACAGTGGTTCAGAAAAGACTGAGCATTCATTGACCCTAAGCACCTATATTTTTGTTCTAAATAGTAGTAGTAGATTAATGGCATCTTTCAATTTTGTTATCAAAGAAAGAAATCAAAGTGAGTTCAGTTACACTTTAGTGACAGGATATATGGTCAATCATAAACAAAACAAAGCCTTTTAAACCTTTTAGAATTTAATAGAAGTTCATAATCAGCAGAGAAATGAAAATGCAGCCACTAACCACCAATCCTTACCACCAAAATGCACTATAAATGGCACCTAATAAAAGGCCAAGAGCAGTGTCCTGTGGATTGGGTTTCTGAAGCAGAAAACCAGAGCTGAAGCAGCAGTTGAGTTAGATATAGAAATCATAAGAACAGGAATCACAAGACTAAATGCAGACCAATTTGATGTTTAAACAGGATGTATGGCACAAATTCTTAAGTGAAATAATAATGTGGAGTGCTGATGAGTATCAGAGAGATGACTAAACAGTCTAAAAAGCAAGTCAGTAATTGCACTAGAACTTTTTGCTGGCGAATCACAGAAAGAATCTAAGCAGGTCCTGCCATTATTTTGCTAGAATCATGACTGAAATTTCTTAGCTACTCAGCAGGCACCAAGAGAATGAAGTACAATGAAGGAATTGCACTTCACAAAACTTTTGACAACTAACACTATTCTGAGGCTAGTATGTGCTTTGAGTATAACCACCTACAATTCAGTAAGATTAAATTTTTATTAAAAGAATTTTCCTCCTTTTCTTCTCTTACTGTGAAAATTTGTATACTCTACTGTTGTGAAACATTTCTTTCTATCAGAGAAAAAAAATAAAGGGGATTAAGAAAAAATGACCTAAATGATGATAATAATTTACATTTCCAATAACAAAAGATGCATTTTGAAAAGTGTTTGCATCACAACTGCCTCAACACAGACCAGTTGAGATTATGCTAAGCTGTATACTGGCAAATGATGAGATATAAACTTGATCCTAAGAGTTTGCTGAATAAATGACAGGTATCAGGGACTACAGTAAGTCTGTAAGTGCCAGCTACTAAGTTTCTACTAGAGATATTGCTACTGCTGCTGACTTCATGTCGAGAGTATTAAAGGGGACTCAAATTATATGGTGCTGGCTCAAACAGTCTTAAAATGGATCCCAGGATCCTAAGATAGATAGAATGAGATAATTAAGATATACAGAGAACACAAAACAAAAAAGACTAAATGGAGGAGGCACATCTACCCAACTGGGAGATGTGGACATGCACCACAAGCCCTCTACTCTCACTCTCACGCATATTTGGCTGCCCTGGGTACATCTGCCACTGCTCGTGGCCGGTAAATCAGGGGAACCGAGAGATCGGGATGTTGCCAAGTGCCACAGTACACTGAACCCACAGTTCAGTTCCAAGTAACCTAAGGGACTGGCTCAACGTCAGGAAAAAAGTTATGGATCATCATGGAGGTGAAACAAGGATTCCAGTTCCTGGCTAAAAGACTGTTCAGATTTATATTGTGAAAGCTGACTGAGAGGATGAATATGCAGTTTAGGAGCACCACAAAAGTATATGGAAGAAAAGGATCCCCTACAACAACCAGTGTGTTACCAAATGCCCAGCAGGCTCTGGCGTACTTCACAAGGAATCTTATGCTATTCCCCACCTGCCCCGGTAGATTTACCTTCTCATCAATAATAAAGCATTTGCTTTCCCCAAAAGCCCAGGCAGACTAGAAGTAAAACATCTTTGTGTGTACTCAAAGATAAAGCAAGCACTTGTAGCTTTCGCTGATTAGCAATTACAAGATTAGCCCTGGGAGGAAAAATTCTGTGAGATTTATAACTGGAAAGCACTTTTATAGGCCTTTGTGGACCATCTGGTAGAATTTAACAGAAAACTCTGCTTACCTCATAGAATTCTTTGCTGGCATTTTCCATTACATCTAGGGCTTTTTTCTGTCAGGAATCTCTCCATACATTTTGCTGACACTAAGATTCCGTGGATGAAAGAATGAGCTCTGCACTCATTATAATGGACAATTTCTCTCCAGTCTTTCATTCTATCATTGTAAATGAAGTGACACTAAAAAAGGACATTTTGGGCTGTTTCGTGGCAGGACATTATGCAATTCTGTTCCTTCCTTAACCTATAGGGCAATATGCACCACACGTCAAATATGCCCTATAGCTCCTCTGCTGTCCTCTTTACCATTCTTCAGAAAAAAAAAAAATGCAAAGGCATGGTTCTGCCATTACTTGTGTCCATAAAATAGCAGACTATTGCAAGATAGCCTGTATTTGCAGTACTTGAAACTGCTTTTTCCTCTCATTGAGACTAAAGTCTTTGCTTTCTTCTCCCTGCGTGTGACCAGTTTCTCACAGGAGACCTAGTTTGGCACAGCAGCATCAGGAAAAAGGCATCAGGATAGATTCTCCATGATGTAAATTAGAGTGTTCCAGTCCAATCACATCCCCATCAAGGTCTTCAAATGAAACCTCCCACTGAGATACAAGCGACTGGATTTCCATCTGTGTGTCTCTTGCTGTCAGTGGCTATTGTTTAAGTAAACACTGGTTTGTATTACTTGCTTTTTTTTCTTTGATTCAATACATGTTGAGGCTTGGTTAAAAAGAAACAAAAATTGCTATATTAAAAGACTAGTATTTTCAGCATCTTGTGATGTAAATTGCTAATTTAAAACCCAAAATATTGTTAAAGTGTCTTTATTTAATAGCAGACGATTGCAAGCTGTAATTTGCAAGCTGTAGTTGCAGATGGCAATGTTTTTCTCTCTTTTCAGCAGTACAGTAAAGTATTTACTGCAGTGATCTGCAGACAATGACATACCAACTGCAAAAGAAATGCTCAGGGGTAACACAAACTATCAGGATTCCCATGAGGTCCAGCATGCAAGGCACCTGCAATTAAAGCATTAAATTTAAATACCAATTAAAATATTAAAATCTTTTCTGTGGTCTCAGACAACAACTCTTTTCAACAGACAATTTTAGTACATTCAATTGCCAAGTATGTTTTGAACACAAAACAACAACTCTTGTTTTCTTTCCTGATCTTTAATCCCTTTAGATTGAACACACTTATTTTCCAATTCAGACCTGGAGGCCCAAGTCTGGATTTGAAACTGACAGCCACCATCTGGACCACATGAGCAGAAAGGGTTATATGTGATCTGGCACATGTCTAGCATACTGTTCCACATTTTGTACATCAGACCATGCCAAAATACCACGAATGCATCAGACAAAAGCTTTGCTTTTTATTTCATTTTGTTAAACAACTCATAGATGTTTATTTTTCAAGAAAAAATTATTTAACAACATCTATTTAATAGCATTGTATGAAACATTTAAATACTGCATTCTGTAGTGCCATCTAGGGGATTTAAAACCTGGAATAAAGTGCTCATCTGATAAAAAAAAATAAGCACTAAAAAACCAGCTATGAATGTCAAGGCAGTTTCTTATGTAAATCTAGTGGTTTGGATTACTTTTTCCTGCTACAGTAGGAATATTTGAATAAAGTCCATGTACAGTGTCACATCTGCAGAATCCATAAATAGGAGAAGACGTATTGTTCTATACTTCTCCTTTATGGACAAATAATTTACAAAAGCAATCTTAAAAAAATATCCCAAAATAAAATCAATGTTGTGTTTGGAAATGGGATTTAGAAAAAATTTCTAGCCTTAGTTCAGTTACCAGGAGATATATGGGAATTCTTTTTGCACTACAGATATTTATAAAAATATCAGACATGTTATTGTATAAAATTACAGGAAACTGAAATAAAACAGGAGAGCTACTGGCATTTTCTTCGATCCTCATCTTCATTCGCATTATTATTTTTCCAAAGTTTTCTGAACCAGATGGCATTACATGGTAATTTCCAATGCATCACTGTAGAAATTGTTAGAAATTATTAATTTTGTATCACATTGATAGCTAGAATGATCTATAACCTCTTCAAACACATTTGGTTTTCTTCTTCTTACAGAACTCAACTATAACAAGTTCACACATTTTATAAGGGATCACTCAAAAGGGAAATGCAAAGCAAAAAGCAGACTATGTAAACCAGAGAACTACAAGCCTACCTTCACTTAGACAACAGACATGGTCCATTAGTTCCTACCAACACATTAAAAGAGCTATCTCTGGATCATCAACAGTCATCAGCTGCCAAAACATCATTGAAATCAGTGAATAATTTACACAGGCACAGAACCTACTTACACACTTACATGAACATGCATTTTTTCATAGTCCCAGTAACAGATCAGTTTCCAGCCATCAGGATTAGAGACAAGACCATTTACTTTATTTTTGAATTTCCAAACCTCACATTATGGCATTCTACTGGAGAACATTGAACCTTTGCTGTTATGTGTTGAAAACTATGTGTTCATAAGGGTAAGATTTGAAAAGCACCTAAGTATCTTAAAAACACATATAACACAGCTTTTGACACAACTTTTATTTTTATTTTAGGCAGTAGTCAGCCTTTGATCCCAAAAGAAGCTTCCATATTCAGCTGGCTGCTCCCAGTTGCCTGCTCCTCTCACTGAAAACTGCCACTTGGATGCATTATCCTTTACACCCTCCAGTCACACACTCTGCATCATAAAGTAATATATTCCTCCCTTCTCACTCACCCAGCCCATGTTCCTGTATCTTCTTTCCCACATTTTTTATCACATTGCACCAACCCAGTGCCGCACTCTGTGCCTGCCAAGGCCTCTGCCCTGTGCTCCCACTTGGAAGGACAAAGCACACGAGTGGCTCAGGCACTTGAGAGTGTGTAAAGGAGCAGGCAGTAGACACAGCCTGTTATTACATATCTTCTGATCAATAGTAATTGTAGTTTACTGGGCTCTTGCCCAATGCAGACCAACAGGTATATCACAATTTAATGAAAGGGGAGGCAGAAGCTCTGAATGTGGATTCCTATGGGAAGCGATGCTACTATCTGTAATTAGCCCACAATGCTTTAAAAGGGATTTATAAGGGATGATGCCATATCTGAAAACATGATTCTACTAAGTGATGTTAGATTTGCTGCCACTTTCCCTAGCAGCTCCAGCCCAGGACCCTCTTGCCCAGCTGCTGGAGCTCAGCTCAGTGCCAGGGGACCCCTGGTCTCTGCCCAGCCTGAAGGAGATGATTGCTGCTTTCCTGACTGCAGCTTCCATGGTAGCAAAGCTGCACGTGTCCCAGAGACACACACACAGACACAGAGGACACAGACACAGCTGGTCACACAAGCTATCACAGACAAGGTGCTGCCTTCAACAGCAGAACTCACAAAACACAAGCCAGCCAGCCAGCTGCCCTCCTTCTCTTCAGCTGGTAGAGACAAGAAGTTACTAGCACAGGCAGACACATGACAACCTCTAGATCCACACACATACACATATTCTCCATTCCCTCGGGTACCCACACAGCACCCAGGCCCCCCACCTGCCAGCTACTCCAGCTTGATGCTCACTAGGTCCCCTACAGCTACTCCAGCTTGATGCTCACTGGCAAACACACAGGCTCACACATTCATCCCTCATGCACTTCACATTTTCAAATCTCCCTGGATGTACTAGCACAGACCTTCTGCCCACCTAATGCCCCAGCCCAGACTCAAGGCCTGCTCTTCACTGTCTGGACCACTTTGAGGTTTGCTAACAAAACCTCACCCCTCACTGGCTGAGAAGATCGAGGAGCAGCTGACACCTGGCATCCAGGCTGTGATCCTCCACTTCAGCCGCCAGCGCTGCATCCCTCACTTTCCTCTCTCACACCACTGTTTCCTTCTCCCAGTAGCTGGGAACACACAGTGATCCTGTCCAAGTGGCTGGAAGTAAAAGACCCGCTCTCATTCCAGCAGATGGCACAGAGAACTCACTGGCTCCAGTAGCTGCCAGCACAGGCACCCTCAGCCCTGGCCTGACCCCAGTTGCTAGCACAGAACCCACTGACATACATACAGGTCTCACCAGTGACTAACTGGAGAGTGAGCTAAGAAAATATTTGATAAGACATAAGAAAATAGGACATGCTTCAGAGATGAGGCACAGGGCAATGTATTGATTTGCACCATTTTACAAGAAACCAATCTCCTTCCCCAGCGGATTTACCATGGGTTTGTACCTATCTATTCATCCTTGGCAACCTCCTGATACAGAGTCCTCCTGGTTTACAATTTTATCTGCTACAAAGTCCAGGTTGATTTCCCTGGAAGTGGCATCTGTGATTCCTTGATAGCCCACAATTAGTGTGACTGGTGAGGTCTGTATTTTGTCATTGTCTTCATGTTTGCTTTATGAGGTTTGTGTCTTGGTTTGCTTTCTGGCTTTCTCCTTTTTCCCTTGGATTCCCAACAGACAAGGTCCCTGATCAGATGTCTACATTACCTCCCTGGAATAAACATCCTGACACTCTCACAGGTCCCCATCAATTAGTGTGATGGATCAGCTTTGGTTCCCATCACTGCCTCCCTTATCATTTGTTCATCAGCTTTGTGCCCTTCTATGTTATTGTTTACAGCTTCCTCCTTTTCCAATTATCCCTTGGCATTGGAAAGGTCCTTGACCAGGCACCCTTAAAGCATCAGACACCCTCCTGCACACAGCCTTGTACACACCTTTCCATCCTGTGAAAAGGCACACCAGGGATTCTGCCTTCCCTAGGTAGACTGATACTGCACCTACTTGCCTATTTGTCCACACTTTCTCTGTGGGAGAAATTATTGTTTCCTTTATACCAGTGGTGACCATAAATGGAACAGTGCTAATGGAAAAAGTACTATTTTTTTTCCAATGAGCACAGAACTATTGAGAATATAGCAGAAAACCAGAAAAACAGTCAATACATTTGGCATTTTCCAGGGTACAGGACTTAACTGGCCTGAAAATTTTGAATGAAATAAAGTTTGAAGCAGTGTTGATATAGAAAAGGATGCAAAACAGAGGCTTTACAACAGCAATTATTTTTGAGGATAACAATCTGTTCACATAAAACACCATCTATATTTAAAATAAGAAGTCACAGGAGATCAGGGGAATTACAAAGCAATGAGACTTACTGTGGTTTCAGAGAAAGTAATTAAGAGCCTAATTAAGGACAAAACCATATAAAAACAAAAGTAAAGCTTGATGGGGTAAAAAACAGCAAAGCTTCTGCAAGACGAAAGCACTTTTTCCAACCCTGATATATTTCCTTGAGGCAATGAACACTCAAACAAGATTTTGTGGGCCAAACTCAGAGAGGAACTTGAAAAAGGCAACTAATCCATGGAAAGGACAAATTTTACTTCACAGCAATATAAGGTAATGTACCCAAGCAGTAAGCTGACAGCCTGGAAAATTACATCTTACTTCACCTTAACCAGATTGTGCACCCAGTATCTGATAATCATAATAATAAAGTAGAAGCTTAAGGAAATTTTAATTGTCTTGCCATACTTTGCATGACAAAACTGACATTTAAGGTGTCTACAGCAGTATGTAACTGCTATAACATCCCTATATGGACAGTCATGAATTATGCATTGTTTTTATTTTCACTATATGGTAGGTATAGGGGTAGAGGGAAGTTATGTATCTGGTCTACTGTCACAGTAAATAAACATCAGTTTGGAAATAACACCTGAGTCTCCAGATTACAAGTAAGAACTGTATTTTTACTTTTCTTTACAGCTCTCTATCGATAGTAAAATACGAGGAGTGAGGCTGGAAACTCACTGGAGCTTCCAGTGTGTTCCTACAGAAGACTGTAAGAGACCTCATGGGGTCAATCTAGATTGACTGAGCAGGGAATGCTTTTGAAAGATGCCAGGGAATAAAAGCAGAACATGATTTTGATGGACAATCAAGGGACCAGAATTGTTCAGGCAATTTACACATATCTACTGAATTCTCTACTCCTGACTACAGGGGGCTCAAAGCAAAAATTATTCCCAAAAATATATTGCAGTTCAATAACATCCATGTAGAATATCCATTCTGAGTTCGTTCATTTGTTTTCTCAATTAACATTTTCCAACCAGAACTTTCAGTCAATAAGATTTCTCATAGGCTTAAGCTAAATTACTTCAGGGGCAATAAAAATGTCAGGAACTCACAGACAACACAGGGCATCCCTGATGAATGGGAAATCCTGGAGGCTTATCGAGGGTAGACTACTGCACCATGCTGCTAGGGCTAATGGTGCAAAGAAAACATGGCCAGACTCAAAACAGGATTCTCTTTTCTCCTTCTGGACAAGAGGAAAGCCTCAGAGATTAATAGATATATGTGGCAGAAGAACAACTGGATGCATACCTGAGTCACCAGTAAGGCTATGTTTTCTTTCTCCACAGTGTGCCAGGAGACAGACATGGTGACCTGTCAAAGAGAGCTTTGAGCTGGGGGTCCACATCCAGATGTAAGCTAGAAAGCAGTATATATGGAGAAAGTCTGCAAAGGAAAAGGCTGCAAATGCACAATCCTGCTTCATGTGCTTCTATACTAATGCTTACAGCTTGGACAGGAAACAAAACAGAGAGCCAAAGTTATCTTGGTAGAGACGCTATACAAGCACAAGAACAATAATACAAGATGCAGCCAAAAATAACAGAAGCTGCAGCTTGGGAGGTCCAGGCTGGACTTCTAAAAGACTCTTCACTGGGAGAGGAGTGCAGCACTCAGTAGTCAGTAGATTCACTGCATATCGGACTAGAGGACTTCCAGGCATTCTTTCTAAACAATTCTGCTGGGATTTTGTGACATATTTAATGTGCTCCATCTGCTAATTTGAATTTAGTCTATGGGAAAGGACTAATGCTCTTCTGAAGACAAACACCCCTAAACTAAATAATATGAATGTCAGCTTCTCAGCATCCTTTTGCTCTACAAATCTGCTCCTACTGTGTTGCACTACTTACTAAAACAGACATAGCCAAAGAAGGCAATTTTAATACCTGTAGGAATTAAAGGCTATTGATACAGACCCAGTATGATTTTCAAGAATTTCAATACCCATTTTATTTCTTCTAATACAAAGCTGAATGCTTCTGAAAAATCCCCTTTGGCATCTATCTGAATCTTCAGGCACCTTTTAAAATTTAGACCTAAATTTTCTAAGCTCCTTTGGAAAATCCCAGCCTTTATCCTTTTAGGAATGAAAAGAATGAACTGCACAATTTAAAGTTAAGGAAAAGTAATAGCTCATGCACATAGTATCAGCAAATTAACTACAAATATGTGCTTAACATTCTCAAGAAAAAAGCTCTGCAAAAGACAGAACACATCAGAAAGCTTATAAAGCAAGATAACCATTATTTTCAATATAATTCTTCTAACCTGATTCTGAAGTCCTCATTTTAATTTATTTAATGGTTTTGATCAGGCCGTAGTGGTTTTTCATCATCCGTTTCGCTGACTAACATAAGAAACATAATTATCCGTCAATTTTATAAAGTTTGCATTTCATCACATTTTTAATATTATAGAATTAATCATGCAGGAAATTCAAGTGCAGAGACTAGAATGGATCAAATTAAATTAATTATAAAAGTTGGGGAAAAACCTCCAAATGTATTTTTTATACAAAACGACAAGCTAGCAAGACTACTTGTTATTATAGTTTAATGCCAGCCTGCAACAAAGTACCACATAGCCACTCACTCAGGCCCCTTCAGTGGAATGGAGGGGAGGATCAGAAGACTAAAAGTGACAAAAAATTCATGGGTTAAGATAGTTTAACTGCTCATGCAAGGAAAGCAAAACAAGGAATTAATTCACCCCTTCCCATGGGCAGGCAGGTGCTCAGCTATCTCCAGGAAATCAGGAGAAATTACCTCAGGTAATGAGGACTTGGGAAGACAAATGTCATCACTCCAAACATCTCCCCTTCTTTCTTCTTCCTCTCAGCAGCATATGCTGAGCATGATGCCATAGGGTGTGGAATATCCCTTGGGTCAGTTTGGATCAGCAGTCCCAGCTCTGTCCCCTCCCAGCTTCTTGTGTACTCTCAGTCTCCCCACTGATGGGGTGGAGTGCAACCAGAAAAGGCCTTGAACCTGTGCAAGCACTGCCAGGCAATGGCTAAAACAACATTCTGTTATCAATAATGTTTCCAGCAGAAATGCCAAACATAGCCCCACACTAGCTACCATGAATAAAATTAACTCTACCCCAACTAAAACAAGCACACTCGTAAAAGCTGTTACCAGCTGTGAATGATTCATTTCTACGAAACAGAACTAATAAAACTTTTTATACAATATTCATAAAGCGGTGAGCAAAACCACAATAATAACACTTTAGAGTTGTATTGTATCTTTTATCAAGGATCTATGAAAATCTTCCCAACAACTCAACTGCACTAGTTAAGCAACTCCGCTATGAGCCAATTGTCAAACAGAGCTGGGTAAACTGAGGCAACAAGAATTTTCATGGTAGGGGCTGAAATAGATAATAAGCATCCTGCTACCCACTGCTGTGCTTTTATTTCAAATAATTCTTTTGCTAGGTCATTTAGGAAAAGTTAACCCCCACTTTATATATTTATTTTAGCAGCACTCAAAGTTTGGCAATATTCTTTGGGGAGAAGAGCCATTGATTTTACATAACTTTGGCTCATCCAGTCTCAGACTTTTCTAGGTCAAGAAGGACCATGATAGATTTGTGTAGCACACTACACTATTTCATAAACTAACAGCAGAAGCAGAGACCTGACATGTGTAAGGAGCAAGAAGCATTTGTAATTATGCTGTCAGGGTACAAAAAAGCAAGTTCCCTGCTCAACTTATGCTATAGATAACCCTCCTCATGCAATATTCACAGCAGACTTCTATCACATTATTAGCAATCTCTTAGCATCTGAAATAATGCTGGTGACACTTGTCATCTAATCCTTTCATTACAAGTTAGAGTAGGATCAGCAGTTGATCAGCAGTAGGAAGAGCTATATTTCTCTGAAGTTATCTCCATAGAAATGGCTGATTTAATCCTAACCCTCAGTTTATCAGTTCATAACTTTGTCCTTTGCAGAAAGAAGCTACTTGTAGAGAATGATACATGATAGTCTCTATTAATATTTTCATCTTTTGACACATTGCATATCCCCTCTGGAATGAAACAATTAGAAGCACAATAGTCAAATTGCTGCAGCAGCCAAAAATCTCTGCATGCTGAATTTGGAGTCCTGTATTGAGCAGCTAGCTGGGGACTTCTGAGTCGTGGCTTTTCCCCCATGGAGTAAGTCAGCCACTTGGATAGGTGAAACAGTGATTATTACAGCAGGTCAAGAGAGTACAGAAACCATCAGTGAATTAAAGATCTGGAAGCATGGAATATGATATGTAGAACACCTATTTGCTGAGTTCAGCAACACTTAAATTAAACATTGCTTACGTGACTTTTCTTTCACAGGAAGCATAGTATTTCAATGTGTCTCTCATTGCCTGGCAGTCCTGCACATATTTAACTCTTTACTCTAGCCTGTGTGCCAGTTCTCTGCAGCATCCCATCTGTGTCTGCTCTTTAAAGCATCCCCAGCTTCTCTGTTTCATGCTGCATCATCATAATACCCAGAACTGCCATCATTGAACTGATGTGCTTCTGAGGACCACAGCCCTCAAACGTGCCCCCACACATCACAGTCACTGCTGACATGAAGGAGAAGCAGGAAGAATGACTCTGTGCCTGGAACCAGCTGCTAGACACTTATACTGAACCTTACCAGGGCTAAGATCTTTGTCAAATGACTGGTTACTTCACAGGTGTTCAGCTTCCCTTTCAGTACTCCCTCAATGTGGTAAATACAGGATCTATGGCAGGTGTCATCTCTCACAGTTGCTCATTACCACCATTTTGACAGGTTCTGCTCACTTAGGAGTCATTACACAGAGAGGAAACAATAAGCAAAATTGGTCAAATCATCCAAAAATCATATGGAAGATAATAACACATTCCAGAGAACACCCTGGGGGGAAAAATGACAAAACAAACAAAAAAACCCCTTCCCTTTTATAAAAGCTCTTTTCCCTTCCATCTTTTTCCTACTAGAGCAATACTTTACTTTTGCAGTTGAATTTTGAACTCAGAAGCAGTAACTGCATTCCTGAGGTAATTTTCCTTTAATTCTCAGCTGTCATCTCTGTTTCTTCTTTCTCACTTTTTGCCAAGTATTTTTTTCCACTCATTCCTCCTAATTTTAGTATTTGATTCTTCAATATCC
Organism: Pycnonotus jocosus; assembly: GCA_013400435.1. Classification (NCBI taxonomy): domain Eukaryota; kingdom Metazoa; phylum Chordata; class Aves; order Passeriformes; family Pycnonotidae; genus Pycnonotus; species Pycnonotus jocosus. The sequence continues at coordinate 126,428 of VWYP01013153.1, forward strand.
CTCTCAATATTGTATCTCCTTTTCACCTTCAAAGAATCAAAAATCTATCTTATATGATTTGCTCTAAAAATTTAAGACACTAAAGAGAGTGTATAAAACCGTAATTGTGTAGATAGACATGCCTGTGATCACGTGGATCCTTCTATTTAATTTCCCTCCCAGTCAAATGAGATAGTGTGACTTCATTTCAAGCTTTGGCTAAAAAAGCAAGATTATCTTATGATTAAAAAAAGAAGCAATGGCAAATAAAAAGGAGGAAATGGCACCAAAATAATCTACTAAACATGCTGATTCTGTCCTTGATACTTGAAGTTAAGACATACCATTAGTGACTGAAAATAATAAGCTGAGTGATCATATTTCTACAGTCCAGTCATTTTTGCCAGTCAAATATCTGCAAGTTAATAAATCTGTTAGCTGACCCTAGTTACAGATTACCTAACTAGTGTTCTGTTTGTGATGGATAAAATTCAGGAAGCATTTTGTATCACTGAGAAGCCATGAATTCAGTCCTTTAGGAAGGCAAGAAAAGATATCCTAAAATATAATGTATATTCTGTGTCAAGAGTTAGTGAGCCACTAATTGTACTTATCACAAGTTTAATAAAAGAAACTATAACTAACAGCTATCAAGATGCTGAAAAATTCACCAGTGAGTATTATCAAGCTCCTGAGCAAAGGCAGCAGACACGAGGACCTACGTGTATTTCACAAAATAGTTGAAAGGTCCTGTGAGCTGCATAAAAATATCTGCACAGGTGTCACCAAGAGTTCACTAAGATATTCAATTAAGCTGTTTAGGATCAGTCACTTACAAGTTGGGGTTTCTTTTTAATGTTCTAGTTTTTTGGGGGTTTTTTAGATATTGATTAATTAGAAATATTTAATTGTACTGTGTTAGCTTCAGAGTGCTGCTAGTAGACACAGATTTATAATATAGCTAAAATGGAGCAAACAGATAAAAACTAGATTTAGAAGGGCTGAGGTCATAGCTGGATGTTAAAGTGAAACTTGATTCCCCTCTCCCACACCACCAGGTTCTCATTCCTATATCTCTTTTCTTCTTCACTGGACTATGGATCTGTAGAGCTATACTTGATGCAGAAGAGGAAGCTTTAAACACACAGATTTTTGGCCAGCTTGCAAGGTGGGTCAGTGCCCACCTTGGGTTCACTAAGCAGCTGCAAAAGCAGAAGTACCAACACAACCATGAGAGCTGTGCAGCAATTTCCTAATGGCCATGGAACCTAGAGGAGAGGCAAAATGTGTTTGTACCCCAAGCCTGAAGGGGAATACTAGCTATGTAACCCAGCTTCATCCAACTGTGTTTTTGTAACTAGATTCGCCTTTTCTTGGATCTATTAGGATATGGATTTAATTGGCAAGCCCTGTGTAAGTTTAGGTGGGAAAATATTTGCTAAGCCCTAAAGTACCTATCATAAACTAGAATACAGTCTGGTCTTCATGCAGTGCCCTCCATGCGGCAAGTGAAGCCACGTAGCTGGAAGCAAAGGAGTCGACACAAGAATAGATGGGAATGTGAAGGATATATTGAAATGTGAACGAAAGAGAGAGTGAGAAAAGGGCAGAAAGGAGAGTGGCACCTATCATCTGAATGATGCTTTTTATTTTTAGACACTGAGACTTTCCATCAGAAGCCTTTCTCTTTGCTTTGCTATTCTGCTTTTACCTCTTGCACTCTAATAAACCTGTTGTCTCTCCCTTTATTCCCCCTCCTACGTAACAGTACAATCACTACAGGCATTGCCATGTCCAAAACCACCATGGATACCCTTTCAGAAAAATATTTAGAAAAATGAGAAAAATAGAGTCGTTTGTTTCAGACACCTGCTCCAGGAGTTTGACATTCAATTTTACCTACATTAAAGTTATTATCTGATGTGGAACATGTTTTGTACTCCTAAAAGCAAATGTATATATTCTTTATTGTTGAGATTGAAGGAAATAGCACTATGCCTACTACCTGAGGACATAATATTATATAGTCCTACCCAGACAAAATCTAGCAAAGAGAGCCTAACAATCAAAGTCAGTAAATGTGACCTTCTTGACAAACACTTTTATCAGGTTTCTAGTAATTTTAATTACAATTTTTCTTTATCTGTCAAGGAATCCAATTTCACTCTATCTGTAGTGTGTAAATTGGTCAACTACTTCACTTTTTTTTGTTGTTTCTTATGTTCTCTGGCTCAATAAATAACGAACATCTAGTCCAAATCTGAGAATCTCCAGGTGTTTGCACAATCAAAATCCATTAGCAATAAGTTAGATCAATATCTATGAAAGAGTAATAAGGACATGGTCAAGGCAAACAGCAGATAGCAGGTCATTCGGTTAAAATCATGAATACACTGTTGAAGGCATTTCAGCACTCCTGACAAGATGTATGTCAAGCAGGATCCAATAATCCAGAAAGCAAATGAGATGTGTACCCCGCACCATTGAAGTTGGTGGTTGCATTAGTGCTATAGTCTAAATTTTCAAAAATAACTCAAGGATACCGATATGAAGGCAAGAGTCAAAAGTACTTTAGGATAAATTCCTGGCTAGATAGATTGCTAGATCAAGTGATGAGTCAGTGATGATTTCAGGAAAAAAAAATGCTTTCTTGTAAAGAAAATAATAATAATCTCTTATGAGTACTTAGCTGCTGCCCTACAGCAAGTGTTTCTGCTGGTCTATACAAAGGCCAAAACAGAAATTCCTAACACTTTATTCATGGAGCCAGAGTTACTGAGAAAGCATTTAACTGCCTGCCTCAAGAGAATATTCAGCACAAAGCACATCCTTTAAATTTAATAGGCTAGGCACAAATAAACAAAACTTTTTTCTTTTTTATGGCAGTATATATGGCTTTTCGGGATGCATTTGCTTCTCACATTCTGCAATATGCAATTATTTCTTCCCTGGAAACCCCTCACCTAAGTTACACAGCTTGCCTAATATTTTGTCATTGGCCATTTATTCTCGTGTGGACAATCAGCCTTGTCCTTGGCAGTGTCAATCCAGCCATTCCTGGCAACAGATTTACAAGCCAGAAAATCATTAGCAGAACTAAATTCGGCAACCTTATCTAATTGCATCACCTCAGCCAACCTTTCACTGCCCTCAGGTGAATCTAATATGGTCCAAGGTTTTGAATACCTTCAGTTTCTCGAAGCAGTTCCTAACCTGTTGCTCCTCTATCCTGTTGTCCTCCCCACCCCCAGTTTTTCTGGTACTGAAAATTTTGCTTGTGAAGACAGAGGCAAAAAAAGACATGGAGTCATTCAGCCTTTTCTGAACCATCTGTTTCTCCTACACTCATTGATGGACCCACATTTTCCCTGAGCATCCCACTGATTCTAGGATATTCTCTTGTTACCCCTTATGTGTCTCAGTACTTTTATCTGCAGCTGTGCTTTGGTCTTTCTGATTGTGCTCCAAATGCTCAAGCAATTCTCTTTGTATTCCTCTTTTGTTGCCTAGTTTTCACTTCTTGTGTGTTCTTGTGTTTCCTTTCATCCAGAAGCCCCCTGCCAGCCAAATGACTCTTCTGCCAAAATTTCTCATCTTCCTGTGCAAATGGAAGAGAGTTAATTTTTGTACTCTCAGTAAGTTTCCTCTGAAAAACAACAATTTTGCTTATGCACTTTCTTTCCCTCATGGCAGCTTGCAATGCAAATTCTTCCTAACATTTTAAAACTTGGGCAAAGAAATTGCCAGAACAGATTGAAATCTGGTTTCCTGAAGGCCAGAGTACCAACCCTGCTCTGCATCATTTCAGCTTTCCTTCAGACTGACCCCAGACACCTGTGAACAGCAGGTCATGTACACCATTATACCATCTGACCCCTCCACTATTTCCACTGGGAAGCAGCCAAAACCTAGTGCTATATTTTGTTGAATTGGCTGCATATTGCAGCCCTTACAGAATATGTCTGGGTTGTTAAAAATCCCCCCCCCAAAAAAAAAAAAAAAAGAAGGATGTAAAGGCATCAACCTCCTGTTAGTTGCTTTTGTCCATCCTCATTTCCTTTCATTCAGGTGCCCTGTAGCATACCCATACCCCCAGCATGGTATCCCCAGTAACAATCATCAGACAAACACATTTTCAGTTTCATGGGAGAGGACTCTAGCACAGCTTTCCTCCTCCTGATTTTCCTACACAGACTGTAAACACTCACGGAACTGTCTGAACTGTGCACAGTATTGCACCTGATCTTGTGATTTTGCTATTTACAGGCCTTTGGAAGTGCATGGACTTCCAGACCTTTCTTGTTAACCAAGCTCTGCATAATAGAGTACAGGCACTTGAGGAAAGCCACATACTGCCATATTTACTTTCCCTTTTACAAATTATTTTCCCAGTTATGCCTGTTCTCTCAGAAATATATAACAAAACAGAGCTTTCTAAGCCTTTTGGATACTTTTCTATCTAGCCTCACACTTTTGTGCTTTCACTCTTCACAGCAACATCTACAGCAATGCACTTCTGGTCTTCCTTTTTGTTCCATTTCATGGTAAAGCCATGTCAAGAGCCAATGAAAAAAAGGCAAAGCACTAAGGGAACCACAACAGTGATTTAAAAACAGTTGGAAGGAAGGAAGGAAGTAGCAGTAAATAAGAGCTCAGGCCATGTGAACATCAAACCTCACCACCATAGCACACCTTGTTTTCTGTGCATTTCACCCTGAAGTTGTCTTTACAATATAACCTAAAAAATAGCAGGCACTCTGTTTCCACACCTGGAAAACATATGGTTTCCCAACAAAGATTAATGTTTCCTCCTATATAAAAAAGCAAAGGTGATGAAAAATCTTCCAAAATAAAACCTCCAACAATGAGAAATTTTATATATTTTTTTAATGTATACGTATATATATTGTCTATGTATATATATGTATACGCATACATATATATAAATATATAT
>VWYP01013154.1:0-26042 GCA_013400435.1 Pycnonotus jocosus
AAAATATATAAATACTGGTAACAAGCCAAAGACCTGCCAATGAGAAATGTCATAATTGTGCTCTCCCGGGGCAGTAATGGTTTGTGTCACCCCTGATGCACCAGAGGTCGTTTGGAGTCCTGACAAGCAGGGGTGACCTGAGAGGTTCAGTGTGATCTGTGAGGGGAATGTGTGTATTTACATGGCAGGGAACCATGCCCCAGGGAGCTGCCACAGTGGACACACATTGGACATACTCCCCAGATTGCAGGTAAGAGGTTCCTGTTTAAATAAAGTAAGAAAATAGTCAGCAAAAGGACTGAGGAATGGTTTTAAAAGCATTCCTAAGCTTCAAGGAGCTAAAAATAGGTTTTCTCTTATATATGGATCAGCTTTAATTAGTGTGGTCGTCATACAGTCAACGTGCAAAAAAAAAATATTGAGAAAGATGCCTAAGAAAAGTAAAAATGAATTAAAAAAGCATTTCAGCATTTCAGAAGGGGTAATTTCTGAGGTTCACTTCTCTCTGTGGTGATACAAATTTTCTCTTCTGTCTAGCTGAGGTTCATATAGTGCTAATACAGAAGCCTCATAAAACCTAAGAGGATGTTAATTTTCTGTCTTGAAGTAAAAATTCTTTCAAACTCCACGGCTGCAGCTGCCCTGAGTAGTTTTGCTCTGCAGTCTGAGAATCTGTGCAATAGTGCAGTCCGGAAAATAAAGGCCCCAAAGTGGTCATCCCCCTGTAATTCCAATGAAAATAGGTGAGCAAATGTGGCCCCACAGCCACAGCACCTCCAAGTGCCCTCACCAGCAGTGTAAAAGACAACACAGGCCTGAGGCTGCTGAGCTGCTGGTCACTGTGGGCTGGGAAGATCTGTGGTGCACCTACATCCCTTAAAGGAATCCTAAAGAACCTTTTCCTGCAGCTGTCAAGGATGAGATGCAGCAGACACCAACAACAGCTGGTCAGACAGATGGAGGAGGTGGAGAGAAACAAAGACAGAAATGGAGGGTAAATGTGTTATTCCCAGCCACCCGCCTACATTCTGCTCAGCTCCCTTGGGAATCCATCGCACTCACCTGTCTGTGTCAGGGAAATGGGATGCCCATGTGGCACCAGGCCTTTATCTCAGCTCTGTGTGAAGCTCTCAGAGCAGAGCTCTGCAGGGAAACCTCAGGTGAAATGAGTGATCCAGCCATTGAAATAACACCAGCAGAAGGGAGGCTCAGCTAGACATAAACTGGATGAAAGGTTACTAAAACTCAGAACTTTTCCTCACTCATGTCACATGCTTGATGTCCAAATCCAATTTTGTTACATCTGTTAATCAAAAATGCTTTCATATGAGGCATACAGCACTCTCCATTCACTCATGGTAAATTAACAGCAAAAAGTCTTCCACCCCACAGATTTGTGTGTTAGCTTCTTGAAATTAATGCAAAGAATCAGACAATCATTTAGGCTGGGAAACATCTCAAAGTCATCAAGTCCAGTCTATGACTGAACAAACACCACCTTGTCAACTGGACCATGGCAGTGAGTGCTGCATCCGTTTTTTCACCTGTTTTGATGACTCTACCACCTTTCTGGGCAGCCCATGCCAATGCTTGACAACCCTTTCAGTGACAAAATTCTTCCCAATGTCCAGCCTGAATCTCCCCAGGTGGAACTTGAGGCCATTTCCTCTTGTCCTGTCACTTGTCACCTGTGAGAAGAGACCAATCTGTACCTTCCTATGAACTCCTTTCAGGCAGCTGTAGAGAGGGATGAAGTCTCTCCCGAGCCTGTGGATTAACTTTAAAGCACTTCTGTAAGATGCAAGTGGCAAACAAAATCAAACCTGTATTTCCCTTGGGGTCTCATGGGAATAATATCTCGTACAGCATTAGTAAGTGCATTTTAATAGACCTCAGAAACTTCTTCCAACTTTTCCCAGGAATTAAAANGAATGAGAAAGCTTGTGATGGGTCAAGAGAAAGACAGGAAGATTGCTGCCTGGTTTTTGCTACAGCAGAACGTTCTTGACATGTGGAAAATGAATTTGTTGCTGATTTATAATAATGGGAAGTTAATGGGAGACAGAAGGACAGACACCAGGATAGCTTTCTTGCCCCTTTTCCTGAGCTCAACTTCATTCCTTCCCTGTAGGCTCCTCTACCCAGAATCCTAAAATCATTAAGGTGGGAAAAGATCTCAAACCTCATCAATCCAGTGGTTAACCTTACACTTCCAGGTGCAGCACTAAGCCATGTCCTGAGTGCCACATCTCCCCCTTCTTCAACATTGCCAGGGGCAGTGATACCAGCACTTGCCAGTGCAGGGCAATCTGTTCCAATGCTTGTCTGCCCTTGCAGTCAAGAACTTTTTCCTGATATCCAGTCTAGCCCTCCCCTGCTGCAACTTGAGACCATCTCCTCTTGTCCTTGTGCTTGTTGCCTGAGAGAAAAGAGCAACCCCACCTGGCTACAGCCTCCTTTCAGGCAGCTGTAGAGAGCAGTGGTGTCCTCCCTGAGCCTCCTTTTTTCCAGACTAGACACCCCCAGCTCCCTCAGCCAGTTCTCACAGGACTTGTGCTCCAGACCCTTCATCAGCTCCATTGCTCTTCTCTGTGCTCACTCCAGTACCTCAATGAATTTCCCATAGTGAGGGACAATTACTCCAGTCAGTTATGCAATAGGCAATTTGCATCATGATTTTATTACATAATTTGCATTTTGAAAAGTTGTTGAGATAATTTCAAGGTTGGAATTACTCGTTAAGTGATTTTATGTGTGAACAGATAATTCAAGGGCTGAGTTCTATGTGAATAGTTGAGGGGCCATCTTAAATTAAGGCACCACATTAAATTACAGCACAGACAGAGAAAATCGTAATAAACATCAGATAATTCATGACTTAGTAGGAGCTTCAGTGGAATGCACGTTATGATTTATTCCCCTCAACCTCTCAAAGCAGGAACAGTTTCCAAGCAAGATACTTCAGTGAGCTGGCCAGCCTGGTGGCTTGAGACTGGCCCCATTCCTAAGCTTGTATTGCCAAAGCAAAAACTAAAGTTGCATGTAGTTTTCTATGCTATGTGCCTGTGTTCTCTGGATTTCAAATGCCAAATGTAGAGTGCCTTGTTAGATATTAAAAGAAACTGCTATGAGGAATTAACTTGGAATTCTCTTCGGACTTACTTACCCAGGAACAATTTTCGTAAGGGAAAATGAAGATTATCTTACAAAAAGTACAGTTCTGCTTATCCAGAAACAGTGGATAAACAGAACAAAACTGCCAACACTGGTGTCATTCCATGTGCCTTACAGACCCGCCCTGTTTTTTCACTAATGAAGCATATTTTAGAGCCAGTATTCCCAAAAGTTGAACTAATTTTAACCTCTAGTGTTGTTAAACAGGACCAGCTCACACAGAGCATGATTGTTATGGCATGGTTAATTCCATCCTAGTGTGCCAGCTTGTGAAAATGGACCGACCTTGTAGAATTCTTCTCCAGGAGGACAAAGTGACTAAGGGAGAAATTATTTCTTGTGAGGGTGCTGAGATGCTGGAGCAGGGAAGTTATGGCTGGACCATGACTGGACGTGTTCAAGGCCAGGTTGGATGGGGCTTTGAGCAACCTGACCTTATGTTTCTGCTGGTGGACAAAGAAAGATGTAATTTTTCCATTCTGCTGCTGCTGCCTGGTGTGAGCTGGAGGTTAATCACTGCGAGGAGGAGAAAGGAAACTTGGCTGGCTCCTGTTGACATCCAGGTTGTGTCTGGTGCACTGTGTCCATGGAAGAGGCCTCCAGGAGGATACAGGGAGAGGAAGAGAGCTGCATCCTATGTCAGTTTCACTGTGTGCCATCGGGCCACACAACAGGAGGGGAGAATCCTGAAACATGTCAGGTCCGTCAGGCTGATGACTTTTTAACCTGTGGGCTTGGCAATATTAGGCTTAGGGTTGGACTCAATGATTCTGAAATTCTGTTCCAACCTAAACAATTCTGTGATTCTCTGTTCTAGTGAAGGTGTGCCTGTCCACAGTAAGGGGTTGGAAATTCATGCTCTTTAAGGTCCCTTCCAATCCAAACCCTTCTGTGATTGTAAGAGCTGGTCTTTACTTGGCTGTTGTGGATCTCACTTGTTACTGGTGCCAAGATCTAGATTTTCTGGTTTTGTACAGGCTGTGGCTGGGATGGAATTAGTTGTCTCCATAGCAGCCTGTATGAAGCCGTGTGCTGGATTTGTGACTAAGAACATCGGTTACACACAGTGCTTTGACTGTTGCTGAGCGGGGTTTGCCAGCACCAAGGTTTTCTTTTTTGTCCTTTTCCCTCTCCTGCATCCACTGCCAGTGAGGAGGCTGGAGGTGGTGACAGGCTCCGAAGGAATGCAGGGAGTCACATCTGATCCCAACTGACCACAGCGATATCCCATACCTTGGTGCCCAGCACCAAGAGCTCTGGGAAAAAGGTGAGAAAGCAGGGACATTTGTAGTTACAGCATTTGTCTTCCCAGGTGACTGTTAGTGTGCCAAAGCTCTGCCTGCTGCTAGGGAATTGTGAATAAATCCTTTATTTAGCTTTCCATGTGTAGCTTCACTTTACCTGTTATGCAGTCTCCGTATCAAGCTGTATCTTCTCATTTTTACCTTTACGATTTCTCTTTCCTGCCCTTCTCAAGTGGGGGCAAACAACAACATCAACCCACCATGTTCTTCTGGAAGGCCTGAGTCCTAGTGGGTGTGGGCAGTGGATTTGTATGGAATTCTCAAAGCCTAGCAGAAGGCTCACATAGTATACATCTGTATGCAAACTTTGAGATAGAAAATGATGACTTAGAAATGCCATGGAATAGGACAGACACTGCTGAGAGAGAAATGGAACTGGAAACAAGTTTCAAAGGGTGGCCTTGTAATAATTAACCAAGCACACCTTTACATAGAACTACAGTGCAAACTAATGTGCTAAGAGAGCAAAGTCTTAAAACAGTTATCCCATGAGGAGTGATTTTAGATGATTGGCTTTAAGGCGTTAACAGCATTGTGTAGCAAAAGCTGATAGGCCAAGAAATGCTTATAATGTTTTGTAGTTAGGAAATAGTTTGGTTCTGATTTTGATGGTGTGAATTGTAACATCTGTATTGTCTCATGCTTCACATGAGACTGAAAATGGAATAAAAGTTTTAAAAATACCTCTTAGTTGCCCCATCATAAAAAGGTATAATCTGACAAGTGGGAATGGAATGGGAGCAACCTATGAAAGCTGGGGCTAAAGCTCTTGGAGTCCCCTAAGAGCAGACTGAAGTTAAACCAGTGGTGAAGACAGGATGCTAAGTAATTTTGCATTGTGTAATAATATACTGCAAAAGCCCTGGAGCACTGAGGTGAGGTTAACTTTGGAAGCAGGCCTTGCCCTTCCACAGGCTGGTAAGCAAGGTGAGCCTGGTGCCAGCAGCCATGCCCAGGCAGCTGGAGGTTAATCCTGGAGGGAGGAGAAAGGAAACGTGGCTGGCTCCTGTTGACATCCAGGCTGTGCCTGGTGCACTGGGTCCTCCCAGCAGTGGGGAATTGTCAGTGCTAGGAGGGTTGCTGGAGGCACACCAGTGTCACTGCTCTGTGTGTGCACATGACAGGAATACAAACTCACCCCAAGGCACCAGAGAATCCCAAACCATCACCTTGTTCCAGCAGGTATCATTGAGCAATGTAAACCTTCCCTAACCAAAGCCAAAGGGAGAAAGGGGATAGGACCTTGAAAATAGTAATGTCCTTAAGCCATGTCCTAAAGGAGAGGAGAGGATCACGTATCTGACAAACAATCTGGGTAGTAGAGTGTAGAAAAACTCTCACTGCACCCCAAAAGGCAGCTGGAAGGAGTAGGAGCACAGGCCATCTACCACAGCTTTTCTCAGGGCTGCATTCACCTTACAAGCAAGGTTCACATCAAGGTTCAAAATTTCCCAGTGTCTGCACTGACACAGCCCGTGTACTTGTGCACTCCTATGAGAAAGCAAGTGGGTTCCCAGCTGTTCTCTTTTCCAGGAATGCTGGAGCCGGGCAGAACCACATCCCTGCAGGTCAGCAGGGATGCTGTAGCAGGATTGTGGTGTCAGAGCTGTGCTCAGGGTGCACGTGGTGGTGTTGCATCCCTGTGCTGGAGCTGCTCCCTCCTCAGGGAGGGTCGGTAATGCTCAGCTCACTGGCAGGGCCTTGCAGCAGCTGGGGACCTGCAGGGCTCGCAGCTGCAGCATGCTCAGAGTTCCACACCAGGTGTGTTCCAGGGTAAAAGAGATTCAGGAGACACAGAGGAAAAAGGAGGTAAAGTGAGAAGCAAGGTGGTACCAGAGTCAAACATACCATTTTAATGGGGTTTTTTTCCCTCCTAGGGTTTTAAAATATTCGGAAAGCCATTATCAGTGGTAAAAATGCCAAAGTTACAGCAACTCTAGAAATTCAATTCTAGACACATAGTTTGATTCTGCCAAACAGGCCCCAGCAGAAGGTATCTCTAATGCTGCAGAGTTAGTTCTCCCCCTTGGGCAAACTGCCTAATTAATCTTTGAGGGGAATAAATGAGTGCCAACAGACTCCTGCACACAAGGGGAGCTGTTCTGGTGTCACAGCCCTGGCTGTGTTTAGCACTGCTTGCCAGTGTCTCTTCATTAACTCTCTCAATTTAGACTGTCTACATATATAAGTCACTAAGTCATGAAGTAAGCTTAAAGTATCACAATTAAGCCAATGCGTTTTCCATGGTTTTACTGAAACTGAAAAAGTAGTTCTGTACCAAAATGTACACAGTTTAGTAGTAATACAAAAAGTTAATTCTGCCAGACAGAATGTCAGTTAAATCCACCAAAATGAACACTGAACCACCATTTATTGCCAGACCAGTGTTAAATAAATCATTGAATGAACATAGAAACAAAGTAATTCCAAGTTTCCTTAAATAAAAATAGTAGCGATCAGCAACAATACTGCAGGAAGATAAACATTCATGATATTTGCTTTTTACATGCCATCATAACATGTCTAGCATGTAGTATGTCTTCATGCTTGCACATTACATTTATGAGCTCATTACAATGATATTAATGTGTAAATGTACTACAAAGCAATCCACCATGATGTATATCAAATCTGCACATTAGAAGAGCACCTCTACTCATCACCCCTTTAGGAATGATGCTGCAGGAAACCCAGCCCAATCCATTGATTCCCCCCACAAAAAGTCAAACAAGAAAAGCCCACACCGACCACACAAAAAAATCATCAAGCATATTAATAATTTTCCTCCTGTGATTAACTAGGCAGGGCTATACATTTAGCAGTATTCCCAAAGGTGAATCAAACCAGAATAAACCTGGGTTTTCTTTATTACAGTAAGAACACCTGAGACTGCTTCACTGGTCCAAGTACAGTATTTTATTACAAAAACTGCTTCTTACATTAACAGGTCATTTCATTGAATCCCCTTAATTAGTACTTTTCATTGACAAAAAAAGCTAAGATTTCTTCTTGAAATAAATACTCCCCGCCTCAAAAAGAAAGTTAAAAAGGAAATGAAAAGAAAAAAATCCCCTCCTTTTTTCTTAAGAACAGTGTGGTTTTCTGGCTTTGTTTTGTCTCAGCTTAAATGGTGGATAAACACCTATTCTTGGAGAGTAAGTGTCAAACACCTTATAAAAGATCCCCAACAGTAAGGTACACAATGTGTATGTATATTCCTAGAGACTTCTTGTTAAGTGTAAACATCTGTTCTTGACTCTTGTTTGTTTGAATGCACTCCTATCAAATAATGTTTGAGAAACTACATTTATTTAAATACCTGACACGTAACTGTTTTGAAGTTATCATTTCATATTTTTTTACAAATTAACAAAACAGTTGAAGACACTGTTGTTGCCTACTTCAGTACAGATTATATTTAACAGTTCAGATCTGTACAGATCACAAGTTTTACATAAAGGAATAACTTATATTGTGGAGTTAAACACTGAACACTGCTTAGCTGAAGCAGCAGCAAATTAAGTACTATCTATGGACAGAGACTTCTATTAAATTAGTATCATTCAATTAAACTGCCTGATAGCCTAAGACCTGTTTTACATGTGAACAAATTAAAACTGGGAGTTCATAGAGAGTGATTAGGCTTGCCATCACTTTAAAAAACATGCTTGTCTAACCAGAAAATAAAGATGGCAAGGACCAGTGCATTCAATCCAAGTTTACACCAACTTCTTTTGTTTTGTTAATTTAAACATACAAAGTACATTACATTACTTTTCAGTTTAGTAGTTACCAGGACCTTGTTAGGTGAAATCATCTCAACCTGTAAAAACATACAACTGACTCTTTAGAAAATGATGTGTAAGAGTAAGAATTCGAAAGCCATATTCAAGATGTCTGACAGGACTTCTCTCACAGTCTCTAACCCCTGGAGAAGGTCAAGCATAACTAATCTCAAGTCTTGATCTCTTAGCTGCTCTTACACAGACATCATTGAGTTGAAGGCGATCTTTATTCTAAGCTTCATAGATTTTGGTTTTTTTCCTTGTGCACCTGGTCGATTCTTCATTTCGAAGCCATTTTAGTATTCAAGCTGCCTTTTTAGTGCAGGTTCCTGGAAGATCCTGTAGATTTATCTTTGACCTAATAAAACAGTAAGATAACCACATTAGATAGTTAAAATGTTACACTGCTCTTATGTGTTCAATTAGCCACAAAATCATTACTGAATCTCCTGTACTTGTAAGAGGATCATAACAGCAGAGAAATACACAATTTTTTTCCATTTTTTACCTGTTGTGGATCATGTGGCTTTTGACTAGATGCCCTGCAGCAAGAGCAGCCATTAGTGATAATTCCCCTGCCATCACTGTAGCACAAACAATTTTAGCAAGCTGACGGGCATTTTCACCAGGGTTATCTTGGCTTGCACCTTGAACCCCTAACATCTGGAGAAAAATAAAAGGCAGTGTTATGCTATGAAAACTAAGTCAATTTATGATATATGTAGTATTAAAGTAAGTATTTCCAAATTATATCCAAACAATGAGTCTCTTTAATATTTTAACTGTCTTAAGCTTTAGAAACTGGATATATGAAAACAATTAGACATTTTTCCTAGTAAAGAACTGTTATTCCTATTCCCATATCTTTGCTTGAAAGCCCCTTAATTGCAAAATTATAATAATTTGGAGAGAGGGGGTTTACATTCTCCTTTCCAAGGGACGCTCCAGCTTTCCCTGGCAGACACCTGTCTTTCCAAACCAAGACAGATTTCTAACATTTTCATGTCAAATACACCAAGCTTCAAGCAGCACCATTCCCACAATATTGCTTGCACACCACGTGAAAGCAACCTTTGATTTAGCAAGATGAGTTGTTTTCAAAAGCTTTCAGAACTATACCTGCAAACAGGCCTGCTGTGGGAGCAAGTTGGTGCCCCCACCAACAGTTCCTATTTCTATAGAAGGCATCGTGCAGCTGATGTACAGATCCTCGTTGGTGGAACCAGTTCTCTCCATCAGGGTGATGCAGTTGGAGCTGCCCACGTTCTGCGCAGCATCCTTCAGACCAAGGAGGAGAAACAACAACCCAGACATTTAAATCAGTGCTTGATTAGGAATTACTGAACTGAAGAAAATGTGAGCTGGTGTAAAACAAACCCACCTGTCCACAGGCAATGTAGATGGCTGTCACAATGTTTGCTGCATGCGCGTTGTAGCCACCTATGCTACCGGCCATGGCAGAACCCACCAGATTTTTGTTGATATTGACTTCAACCAGATCTTCAGTAGTTGTTTTCAATACCTGGACAAGGTGATAGATACACTTTTACTACCCCTTTCCTCAGGCAGGAGTAGAAATACTCTTATTTATGGTTGGTTATTCATGGCCCTCACCCCTTGTTTGCCCCTATATGGAATTTGACTCAATCATTGTCCTAGATACTTTTTGTTTTGTTCCAAAGAATATTTTCAAATGTAGGATGTCCAAGTAACAATGGAAAACTCAGTACAAAGGGTTTGGACTTGCACAGGCCTTTGAGAAAAGCTCATAGCTGGGTACTCCATTTCAAAGTCTCCCTTGTACTCAGAATGGAACAAGCAAAATCATCTTGGCAGAAATATCCCATTAATTTACCTTGACATGATTGTAACATTCCTGTCAAGTTGTTCCAGACACTAAACTTCCCAAATTTGTTTTGCATATGAATACGGAGCCAAACTGAAAAAGTTCCAACACAAACCACTATGCTTTTTTTACGACATAGGTAAGTAAATACTATGCACAATAATATAAAATTAAGTGGCACATTTATACTATGTTGACTGTACATTGAAACTCTCAAGTGAGAGATTTATACTGAATTTAATATAAAATTATCAAAGCTGGTCAAAAGAGATACTGTTGTTGAGCAAAATTTAATATAATCCTGCACAGCAGGAATAATGAATGTTTACAGACATCTGCACCAAGCTGGAAAAATAACAAACAAAAATATAACATTTATGTATTAGTAGTTCAATATAAGTAAATGTAGTGACATACAGGGCTGGGGTTTGAGGAAAACCTTCCCAAATTTACATAAAAATAATCAATGCCCATTCTGAAAGGACCACCTCCCAATAACTACCCTGGAATGAAATCCTGAGGTTACAATAGATACTGCAGTGACTCAGCTACAAAATGCCAACAATTTGAAAAACAGTAAACTACCCCAGAAAACATGAACTATGTCAATGTATAAATCCATTCTGCACATACTGTTAGCATCCTGTGTCCAGCTCTGTACCCTGAATTTTAGAAATGCTGTAAAAGATGCAGAGATAAGGATGTTCAAAGACATACTAGAAGTCTGTTCACTCATTGTTGACAGAGAAACTAGTACTTTTCAGTCTGAAAATGAGTATGGTATAGCTGGGAAGGTGGAAGGGCTGTGTCAGAGCTGTAAAATCACGAGCAGTAGAGTGAAGATACATACAAGTCTTAAGGATCTCCCAGCATAAAACTGGGGAATCATCAAATGGAATCAACAAGAAGGTAGTTCCCACACTAGGTGAAGCTGGACTGTGGAATACTGCTCAGAATACTAATTCTAGAAATTTACAGTTTCCCAGACAGGACTGGACAAATCACCATGGGAAAGCAAGCGAAAAAAACCCCTATCAAATATGCAAACACCTGCTTGTAAGACCTTAAACAAGGGTTACAATGCAGTGAATTCTTCCCTGGATATCGTCTCCCATGGCCAGCGCTGACAACCAGGTAACAGGGAATGGACTTTGTCTGACACGCAGAGGCCATCTTCTGAACTCAGGTGGAAGAGTATCTAAGAGGCTGTTATAATGGAGGACCAGCTGGCCAGAGAACACAACTGGCATTGCTTATAAAGGCTACCCTTAGTCATGCAAGAGCCATGGAGTAAGTAAACCACCTGACTGATCATCTGTTTCCATTGTAGTAGGCAGCATATAAATAGTGAAAAGAAAGCCAGGTGCATGTGAGACAAAAAATGAGTGAAAGGGTTAAAAGACTGGGTTTAATGATAGACAGAATACCACATGTAAACATCTGTCAAAATATGATGTAATTTTTCAAAGGTTAACCATGAAATGGTTATCAGTCCTAATGACTTCACCTAGATATGCATCATGAAATATGTAACACATTATTTCACTCTAGACACAATGAAAAAGAAGTTATCTACTGACTCAGAGAAATGGCTTATCCTACAGAAGTTCCTGAGAAGACATGTAAGAACTATCCTTACCTGGAAAATAACTTTCAGCTCATACTTACAATGTAAAGTAAGCATCAGTTTTGCAAAATGTTTGTATTTTTATAAACAAGAGAGCACTTACCTCTCTAACAACCTTAGCTGGAATGACCGCTTCACAGACAACAGATTTTCCTCTTCCTTCTATCCAGTTTATAGCAGCAGGTTTTTTGTCTGTACAGTAGTTACCACTGATAGCTATAACTTGAAGGTCAGGAAACTCTTCATTCAGCCTTGCCAGTGCTTTTTCAGTACCCTGTTAGAGAGAAACAGGTAATAGGGTAGGTTTGTCATTATGGTTTATCATTATGTGTAAAACAAGCTATTCAAGGACAGTGAAACAGTATTCTACTCAGATAATCAGTTACAGTGGAAGAAAAGAACACAATATCATGAAGAAATGAAAAACAGGAGGGAAAAAACTCCAATCTTTTTTCTAACCACTTTGGGAATTATAGTGTGGAAAAACTGATTTTTCCCAGTACATACAGACTCCCTGGATCCATTCCAGGTACATGGACATATGGTTACCATACTGAAGATACAACAGGAACCAAGTGAAATATTACATTACATGGAATGAATTGATTTTAGATGTAGAGGAACAAGCTTCTCTACACCAGGAAATCAGTCTAGAAAATCTGCTGTACTAGGGCTTGTTTATGATCAGATTCACTTTTATAATGGTTTTGACTGCCTATTCTACATGAATTCCATTCATTTCCTAAAGCATAAGACATCCCAGCAATCTAAGGATCACATCTCAAGTTCTTCCACATGTTTGCATAAAAACAAACAAACAAACAAAACTAGAGAATACCTCTCTGCTGCCACTCCTAATTCTTTATTTGTTAGGAAATGATCAACATAGCAACAGAATAATTATTGCTGGATAAAATCTTTGGCTCAAAGCAACCTGCAACCAGCTTCGCTTCTTCTATTATCAAAAATACTTTCTTTAAATAATTATTAAAAATATACATTAAAAAATTCTTTCATCATTCTCTTCCTATTCTTGTCCATTCGTTGTTAATTCTTGACTTAAAAAAGTCAAACATTTTTATTATTTTGTGCCAAGAGCACTATGTCTCATCTTTCTGTCTTTCAGATGTCAGGTCATCACAGGTTATTAGGCTATTTTTAAAAAGGAATGCCCATTTTTAAGAAATACTGAAAGAAGACTAGTCCTTACTTTTGAAATCATATTCATCCCCATCGCATCCCCTGTTCCAGACTGAAAACGGATGTAAAGGTTACGACCAGCCAAACTGATGAGAAGTTTCTGTAGGCGGGCAAACCTGCAAGAAAATTCAGCTCTTATTAACAATCCTCACGGGAAAATTTGCTTTAAGTGGCAAAATGACAGTAAGTGTTTGCAAATTGTGCTGCTGCTAAATACAGAACCACAGATTCCTTTACAAATCCTTTGGAAAAGACCTGTAGGACCAATGAGTCCAGTCTCTGACAGACAATCATCTTATCAACAGGACCACAGCACCAAGGACTACGTCCAGTCATTTCCTCAACACTTCCAGGGATGGTGTTTTCTTGAGTAAGTACTTTAAAAATATTCACTGTAAAAGTGTTCACTATCTTTTTCTATCCCTGGACTTCAAGAAATAAAACATCCTGAACTGCTAACATAAATTTTATTCATTTTTATTCCTTAAAACATCTCACTACCAGATATAAATTGACAATGAGGCCTTTGGAAATACTGATATAAGTTTTACAGCAAGGGAAAAAGCATGCTATCTTCAACAGTGCAAGCTGCACAAGTCACTCAAAACACAGAAAATACTGCATTTAAAAGGTATCATGAGCTCATTCTGGCCAAAATACCGATGTATCTTTGGCTGACACTTGTTAAGAAACACAACAGGTAAGGAAATCTCTCTCTGAATCTTCCTAAAGCAAGAAGATAATCATGTGCCCTAGAGAAAACTCTCGGGCTTGAAATAGACTTATTCGTAGCACTGTTTTACATTTTTTTAGCATTTCAGTTCTACCATAGTTTACCCAGTATTCTCTGAAACCTCACAAACTAATTATTATCATCTGAAAGGCAAAAGACTAAAACTTCAAGGGTTTTTTTTCCATAGTAACTACAGTTACTTTGCCTAGTAAAAATCAAAAAAGTTTGTAGCATTTTTAAAAAAATGCTTAGACAAACTAATATTCTATTAATTATTATGTAATGTGTATCTATTTGTTTTTACTACACAGTAATTTACCTTTATCAGTGAAAAATGCTTATTGCTAGCCTTGGTATGGAGCCAGAGTGACTTTTGTCCTCTTAGATACTCACAACATAGGACAGCCAAAACAAAGATATAATTTCCTCTATTGCAGTACTCCAAGAAACACACCTGAGATCTTTCTACCGTGCACCAAAGTCTGGAAATGAAGCTGGAACAGCCATTGTACTAACCTACTTGTGCTGTCAAAAGCTTCCTTCATTATTTTAAAACCTTCAGGGCTTTCAAGCCAGACTTTCACCTCTGCAGCCTGGCAAGCAGTGGGCAACCTTACAACAGGTCCCCGAGTCATCCCATCTGCCAGAATGCGGCTCCTTGCTCCTCCACCAAGCTAAAAACCAAAGCAGAAGGGGGACAAAGTGAGATTACTGAAATTTGAGTTTCTACAAGTCAAAAATATCTATTACATAAACCTGAATACGTTTAGGTTTTTATAATGCATATTTTATGCATTATAGTTGTATGTGTTTATAATATAGGAAGTTTTTTAAGCTTTTCAATACTTACACATATTGCTCTACATCCTCTGTTTGTGCTTGCTACAAGACATCCTTCTGTTGTTGCCATTGGCACCTGAAACTCTTTGCTATCCAAAACCAGTGGTCCTGCTACGCCCACAGGAATAGGCATATATCCAATCACGTTTTCACAGCAAGCTCCCATCACCTTACAGAATAATACAAAACAATCACTAAGGTTACACTCCAGTGGTTCAGTACAGCATGCAACATACTACACCCATGACTGCACCAAGGCATCTTAGTAAAACACCCACAAATTTACCCTTAAAGCAACTCATTGCCACCTCAAAAAGTTAACAGCTACAGCTATCAACAACTAATGCTATGCAACACTAGGCAGATGTATTGAATCCTGTACAGTACTAAATGTTACTTAAATAACTCTAAATTTTTAAAATTAATTTTAAATAATTTTGAATTTTAACTTGAGCTCAAGGTAGCATCATCATTCAGTTGAACTGTGGCTCAGTATTAGTAGAACTCTGCATTTCTTAGATAAGTCAGCTGCATACTTTGATAAGAAATATTTTTTTGATAACTTACAAAACTCTCACACCACCCTAGGTTTAAAAACATAAAGAGCAATTAAAGGTGGTGCCTTACGTTTGCCTTTTATTTTTTTTCCTTCTACATCAGTTTTGACTGAGCTTGTTGTTAACTCACGTACATGACTATAGATTTATTTCACAGAACCAAAGACTTGTTTGGGTTGGGAGGGACCATCAAGACCATCTGGTTCCAACACCCCTGCCAAAGACAGGGACACCTTTCACTAGACCAGTTTACTGAGAGCCCTGTCCAGCCTGGCCTTGAACAGTGCCATGACTGGGGTATCCACAGCTTCTCCTGGCAACCTGTTCCACTGTCTCACCCCACTCACAGTGAGGAATTTTTCCTAACATCTAAATCTGCCCTTCTTCAGCTGAAGGCTGTTCCCCCTTGTCCTTTCACCATATGCCCTTGTGCAAAATCCCTCTCCCACTTTCTTGTAAGCCCCTTTCAGGTACTGGGAAGTGCTATAAGGTCTTCCCAAATCCTCCTCTTCCAGGAGGAAAAACCCCAACGCTATTAGCCTGTCCTCAGAGGCGAGGTATTCCAACTTCCTGATCAATTTAGTGGCCTCCTCTGGATCCCTTCCAACAGGTCCATATTTTTCTTCCTCTTGTGTCTGGAAAATAGTTTTACAGTAAGTTCTGCATGACTACTTCATACTTACCAAAGAATAATTATAGTTCCTATAAGGAAGATACTGCAAAGATGAAGGTTCAGGAAGTTTCTTAGATAACATCTGTCTGCGAATGGATACACCTCGCTCCTGGGTTTCCATCAGGGTTTCCAGTTTGTATGCAGGAATATGCTTGGCATTAACTAAGCTGATAACCTCAGCATCAGTAAGAAATTTTGCTCCTTCCTGGAAACATAAAGGGTGGAGAGAGAAAATACAGACTCTCTTGGTGAAAATCCTTTCAAATGTTTCTAAAAGAAGAAGAGTAACAACTTTACTTTGCTAAAGGAGTCAATGGCAGCATCAGGTTTTACACCAGGCCAACAACACAGGATCAAAAACTTCCATGGCACCCACTTGTAAGTGTACATGATGAAGCTCCAAAGACTTGGCATGTTGTGAATTATGAAGCTGATCCCTCCTCCCACCCTTCTCAAGTGACTTGAGAAGTAACTCATTAAAAGGTTTTAAGTTATGATCTCCACACCCCTCCATGCTATTAAAGCCATGTATTTTTCTGAAGAATGATATTATAGCCAATGGGATTATCTGAAAGCTGGAAAAAGAACTCTAACAATTCTTAAATCAAATGTTGCAGTAGAGGTTAAATTAAAAAATTATTTTCCCACACCTGTGCGTTTCCAAGTATACGAACACACTCCTCAATAGAACGTGGTTCTTTAGGTAATTCAATCTCTTCCTCTTTTCCACTGAGATTTGGAGAAGGTTCCACAGGGCTGGAATTGCCAACCACAAATGTAGCCTTGGTTGATGACTCTGCTAATACAGGTTTTATGACTTCAGCTGCACAAAGAGAATCAAAATGAAAATCAAAATTTTTGGTTTACAAAATCCTGAAGTTTTGATACCAAATATAATATGCTCAAAGATTGCAGAGTTTGTTCCAAATACTCATTAATGGGTCTAGACTTTAAAACTATAAAATTACCTACCACTTTCATCTTTGGGAATGATAGCTTCTTCTCCTGTGTTAGATTTCTGACTGTTTTTCAGAAGTCCTGCCTGCTTCCTGCAACAATTTTCAGGGACCTTTTTCTGTACCATCACAGGAGAGGTTATGGGATTCTTCAGTGACAGGGTAGATTCAGTCTCCGCTTGCTCAAAGAAAATGTATTTGACAGCAAGGAGAAGGGCTAATCCCAGAGTGATTACTTGCTCAATATCCATACTGGCCATCCTAAAAAAGATCAAAAAGTAAATACACAATATATACAATTTGTTGCTTGCAACAGCATTCTGCCATTTTCCACTTCACAAAGGGTAATAATCCCATCATCCCTTATAGTTATAGAAATGCCAGTTAAAAGATGCTTTCTACCAGGACAATGAAGTATGCTAGACTAGGGTGGAAAAATCCTTCTTCATACTATTATCAACACAAAGACCTTCAGATGCCATTAAAGAATTACCTAAATCTGGCTAAAAAGCAGCCCCAGTAGGAAAATTCTCCCAGTAGGAAAAATGACTATGAAATATTCACTGATAGCTACATCAAATTGATTTGACACCTATCCCCCAATGACAAGACAGAAAATTTCATTTATCATCCTCTACCAATTATGACTACTATGATGCAAGATGGTAAGAGGGGACAAAAAACCCCTGCCTAAACCAGAAAGTTCTGAGTTCTCAGAAATAACATGAAATGACAGGTGACACTAACTTGAATTGAGCTGCAGGAAAACCATATTCAAAAATGGGTTTTGCACTTAGGTGTGAATGATCACAACCTCTGTGTAAGTAATTACTCTAGTGCAGTCTTAAAATTATTTCCCAGTATGCTGCAAAAGATGCAAGTGGGAAAAGACAATGTTTTGATGCATACAGGACAGCTAGCTCTTGATCATGTTCTTGACTATTTCAAGGGTTTGGACAAATGGCATAGTATTGACTTTCTTCTGAAATGTCACCTCTGGTTCCAAGAAGTCCTACAGTGGTCAGATCTGCAAGTCTAAAAGTATTGAGATCTAGGACAAGCTTCCAGCTTGGCAGCAGCAGAAATACAGCAGTCACACCTCTGTGAAGCCACCCACCGAGAAAGGTAGAACTGCCACAGTGAAACATTAGGTTCAATTCTCTTTGGTGCATTCTCATCCAATCCCACTGAATTTTCAGCAGTACTGTTCTGAGCAGCTGGTTCTGCTATCCAACGACTGTGGGCGTGAACAAGAACCAAACCCAGTGACTGTATCAAAAACACAAAACAAGCATTAGTTTTTCAAATGTAACCTACTAAGAGTAAATATTGTCCTCTTGTTGTTTGGGGCTTTTTCCCCATGCTTCCCATGCCTCTAAAGTCTAAAAGCTGATTTTCCACACCTCTAATTAACACCATTTATGGCCTACTGTGATGCTGTTGTATAGTAACTTTGCAGGTGTCCCACCCATATTTTTTGTCTAGTTCAGGAAATAAGCAAAGGGAGCTGAGGGTACTGCAGGGGTAAGAGGGAAAGAATTAGTACACAGGAAAGAGCACTGAGTGCTTGGCACAGGCAGGAAAATGACAGGTGTAAGTATAGGGGAAGTTAATTAAAAACTACCACTGTAAGTCCAACTAATGGGCTGCAGAACATAAGTCTATAGGAAACAAAAGCTTGACTTTTGCAACAGGACACCTCACTGATTAAACAACAGGTGAAAAAGAGCCACCAACCATAATCATTTTGACCCTCTGTGTTACAGGATTTGGTTTATTCTCTTCTTCTTCCAGAACACGAGCAAAATGACTCAGCTGCCATATAGGGCGCCCTTCACGACTCTCTCTTGAAAGCTGCAAAAAATAAAAAAGCCTTAAAAGTAGGTCATATATAGCACCCAGCAGAAGAACCAACAACTAAGATTTCACATTGTGTTTTTATTTGATCATTGAGGAATTACCAAGAGTCTATAGTTAGACATTCAATTTTGAAATGCCCTGGACAGACAGGAAGTTACAGTATCATCTGTTTACTCTGCTTTAGATCAGAACTATTACTGAGTGTGACTCATTTACAGTGATATTTACAAGTTACTGTCACCAGTTTACTTTGAAAGAAAGAGGAAGTGCTGGCCTTGAACTCCATGGTGAAAAGTACAGCCTAAAGAAGCACAGGGCTGAATATTAAACTTGAGGTCTTGAAGTTGGTCTTACCTCTAACACCAAAGACACACAAGCTGGGAAGAAAGTCATGAAGACAAAGTAGTTGGCAAGAACAGACATACAGCCAAAGCAGCACATAATTTCAAGCTGTCGTACACCTAAAAAAAAAAAAAAGAGTTTTTACATTTTACATTGCTGCAGAACTAAGAAAGAAATCATTAAACTGACATTGCAGATTACAGAAGAACTACCGAGATTAATTACAAACAAGGATCTTAAGTCCCACTCATTGTGCACTGGCTTATTCTAAGCACAATATGTGTTTACGTATTGACAGAAAAGTATTTTAAGCTGTAATTCTAAATGAATACAGATAAAGTTCACCAAGATTTTAAAGCTTCACAATGAAAACCTGAAACTCCTTAGTTATTTGAGAAAAAAAAATCAGCCTACATTATGTACTGATTTCCCTTTTCAAAGATGGGATGTTCAGGCAAGAAGTAACAGTATACACGCCTACTCCTTCCTAAGTATCCAGAAAAAGCCATGTTAGCCACGTTGCACATGCATTGCACAACTGTCTTAGTAAGGATTAAAGAGCTAACAGTACAAACTGTTTAAAAAAAAACCTATATGCAACACCAATGTAAGTTTTTGTCCCTAAGATATAAAGAAGAAAACAGCTTATTAATACACAATACTCTGAAAGAACCAAAATTATTTGAGGAGCAAGTGCTCTGCCTACCTTAATAGCAAATGCTGTTAAGGTATGCTGTACAGTTGGGAAAAAACCCAACCCAAATTTTATGAAAGCAGCTGCACAGAAGTTCATTTCTACTACACAGTGCTCAAGGAAAGCCATTGCTTGTATTTCAAACTTTGTTTCAACATGTATGTATTATACATGTTTGCAAAAAACCAGTAAAATAAGCTAATTAAGAGACAGATAAATAAACAGAGTAAGTTACTCCACTCTCATGAGTAATACCTATTATTTGAAACTCTCCACATCCCAATGTCTCTCAGAAAGCCTTTTTTAACTGGAAATATTTAGACCCTTGGACTGTATAGCTCACCTGACATGGTACCAACACCGATTACAAGACACTCCACAAGTGCATCCAGGGTGAACGTAGGGCCCAATATTGCCATCCCACGTGAAATATTTTCTCTTACTTCATCCTAAGAAGAAAAAATTCTGTCCATTAACACAAGACAAAAACCAAATTATGTCAGACATAACATGACTTTAAACTGAGTAGTATTATGGTGGTAAGGCCTTGTAAAATATTTATTGAAAATGAATTATTATGAGAAAGCATACAGAGAATGTGTTCTATTTCCTCTAAGTTATTATACTTTCACAGTCTATTGAAACAAAATTTGATTAATTTCTCTACCTTTGCCTCATCAGTATTCTAAGCTTCTACAACACTGATGGGCAGAAACAATAATTACAGTAAATTCAAAAGAACAACACTTCGAAATTTGAAGACATGAAACAGAAGGCACTTGTGTCATGGCATTTCAAAATTTCTTACAATCACATATCTGTACTCCAACTAAGAAATTTCTTACAATCACACAGCTGTACTCCAGCTACTACTACTTTAGTGGTTTATGTTTAACTCTGTAGGCTGAGCTGACAGAAAAGAGATCACAAAAGGCACTAAAACTTTCTGCTGGGGAAAAACAGACTTCCTCCAGAAAGCAGGCATGATAAACTCTAGAGTTTCCAACTGTTTTCCTGGTGATGGTATTTTTGGGACAGCAGAGGGGGAAAAAACTGTAGAGGAAACCTATTTGTAAAATATTATCTTGAAAATTAGTAAAAAATTCTGTACTTGCAGTTATCGTAAAATAATATTGTATACATTATCTTGAATATATAGAGACTGTACAGTGTAATATATACCAAATTAAAATATAATAGGTAATATTTTGTCACAATTAGTATATGCAAATGCCATGTACATTATTTTGTAAGTACAATTTAATACCAGTTAATATACTCTAATTACAGGATTTGGACTATTAGGAAACAAACATTACCAGGTATGACCAGGTATTGGTAGTCAATCTGTATTGATTACCAATGCAATCTCTCCTGTCAATCTCTCCTGTCGTGTTGTGTTAAATGCATTAGAGCATGGACATTCCTGTCTGCACATATGCTACATTCTGCTAACATTTGGCCTAGAAATAGGCTTTTTTCAGCAGTAACACTGTAACAGTTGATGTGTCTTTATATACTGTTCCTGAGTCCTAGAAATTAACTTTTTTCCTGTCAATAACTATTTTAAGGAAGACTGTCTAGGAACTCTGCCCTCTCTGGAAGACGTGTAAGCATTGCTGGTCTAAAGTTCCAATTTAATGAAGTCATGCTCATACATACAATTAACAATACACATGGCTGTGCACTCTAGTTTTAGCATATTACTATTCACTTGAACACTGATCTGGCTTGAAAACGAGAGGACACAGAATCTGGATAGAATCTGATCCTTTAGTTATTTATATATTATCCCCAAGACAGTATTTGCCCGTATGTCTCTCCTCTTGGATTACTCAAACAATTATAAATTTGTCTTGAAAGGGGTCTTAAAGCTCACCTAAGTTCTAATCCCCTGCCACGAGAAAATGTTTGATTCTGAACATTAAATTCAAAATCTCCATTTCAAGGTAAACAAACAAAAAACCCAAAGTAAAACACCAACCAACCAAAACATCCTCACAAATAACTCGTCTGACCTGTGAGTTGGAACTGAGGGCAAATTTGGCTAATGCACTGGCTCTTGATAAATCGATCAGAAGCAGGAAGAATGGCAAAGCTTCGCTGAAAAAAAAGAGGCATATGTTGGAATTCAATGTTTATGGTACAGGGGAAGAAAAATGTAAGCATGAAATCCAGAATAACAATTCATTACTTACTTTAAACCTGTCAGTTCTTTATCCAAGAAGTGAATTACCACTGTACTAAATACAAAACTTGAGAAAATTGTGAAGAGGCCAGCAATACCTTTAAAAAAAACCCAAGAGAATGGGAAAATTTTCATTTATATATCTTGGAAGAGGAAAAGAAGAAGAAAAAAACCCAAATGCCCTCACTTTTAGATCAATCATGACAGATGAATGAGAATTCCTGTCTCAGTGCATTAACAGCGGTTGAGATGAACTACAAACTGAAGTAGATGCTATTTTTATAAACATTAAAACCTAAAATTTGTAACACATTCATGGTAAGACTCAGAAATAAAAGCCACAAAACTTATTTTAAGTAAAATTAAAACTGGCTTAAACAGCTCTATAATTTTAAGAATTTCACACAACAAACAGTTATGTCAAGAATGACATTTTCAGTGTTTATATAATCCCACACAACTTTTCAGTAAAAAAAAAACAACATAACACTTTGATGCATGCCAAACATTTTTTCTGCTATCTATAAAATCATTAACATAATGCTGTTGTGAACATAAGGTCAGTATTTGTTACCAATTTAGGTAAACTACCCTGCCAACAATTAAAATGCACGCAGCAAATACAAAAATCAGATACAATACCTAAAATGTATTTTGATCCAAGCTGCCTTAGGTTCTGAAACTGGAAATATATATAAAGAATTGCTATGCAGCGTGTGATTGTCAGGATGATGATGTCACTGCTCAGAACATCCTGTATGAAACACAAAGCAATTCAGTTATCTTTTATATTAAGGAATAATTTGTTAAGTTTCAGTAATAAAAAAATCCACTGTGAAGCTGCATTGAAAGTTAAGTTCCAGAATAAAATAAACATCACTGCTAGTCTTGCCTTAAAAACTAAAATACTAAAATGCTTGGTCATTATTGCATCACTGTTTGCATACAGCTTTATTATCCAAAATGAGAAAAGAAGGCCATGAAGAAGCTTCTGCATGGCTGCTTTACTCCTAATACATCACAGCTTGATCATATTCTACACAAAATTCTATTCTATCCCTGGATCTACTGATTAACACCAAGTACTATAAAATTAATTTAAATCCTTACTTCTTCAAGTTTGGGGCACTCATAATTCCAGCCACAGATCTTATCATTCCCAGTGAACATCTTCATAGACATCATGCAGATAGTGAGAGTCACTGTTCCCACAATGACTTCCCATGGATGGGAGGCTACAAAGAGGCCATGCATTCGGAACAGTCTGGACAGCATCTTCAAGGCTGGTTTTCCACACTCAGCAAACCTGCAACAAAGAATATTTTATATAAGTACAAGATAAGGTGAAAAAAGATAGAGCTCTACACTTCCCTGCAAGATGTCCTTCGGGAAATAAAAGCAAAACCACTCAAGTCAGAGATGAGTAAGGAAATAAATCTTTACCTTTCCTTCAATCTTCCATGTAAAACACATCTATTTCTAATATCCCAAAATATAGCATGATCTGCTCCTGTCTTCTCAACCTTTTTTCTTTGTAATACACATCTTTTTCCTGGTTTCTTCACAGTCTTTGCCACTGGGATTAGGTCATCTATTAGAGCATGGTGCTAACAATGCCAAGGCTGAGTGTTCAATCCCAATATATGCCATGCACAGCCGAACTCAATGACTGCTGTGGGTCCCTTCAAATCAAAAGATTCTGTGATTCTAACAGTAAGACCTCACTGCTCTCACAAGATCTCTCAAAATCTTCCTACCACACAATTTTGATACTCCTTTGACTCAAAATTCTTGGGTTTATTTTCTACGTAAGCACTCACCAAATTTTGTTATTTCTCTGTATTCATTCTTCCTGTCAAAAATACTGATGAGCTGTAAAAATTATAAATTAACCATTACCGGTAAGGCTCAACAGCAGGAATTGCAATGTTGTATTTCTGACTGTGTCTTCTCTACCTTCTGTTCAACATTATTCTCTGACACAAATTAATTATTTGTGCATGTTCAAAAATATTCGTTCTTCATCTAAAGCATGCCAGTCCTCACACAAAAATGTTGTGGCAGCTCTCTTCTATCCTTTACTGCTCCCTGATTACTGGTGCATTTCATCATCCCTTTGCTTCCAACAGATAACAAACATCTACTAGAAATTTTCACAGCTGCCTTTCACACAACTAACCACAAAAATGTTCAACACATCCTTCAGACCACATCCTGCAGACCACATCCTGGCCTATCTGCTCTTGTTCTCTCTTTATGCAAGTTTATCAAAGATGTTTACTTATGTTTTATGGCATAGAAACAAAACACCGCAACATTCTCTCTTACATACATCAGTAACTGGACGCTCCTCGCTGCACAAAAACAAGAGTATACCGAACTGTACCATAAAGTTCAAAAAATGCTGAATACCCTGGCTAAAAGGGACAACCTGTAATTTACACGTAGCAGCCATTTTTCATGCAAGATTTCCATGGAGGCCTGAGGGCTCTATATACCACTACTCCAAACTAGACTGAAAAAATCCCTTTGTCTTGTCCTAAATGCAACAATCCATCCACAGGGCTTCTGGTAGTACTTCTTTTGCTTGGACATCAAAAATGAAGGTGACATTCAATGGAGAAAATAATAAACAGGCTATAAAATTTATTTGCCTAAGTGTTCCTGAAGATACCAGCATTATCTTGATTTCCTAGCAATACCAATCTGAATCATATGAGCACCAACAGCAATTATTTATTTCTCTTTATGCTTCCACAGTGAAGGTCTGGCAGGATATTTGTGGCTCATGGTGCCAAACTGGGACAATAATTGAGAAGACTGCCTCCCTTATGAACAAATTATTTCATTTCCTGACTGAATGCTTTTAAAAAATAAAATTAAAAACCAACCCCCTCCTTTTAAAGCTGATATGATCCCTTCTTTTTCCCTATTATCATATAACTTCCATTCTGTTCTGTAAATTTATGTTCTTGCAAAGCTATTCCACACTGATACTATCATTTCTCCTCAGCACAGTGGAAGGTATCTTTTAATTAGGAAAACTAAAGTAAAACCCAGACAGAAGAATACCTGTGCTGAAGATTTTGAAACAACACAAAAAATAGAAAAGGCATCGCAAAAAAATACAAACAATTTTGAATACCATTCTATTTCAGGACAATCATAACTAGCAGTTACTATATTACTTTATAGAGTTCTACCAGTCCTGAACCTAGTAATAGTGCTAATACAACTATTTCAGCAAGTTGGAATGATCATCTGACACTCAAAAAAAAAGCAGCGAGGAGGGCTAGAAAGGTTTCAAAATCTTCTACTGAGAAATTATTTTCCCCATTTCTAAGCAAAAATGGTAAAAGCAAAATGGCTTCACATAATCAATTGGAGGTGGGAAATACATTAATTCATTTATTAAAACAATGATCCATAGTATCTTGTATTACTAACAGCTGCTATCCTAAAATACAGGCTGCTCATCACTCATCTTGGGGTTAACTGAGTGATACTAAGTCTTAACCGAAAAGGATTCTTTAATGTTTTTGTGTTTATTTAACCTTCCCAAAATGCAGGAAGCTTTTTGCTATGCAATTGACTCTTCTAGAAAATATTGATTTCACACACTGATTCTGCATTAGAGTGCTGCAGAAGCATCAGCTGATATTTCTGTTTCAAATATTTATACACACACACTGACTTGTAGCTTGGAATTAGCAAGACATAATATTAAATATAAAGCTAAAATTTAACATTTACATAATTCTGTTGAGTTTCAAAATGGTGGTTCAAAAAGGATGCTTTATAAATCCTGCCTGCCTTTGTTTTCATTCAAAAATCTCTACGAGACTAGAAAATAAAGCAATCCATTTGGGGAATCAAAACGGAATGCAAAATAAGAACAAACCCCAAATGTGACCTCCTCAAAAATAAAGCAGAGCGTAAAAATCATACTAGACCGGTTGTACGTCATCCTTCAGAGCAATTACCACCCACGTAACAGTACGACCTGCCCCTTAAATTCTTAAGGTT
Organism: Pycnonotus jocosus; assembly: GCA_013400435.1. Classification (NCBI taxonomy): domain Eukaryota; kingdom Metazoa; phylum Chordata; class Aves; order Passeriformes; family Pycnonotidae; genus Pycnonotus; species Pycnonotus jocosus. The sequence continues at coordinate 25,806 of VWYP01013154.1, forward strand.
TGTTACACAGCTCTCACTAACCTCAGAGCAATCCTGTGCCACACCACCTATTAGACCAGCACTAATTTCCCATCTCCTGCTATCTGACTCAGCAATGCCTACAGCAATCAAGCGGCAATTACAGCCGGGCGAAAACCTGTGCGGAGCTCACCCGGAACGCGCACGACAGCGCAGAGACTCTGACACACCGCCAGGAAGGGTTTTTTTACCCAAGAGGGGGACCCACCCCACACAGGC
>VWYP01013154.1:26614-47631 GCA_013400435.1 Pycnonotus jocosus
GGGAATGGCCTGGGGCTGGGGTACGGGTATGGGCTGGGGCGAGCTCCCCGTCGCGCCAGTACCGCCCAGTGATACGGCGCTTTGCCGAGGTGTTAAAAGAGTGTAAATTCCCAGCCCCTGCTTGTGGGAGGCACCGGTGGCCCTGACGCCTGGGGCTAGGGAGAAGGCAAAGGCCAAGGGAAAGCAATACATTTGCATTTGTGGCTTTCGGCCGGAGAGGAAGTGCAGATTTACACTTCGTGAGGCATAGGAAGCTCTCAGACCCACCAGGACGCGTTTCTCTGTAACCTGTGCTAGGTGATCTGTAGATGATCTCCAGAGGTCCCTTCCATCCCTAGCGATTGTGTGATTCTCTTGGGCATTGACTAACGTGGCTGCAGAACAGCACTGCAGCGTGGCGGGGCCGTTCCATGTTTATGGGTCTGAGCATGTTCAACTGCAATTCAAATACCTGTAAATACCTGGGTTTTTCAGTGGATGATCCGCGCCCCAGCTTTCCCCAAACTGCATCTTACATGCGCCACCTCACTTGGAAATACTTCTAGTAGCTCCACATGGAACTGAGCCGTGAAGTGTTAATGAAATCCTCAGAAAAGGAAGTGCTGATGAAAAGGTTTCTGAAGAACTCCACCCAAAGTAGTTGTGAGTGATGAAATTGTGCCAGCTCAGTCTTTCAAGATGTAAACACAATTTTCATTCTCATCTTCGATATGATGTTTATAAATCTTAATCATTTACTGCTGTATATCCACCTCCCAACAGCATCTTTCAAAACAATAGTAGTTTTTCCAGTATCTCATTTTCAGTAGCTGAAAAGTGTAAAAGCAGTGAGATTTCTGCACTCTTTTGTTACTATGTGCAGCAAATGCTCTGACTGCATATGCATGTGACTAAGACAAAGCAAACCGGCAATTCGTACAGTTTCAACCATTATATGTAATTCACATATCATTTAAGATGACCTTTAGTATGTCTACCCTGTTCTCCACACTTTCCATGAACCTGATTTGGCAAACACTAAAAATGCCAATTTATCAAGGTCACTGGCAGCAGGAGTCGCTACCATGATTTGGGATCTGTGGCCTCGGCAGGTGCATTACACCACGTGTGCTGACATTGAGCTCTCACATCTGCAGCCCTGGCAGTGTGCTGCATGTCTGCCCCCCAAGTGGCCTTGGGGACAGCACTGCCCCACTGCCCAGGAGATGGCAGGCAAAGCTGTGCCAGAACGGCTCTGCCTGAGGAAAACGTCGTAATTGACAGACGACCACTGAAGTGTGCTACTGCAACTGCTGACAATACTGTCAACTAATAATTTGGTTATCTCAAACTTGTTCCCACTCATGAGCACATGAACCATTCATTGGTAGCAATGAAGTGAGCTACTTAACCATGGCAGAGAAATGTTGCCAATTTAAGGACTCTCTAAACACAGAGAGGGAGCCTAGCTTAGAAAGGAGACATTGTTTATTCTGTACAGGGTACCAGGTGGAATTTTCCACAAATAAAGCACACCAATCCTTGAAACATTGCACTATATATGTGTGTGTATATATATATTTTAGCAAACAAATCACAGTTCATTCACAGTTCACTGCAAGTTAATTAGTTCTCTTATTAATTAGTATTCTACCTTCTGTTGGTTGAATGATTCTCTTGTTTCTCGTGTTAATGTGTCTGCATGCTCACCCTGGGTTTCTTGAGATTGATGGTCTGTGAGTTACTGGTAGAAATCTCCCACTGTGAGACTTAAGAGCCCGTGAATTGGCACCGATCCATTGCATACAAACAGCGCAGGGACCCGTGGCTCCAGCCAGGTGACAAGAGGTACAGCAGGTACAACAACCCAACAGGAACTTTTTGTCAGGACCTGTAGTGATAGGACAAGGAGTAACGGGTACAAATTGATGGAAGGGAAATTTAGGTTAGGTATTAGGAAGAAATAGTTGCTGTGAGGGTGGTGAGACACTGGAACAGGGTGCCCAGGGAGCCTGTGGATGGTCCAACCCTGGCTGTGTTCAAGGCCAGGCTGGACAAGGCCTTGAGCAACCTGGTCTAGTGGGAGGTGTCCCTGCCCATGGCAGAGGGGGTTGGGTTTAGATGAATTTTATGGTCTCTTCCAATCGCTCAATATTCCATGATTCTAAGACCCCACTCTATGCAGTTAAAGCCCAAGTAGGTGACCCCATTCAGGGGTTGCCTCTCTGAAGCTGTCTGGCCTTCTTCACTGATAAGACACTGTTTCACAGCCTCACTCTCTGTAACTCTCTGAGCAGATGACGGTTTCTGCCTCTTGAGCTGCCAGCGTTAGAAGGGCACATACTCGTAGAAGTGAGCCCCATCTGATCAAACACAGCGCGGTGTTTGCTCGCCGGGGCTCTGTGGCTCTGCCGAGCGCTGCGAGCCCGCTGCCGGCCCACAAGATGGCGGAGGCGGCTGAGGCGGCCGCGGGGCTGCCCGGGGAGGCGCCGGGCGAGCGGAGCGGCCGCACCATGGAGCGCCGGGAGAGCGGCAGCGACATCGGCACGGACAGCGACGAGACTGTCGTGGAGGGCTCTGTGACAGAGAGTGATGTGGAGGAAGAGGAGTTTCGTAGGAGGAGGTGGTAATGCGGTGGGGCTGCCAGCGGCACCTGCTCACCTGCTTGTGTGAGGGCGCTGGCAGCTGAGGGCGCCGCTCCCGAGCTGAGAGTTTTTTCTTTTTTTTTTCTTTCTTTTTCTTTTTCTTTTTCTTTTTCTTTTTCTTTTTCTTTTTCTTTTTCTTTTTCTTTTTCTTTTTCTTTTTCTTTTCTTCCTTTTTTCTTTTTTTTTTTCCTTGCTCTGCTCAAAGCCGGTTTGTGTGCTCCCAGACCCAGTATTTCTTAGCTCTTCGAATAGTTCCGTTTATTTTCACACGCCTTGTGCGCCTCCGGGTTTGTGCCTCCGGACCCACCATTTTAGAAGCATTTTAGTCAGCAGAAGTGAAATGTCCCAGAAAACAACTCGGAGAAAATAAACACTATTAAATACAGTTCGTGCTAATTCTATCTCCCTGCAACTTTGCCATGATGTAATTTTCATGGCATTATCTCTTGTATCCTCTAAGATATAGCAAGGATGTTAAACCACGCGCAGATCTCTGTGATGACTTTGTGGCACGGTAGTTCTTGTAAATACTTAAAGCACCAAGGTCCCTCCCTAGTGATGGTTTTCTATGCAGAAAATCACATACATCCCTGGAGCTTGGGGTTTTTTTTTACTGTTAGTGTCATCGCTTGCCCGGGCGTGTCCCCACGGCAGAGGCTGGGATGTGTGCTTTGGGATGCCCTTTGAGTTTATAGGACTGTAATGCTTACAACTCCTTAACGACCTTCTGTTTTATTTATTTTGCGAAGGTTGCCATTTCTAAACAAGGACGTTGCTTTAGCAACTGAGATAAGTATTAATAAAGGTAGGACAGATTCTTTTTTCTGTCTGAGTTGATTTTTTTTCCTTAAAACTGTTGCTTTGGATTTTGCCTGAGTCCCGATTGGGTGTTGCATGAAGTTCATGCTTAGGAACTGTGTGCACTTTGATCACATTCCTAAATTTAGCTCATATTTTAAAAGATTCTTCAGCACATTTTTAATATTGGATTAGGTATTGAGTTCTCTGTTCTTCCTATGCACTGTGACTAAGAATCCCTGGCTTGAGAAGTGTTTGAGCAATATATAAGGATATCGTTTTTATTTACATGTATGTATTTTTGTGGATGTATTTGTGCAGAACAAAATAAATGGATTCTGTATGCATAACAGTTGTATGTAATCCTAACTGCTTGTGGTATTTTAAAAACTCCATTGATATTGCTAGTATATCTGTTCTCTTTAACCTAAAAGGTTTGAGTAGGGATGTTTCAGTGCATTATGTTTAGTTTACCATTAAATATTTTTAGCATAAATGAATGCACACTCATTTAAGCTCTTAAAATATTCCCTAACAACTCTCATAGAGCAGGCTGGATGAGCAAGTATATTTTAGTTATGTAATACTTTCCCATTACTTCCTTGACATTTTTATATGTTCCATTTGACTTGCATCCTACAGGTTTTATTTCAGTGATACTTCAGACTGGCTATTCTTTAAGTGACACATGGTGTTCTTCCAGATGTGGTTGTGTTTATCTTTTTGCCAATTTGAAGAACTCAGTGGACCATAATTTTTTATCAACCTGCTCTGAGTTAATACAAATCTTATCTTCAGCCCATTGAAATCTGCAGAAACTCCAATGGCTGTGATTTCCTAATGCTGAATCTTTTATAGTTGCTTAACTATGCTCTTATTATATAATCTTAAGTGAGGAGAAGAGCATCATCCCATTTTAAACTTCCCTGTGGTTGTCCACTGGAATGAAATCCTTGCAACATTCAACATACATGGTTTGAGGCGTGTCTGTTTGACTGTGTTCCATTTGTGGAGTGGGCATTTGTCTGACAGTTGAGTGGGGAGTTTTTGTCTCTGCAACTGTAATAGATTGTGATATGTTTAGCCTTCTGCCTGCATCAAATTTAGTAAATTGGAATTAGAATTTCATCATTCAGGGTTTTGTGCATACTGGTATAATAGTAATTTGGTGAGAAGGTATGTAGTGTACATATTAATTTGATTAGTATTTTATTAGTGTCAGTAACAACATCTTAGTTTTCAAGTATAGGGTCCAACCTTAAGAGTTTCTCTATTTTTAATTTTTTTTTTTTTTTGAGAGAAGGTCTTTGTTTGTATAGTCATTGAAGACACGATGCCATCTAGGAGTACAAGTATATTTTAATCATATGACGAGGCAGATTACCAAAATTGCAGTTATTAGTTTAAAAAATAAGAGGAAAGACCTAGTGTCCAATGCAAAATCAGGGATGGTCCAGGAGCACTGAGTGAAATAAATTTCCACTGTTGGTTTTATTAATTTTTGTTTCATTCATGTAGTTTCAAAATGTAGTGTGATAGACTATTTAGCCTGTTAAATCCATTGCATATCAGAAGTTTTGATGCATGTAGCTCAGTTACTCAGTTATGTATAAAGTTATGGAATTATGGAAAATTACATAGAAATTAAGACAATCAAAATTTTAATTACTGGAATTTTTTGTTGTTGTTTGTTTGTTTGTGTTTGTTTTTTTTTTTCTAGGAGTTTTTTCTCCAGAAATCTGTTTTATTCAGAAATTCGGTGACCGCACATGTTATCAAAAGGCAGAACAGATAAATCCAGTAAGTCCAGCAATGATAATGTCTTCTCTAAGCATATCTAATGGTTAATTATTAATAAACACACTGGGCCTCCCCTTGAGGGGATCTGGTGGCTTACAGCTGAATTGAATTTCATCTTGTCACCTGTGCAGTATAGTCTGCAGGAATGTATCAAAGTGTCTTCTCTGGTGTTTCATGAGACTATAACCTTTCAAATTTGAGCAACAAGGCCAGGACAAAGATGAAGGAGTCGTGGAGCACAGATTTTTTTATATGTTCCCTTCAGGAGCTGAAGGGTAGTCATCTGGGTTGACTGTGCCAGAATACACCCTGAGTTACTCATTATGAGATTAGCTATGATCCAATGATTGATGAATTGTTCCTTTCAAAAGGAAAGAGATAATAATCCAAAATGCAGAATAAAATGTCTGCTTGCACGATGATGGGGTAGTTATTTTGTTCTGTGGATAATTCTGCATTCCCTAATCCGCTAATTAGCTCACCTTTTACTGCATTTGCCGTGGTTGGTAGTTAGCCCATAAACGTCTGTTGAGTTGAGCAATTAGCTTTCCACCTGCGTGTGGCAGGATCATGAAACAATGAGACACAAACAGGTTCTCTGCTTTTAACTGTGACTGTTACACTGTCTTTAGCCAGAATTCACCAGCCCAAAGCCCACAATCTGTGTACCCTTATTCCAGTAAAAGAGAGTTTTTCTAAAAAGAGCTAGATTGCTTCCTAGATGACAAAAGGTATATTGAAAAAAGACATGCTTTCTACTGAAGTGAATGTTTTACAGCTCATTCTAGAATTGCAAATAAATTTGTCTTAACTTACAGTGTGAGAAACAGTGAACAAAATCCAAAAGATGCTGTCATTTCAAAAATTTTTCTCTATAACTTTACTTTCCTTCTTGCATATCTGAGGGTTGTCTTGTCTGAAGTTTATAATTATTTTCTAAAGATGGACGGAATTAGAGAAGTGTACATTTGCTCTTTCCTTTTCCCCTCTGGGAGATGATCTGACTAGCTGCTTCTTAACCTTAGCCTTTGGCTCATGGTTCTTTTCTTGCCAAATTAGCCAATCCCAAGTCCAAGGACAAATGCCCAGTTCACTAAAGAAAAAGTTCACTAAACAATTCACCAAAGAGTTTAGGTAATTCTTTTTTTGTTGTTGTTTTGTTTTGTTTTGGTGAGACCTGTATAGCAAGACACTGGCAGCTTGGTCATGCACAGCTTGAGACAGTATAAAATTGCAAGTTTTTACTGAATACTGTAAGGAATGGTCTTGGCCTGTTGTCTTTGACACCCACATGTGTACCTTACACCAAGGTGGCTCTTCAACCACCTCAGGAGCCAACACAGAATGTGCTTTCATAGAAGATCTCCTTCTAGTTTGTCCTCAGAAACTATCATATATGAATATGAATACAGCATTCAAAAGTGGTGTGATATGAGGTTGGTGCAGAGTAGATGGCTGTGAATGTTTTTAGGAAAAGTAGCATCTGTTCCAGTTGTTCCAGAGAGTCTTAGCTTTCTTTGTACTTCAGATGGGTTTTGGGAGACTTAGGATATGCAGTCCTGTCTTTGATTCCACCATGTGAAAAATTGTAATAAGGAATTTTCATCTACTAGAGGTACAGTAGAGACATAGTAGGATCCAGGTTACTTTCAACAAGTCATTTTCATTATCTGTTAACGTGGTATTCTCTAGCTTGTTCAGACATGTGTGATGATTGTAAGTTTGTGCTTTCCCCTTTTTTATAATCTTTTTTCTTACACTGTTTGGTGAAATGCACCAAAAGTTGTTAGGTTTTAAGCATTAGTCTCTTTTTGGAAAACATTCAGGATCTCCTCAAATAGTTGTTTAAATAAGTGTTCAAGTGAGAAGAATTACTGAGATTTTGCAGGAATTTCTTCACCAAAAATGAGGGCAGGATGAAAGGCTGTTCCCAGTACTTCATCATAATTTATATGATTTGAGAAGATCTCTCAACCAGTGAGCTATATACTGATTTTGCTTAGAACCTACCTTTTTAGAAGACAAAACAGCATGTTTGTCTTATTTATAATGGTAGTTTGCTGAGGTTTTAAAGCATCTCTCTGAGCAATGTTAGCCAGTTAGAGAGGTTTAGTTGTTGTTCTGTTATTATCCTGACCTTGCTTGGTCTCTGGATAATGATCTATGTAAATATTCAGTCTGACTCGCCCGAGGGGTCTGTTTAAGCAAAATATATATCTTTCTGCAAACCATCTCATTGCCAGGTTTTGGAATCACATCAGTCAGTAATTGTTGCACAAACTAAAGGATCTGTTCCAGGGAGCCTTTTGGCAGTCCTTGCTGCTGGGAAATTTCTACGACTTGCTCTTGAAGCAATTGTTAAGATGTTTGTTCTTACTGTGTGGCTAGGGCCTTGGGTAAACCAGAGAAGTTGTTACTCAGTGTCCACACCAAGGAGTTCTTTCTTAAAGTCCTCTAGTGCTGTTGTTATTGTCCACTGGAAGTCAATGTTTAAAATTTGCAGCCAGTTTAAAATTGTTTTGTTTGAAATTGCAGCCAGTGTGTGGTTAGTCCACTAGTAATACCCACTCTCAGCTCATCAGTGAGAGAACCATCCTACAGTTCACTTGGCTATCTTAATCATTCCTAGTTTGCCTTAGACTTTGTATAAAGGCTCCTTTTTCCACACTCAGGGAGATCTCTGCGTTATTGACAAAAGCACAAAAAGCAGATCCAAGGTCTTTGTAATAAGGGATTGGAATTTGGCTCCTGCTGTGGTATCAGTCTCCTTACCCACTTGCTCTTTCCTGTGTTGGCTTGTGGCAGCCCTGCCACTCAGAACTGGCTGATGTGCAAGCCTTGAAGTTCCTTAAATATGACATTTATATGAGTATTGAGAGCAATATACGAAACATCACAGTCTTTCAAACAGCACCCTGTCTTATTTAATGAAAAAAAGTTATCAAAAAAGGATTAAAACTGTGTTTTGGTCCTTTGATGTATAAAACATCTTAAGTTTGAAGCTATTGTATCTTTCTTGCAACAATTTGTTTTCCTTGTGGGTGAATGTTTTATTCTATAGTCTTGATTTGTTTTTCAACATTTTTGTCAAATAGTACAAGTTTTAAAAAAGGTTTAAGTGGAATGCTTTTGTATCTTAGTAGTAATGTATGTAATAATTGGATCTAAAAATTCCATTTCCTAACTAAATTACAGAAAGAAGAAAATAAACCTGCAATAAAACTGAGAAAATAAATAATAAAGTACTTTGTTTACTAACTTGTTCAGTTTTTTGGTCTTTCAGGTACTTCAAGAGGCAAACACATCTGACCAATCTCAGTCCCTACTGAAGTCAGTATAATACATCACGTAGGAATTCTAGTCAGGCATAATGTGATTAAATAATTCTGTTATACTTCCATTTGTATGTTATTTTATTCCCAGTGTTCTATTGACAAAAAGTTTTCTTGATGGCTTAGTGAAGGATCTGTATTTATGTTGGCAGTAGTCCAGTGTCAATATGGTTCAAGCTGTATTTGGACTTATTTTTGTTGGTGATATTACCTTAAGTGGTTTAAGAACATAACCAATGAGAATGATGGAACTTGGGGAAAACCATTAAACAAATAAAAACTTGTAATAAATAATATTAGGGTTTTTTGTTCGTGGAAACTATAGAAAGATTTCAGGAGAAGATAGATTTGTAACAGAAATATAGAAAGAACTAATAAGAATAGAAAAGGCCATTTTTTTTTTCACTTAGAGAACAAATGTGGAAACGTTGCTAGCTCCATGAAGGAAATCCAGAAGTTGTATTTATTGCATGTACTTGTAAAGAAAAGTGTACTTCTAAAATAACTGCAGCTGTTTCCACAAATAGTGGCCAACTCAAAGTACTGTAAAAATGTTCCTAAGGTGAGCAGATTACAATTATTTAACTTTTTTTTTTTTTGTATTATATAATTCTAGGGGTTGGATAAACCACTCATCACCTACTGAAAATATTTCTAAGCCTGGTTTTTCAATAAATTCTGCAGCAGAACAGCAAAATAATTCTCTAGGTATGTTGTATTTGTAAAAAAACTGGAGTTGCTCTAGCTGTGGCAAAATCATTTGAGAAAATCATTTGATAAGCTGAAGATGAGTATCCATGTAGGTTTATATAGAATCTGTAAGAAAAGAGAAACAAAATGCAACTGTTCTGCAGGTCTGTATGGCATGTGGCTGCTACTTCCATTCCTCAGTGTTCCCAAAAATGCAGGGCTGCCCCATCTGTTTTGCTGTCTTCCACTTGAGCTTATTTTTGGTAATCCAACAGAAAAAAACATTCACTTTATTTCTGATTAGGAAATTTCCAGGGAGGCATATGAATGTTGAAACAGGGTGATGAGATCAGGGGGTTTGGGATCATCACTGTCCAGAGGCAGTAAACTATTGGATTGTTTTAGCAGTATTGTCTGACTGCACTGTAATTAGAGAGGGCAGAGGCTAGGTCTCGTCATGTGAAATGGGTGGCAATTCCATCTGCTGATAGTCTTTGGAAATACAGGACTCTAAACTACAGTGAAGAAACGTGACAAAATAGCTCTGACATATTATTTGGTGACTAACAGAGCCTAACCAGAAATTTTATTGTCAGTTCCACTTAGGGAACATGACTATAGTAATTTTTAAGGTTTGAAACTTAAGCATTAATTAGGAAATTAAACCACTTTTTTAAAGAGAAAATAAGAACTTTCAGAAGTGGAAAGTAATATATTTTTCTACTCTCTTAAATTTAGATATCGAATTGAATGGATTTCAGAAGGATTCAGGAGAAAAGGTAAGCTGTTGACACTGACACTGAGCACATTGAAAACAACTTTAAAGCTAAGCTTTATTTTCTGTTTTTTTCTATAAGAACTGTAGTTTCTAAGCTTGCAGTACACAAAGGTAGAAGCATAGCAGTGAAAGTGAGGTGGGAAAGACATCATCGTGAGACAGAATCTATAAGGGGTGTTACTTAAGCTGAAGTAATGAAGACACTTAGTAGCTTAAAATGTTTCCCCCCAATGAAAGTCATGAGACAGGCAGTGCATTTGGAAGGTCTCTGAGGAGGAAAAAGTTATCTGTAACTGTTCTTCTGTTTGGGAGACTCTTACTTGTGGCCAGAAATAGGTAGCAGCAGAGTTTCTGCTGTGAAAGACTCTGCTTAATGCACATGTCATATCATTATGACTGTACCATCTAGTCCCATTGATTTGTACCTACAGATAAAAAGTTAGGATTCTATATAAATCAGTTTTACTTGGCATTTTTCAAGGATCCTGACTGAGGTTTATGTCAGGGAAAAAGCAGTTCTTGATAGAATTCACCAGAGGCAGATTTGAGACCAGTATCGATACGGAACTTGGCCAGACAGGAACTTTCTAACACAGTTTTGAGTATTTGAGAGCAGGCATTCTTTACTGCAGCAGTGGTCACTTGGAGGATCCTTCCTCCAGCTGAGTGCCCTGAGCATCTGGTGAACAGAGTATTTATCATACATACCGGTCACACATTCATTAGCTATCCCCCCTTACTTGGTGTAGATCTATTACTTTATTTTATATATTGTAACCCTTATCACAAGTCCCTGTATGGTTCTTTAGGGTCTTCTTTGGCTGTTTTCAATGTCCCATGTCCTTTTTAGGTGCCTGTTCCTTGACCCCTGCTTTTGAGTAAGCACAGAATCACTGTTTTGCATAACTTGTGGTTTGTCAGCCTTGCAGAACTGAGCTGTCATCCCGCTTGCGTTTTGCATGGCTTCCGTTTGCCTAAGTTACATCCTTCATCTGTTTCTCCAAGGCTGTGCTGTTCTTTTCTACTGTCCTTATCAGAGTAAAATTATGTTCTCTTCTACTGTCCTTATTGTTCATGTCTTCCAGCAAATATGAGTGATGACAGGGTCAAATATTCCATCTCAGAACAAATGGGAAAAAATGAAATCTCCTAGGATATTATTTGCTGTAAAAATATACAGCTATTAATACTAAACTGTAAGTTTATTAAATGAAACATTCTCATTGTACAGGATTAGTCCCATAGAATAAACTCTAAATGCCTTGAAACAGAGATCACCTGTTATTAAAAGCCTCTGGAGAATAGGCAGATTGAAGGCATTGAGAGTATCTCCAGAGAAGATATTTTAGGAGCCTGGGGTAAGAAGGCTGGAAGTAGTCCCTACAGTGGATTTTACTTTTTGGATATTGGCTGATGTTGGCACCAGCAAGGTCTGAGTCCTGCAGAAGGATCTTTAGTGAGATGAACCGATGGCCGTCACAGGCTTCCATGTACTGATTTGAGGCAAGGTCAGGACAGACGCCTTGACAACCAGCAGTGAGTCACTGAATATCTCAGTTTTGTGTGTCCCTGAAAATACAAAATAAATCTATAAATTATCTGTGCAAAGAATTCTGACACCTCACAATTAGTCTTACTGAGTTTTCTTGGTTTTGATGATGTAGCAGCACTAATTTCTGTTGTGGTTATTCTGTCAATAGTGGGGCCAGTACCATTCAATTTCTTCGTTAGTGGCTTGGAAAATGGAACACTCTGCACCCTCAGAAAGTTCAGAGATGATACTGGGAGGAATGACTGGATAGTTGTGTTGTCATTCATAGGGACCCGAACAGATGGGAAAACTAGGAGGAGGGAATCTCATGAAATTCATCACATGGAAATGCTAAGTTCTGTATCTGGGGAGAAATAACCTCAGGCCCCAGTACAGCTGGGGAATAACTGACAGGAAAATAGCTCTGCCAGGGAAGGACTTTGGAAGAAAAAGTAATCAGTACTTAGAAAAAATTTGATGCCCATGTAAAAGATAGGAAACAGCTGGCAGGGCAATAATTTTTCAAGAGTCTGGGCTTTATACTAGCTTGCAAACTGAACACGAGTGTGTGCTGTCAGATTTGTGCCCTTTCTGCTTTATTGTGTGTGAGTTTTATCTAGATCATGTCACCAGTGGTTAAAGGTTTCTTGCATTGCCTAGTATTGCCACTCGCTGGCAGCAAGACTCCAAAAATGCATTGAAAGAGATTTTCTTAGATCCAGTATTACTAGTACAAGTGCTATTATATATGAATGTAATATAGAAAAAATCATGGGTTTGGTCTTTGGAGGCATCATAATTTTTTTTTCTGCAGAGTATTTAAAACAGGGATAGGGAAAAATATAGAAAACAAATTTCTTCATGTAAGAATGGGTGCTTCTGTTGAATGTAGCTCAAAGTGATTAGAAAAGCAGCAATATTACTTTTCCGAGAACAATTACAATTTTGTGTTCTGTATTCTGTGTGGAAACCACACCATGCAAACTTCTTAAAATCCTAAGGTTTTGAACTGAAGTTTGTCAGACACACATCCTCCATACCTGTATTGGATCTACATAAACACATAATCAAAACTCCTATATGGTGTTTTAGTAACTATGTATTTTAAGTTATTGTGAATATGTTTACTTTCCTTATTTCTGTGTGACAGAAATTTTTAATGACTTTCTTTTAAAGACTTATAACTCCCTCAGGTTATTTGCCATTGCCATTGGCAATGATGTAATATCTTTGACCAAAACAGATTTAGGCTCTTTTGCTCTTTTGCTCTATATTTTTAATGATATAGAATCAACAGTTGAAGTTGAAACTTCTTTTGAAACTGAGACCTCAGTCTAACTCTTGTTAATATATTGTATGAAGGAAGGCTTTGAGTCTTGTGGATTTTGCAACAATTGATAATAAAATGTACACACGTATTTAGAAAGAGATATGACTTCTAAGGTGAATTTTAGTTACATACTTTTTAGAAAGAGTTGCTCCATTATTTTTTTGTAAACTTTTAAAATTTAATTTTCATATATCATGAAAATTAAGTAATGAGGATTGCTTTCCAGAAATAAGCCTCTGTCTACATGATCCTGTGGAAGACATAATAACAGTTTGAAAGGAACAGGCACCAGAAGATACATTTCCACTCATTTTAGATCATTTCCACAGAACCTGCATTACCATTATTGACACAGATAACACAGTAAAAGAGCATTCACTCAATATTGATACAGATCTCTTACTGTCATGCCCAGGGAAGATTTTCATGGATGTATTCACTGAACAGAATATACAGACTAGTGAAGTTGACATCAGTGATTTGTTGAGATACCCCAGTGATTCTGAGAGTCTTAAACACCCATTGCCTGACAAGGTAGAGTGTCAGGGTCATGCCTGTTCACTGATCCATCAGCAGCTGAGAGCAGGGATGCCCTGCCAGTCGAGCTTGTGGCACCTCTGGATGCCTTGTCAGGATCAATGGTACAAACTGCCACTCCTGTAGTGCCAAATGGGAGACAGCTTGACACCAAGGAAGAGTGGCTCAATTCAGAAACCAGTGTTCTGCAGGTAGATGATGACTGTGTGCAAGTATAACCACAGTTTAATTCATATTTGAAAGTTTATGTTTATCATAAAATATTATATAAAGTAGCCAAATTACTTGAAGATGGGAATCTTAGTAAAGAATAAACTATCATCAGTAATTTGCATGTTTAAATAATTTTAGTTGTTTTTGTTTTAAAAATCCAGTACTTTGTTTCCTGTTTAGATGTATCCATGTTATGAAAGTAGCTAAGCTTGCTGGGATGGGAAATCCTAGTACAGTTAATTTATTGACTGATGTGGAAATCTGGAATCAGAATGGAATTTTCCAAAACTCTAGACCTCCTGTACATCTTCTGTGTCTCATGTTCTCTCCAAAATACTTTTCTGTTATTTCATTGTAGCATACCCCCATATTCCAGCCAATTCCATCCCCAGGTTCCTACTGCATCCTGTTCTGTTTTTGATTCAAGCAATAGTGTGCTGTTTTCTTTTGCCATAGTTCTCACTCTGCTGTAAATGCAAATGCTTTGCAAGTATCACAAAATAGATAATAGCTATGTCTTTCCTATATACTAGGAAGATTATTCAGTGGGGATTGTTTACATGTGTATTTAGGAATGTATTTATTGTGCTTAGTTCTGCCTATGCAAGACTGAAGAAACTGAGGCATGTACTAAATGTTCCTGTCCTCCCCTGAAGAAACCAGTATGTTTGGGTATAGCATGTGATCCTTCTTGTTGCTTCTTGTGCTGTGAAGGTGTTCTGTAACACATAATTTCTATTCAATAACACCAATGCAAAATTATGGAGAGGAGCATGAAAGGAAAGCCATAGTTTCTTCCTGTTTAGATTATAATAAGAGAAAGAGGAGGACAGATAGGAGACAGGTTTATGCTGCAGAGTATATTAAGCATCTCTTGTAAACCTGCAACCTGATTCTCTGGTCTGTATTGTATTTGAATAATCTGGAACTGCAAATCAGTGAACAATCATGCAAAGCTGGCTATTTAAGGTAGTTTTCAACCCACAATGGTATAAAGCATCCAAAAACTGTGAGTAAATTCTGTCTTTTCCTAGTAGTATTAACTGAATATATCAGCATGTAATTAAATGTGCCACAAAGATAGCTAATTTCAGGTGCTGAAAGGTCCATAGGCCATTTGTCTCAGATTATGAAGCTCTTTCAGTGAAGTATTGATTTCTGAAATTTGTAGCTCAGCTGTGTGAAGATTAATGTATAGATTTACTCAAAATTGCAGTTACAATTGAGAAGCAGAGTCTTGTGGAAATTGAGGTCTCTAACCTCTTGTCAAACAACAATCAACTTTATCTTTTCTTTGTGCTTTTATCTGATGTTCTTAAAGGCAGAAGGAAGCAAATTGCTATGAAAAAAAAACCAAAACCAAACAATTTGTTAGTAACTGTTGAATTGTAACAGTATGTTGTTCACCTTGGTCTTTTCTCACCCTTCTTTCTTTAGAGTATTCCTGTGGTGAAGCAAGTATCCAAAAGAGGGGAGTCTGACTTGTAGATGCAGTCAGGATGCTGGAACTCCCACATGTTTTAGTGTACAGTCTCTTAAAAAGCAAGTGTGGGTTTTTAATTTGAAATATTTTCTTCTCCTTCTCTAACCCTGCTCCCATTGCAAATGTGGATCCACGGAAAGTACTACTATGATGGTTTTCTAAGTTAATATATTTGATTTTCCCCAGCTGCCATACAACCATTAAGGTTGGAAAGGACCTTTGGGATCATCAAGTCCAGTTGTCCAACCATGAACCATTGTGTTTACCACTAAGCCATGTCCCCAGGTGCCACATCCGCATGTCTTTTGAACATCTCCAGGGGTGGTGAATTCCACCACTTCCCTAGTCAGCCTGTTCCAGTGCCTGGCCACACTTCCAGTGAAAAGAGTTTTGCTCATACCTGATCCAAGCCTTCTCTGGCACTAGAGGCCACTCCTCCTTGTCCTATTGCTTTTTTACCTGAAGAGACCAGCCCGCACCTCACTACAAACTCTTTTCAGGCAGTTGTAGAGAGCAATAGGGGCACTGCTGAGGCTGCTTTTCCTCAGGCCAAACATCCCCAGATCCCACGTTAACCTGCATTGCCTCTTGACCCAGAGGGACCACTTCTAAGAAGGCAATTCCCCTCTTTAGTAACCTCTCTGCTAAAAAAGTAAATTAAAAAAATTAATCAGCGTATTCTCCATTTCTGTTTGAACTGCCAGAAAGGACTAACCAGTTCTCCCACATCATTGTGAAAGCATTTTATGCATGTGTGCTGAGGGTGTGTCCTAAAAGCTTTCAGCGTTACTCAAGCATGTAGTAAACTAGTGAGTACCCAGATTGCAGGAGCTTGAGTGATACATAGCAGCATGTCACAATCATGTGGCTAAAACAGTGAATAAACTCAAGCAACACAAATTAACTTCCACATGGTGACCTGTCTTTAGGGTGGGATTAGAGTTAAGTCTGGTATACATGAATCATTTAGGTTCCCCTTCACACAATTTAGGATGAGGTGAATCTCATCTCAGAGTAGCTCTTCCTCTTTACAAGTGGTGGGGTAATGAGGATGCCTGGTGTCATCTACATGCCTGGCTTTTAGAAGGTTGAAGGTAAATGAAGTGAATCTCACTTGTAGTGACTATAGCTCAGGGATGGTTTGTCTTGAGAAATAACTGCTCAGCTGGGACTTACTGAACTTCAGGTGAAACATGGATCTCATCTTTTGTAAATTTTTAGGCTTCTGCAACAGTGAGATGAGATGGGCTATCTTAAGACATCTCAAGCATCATGTTATTTTTTAGGACAGGAGCTCATCCACAGGAAACTGAAAGGAATCTGTTGTCATTTCAAGTGCCCAATCAAATAACTTTCAGATATAACAACCTTTGTTTGCTGTCATCCAGCCTAGATTTATGTTTTAAGTTGTGACTCGAGTAGCCTAATTCTCATGGCTAATTCTACCAGGAACACATTGCATGGCATGCTACTCCCGACACAGGATTGCCTCTCCTGTGGCAGCCTATGTCTTTCATACCTGTAAAATTCCAGTTATTCACTTAAGCAATCCCTCCATTCTCTGTGGGCACACAATTTTAAAAAGAATGTTCTTGGAGCTCTTTCATATACAGCTTTTGTTTTAACATCATGCCTAACAGTTGCTTCTAATATTTCTTTTTTTGTTGTTTTTTTGTCACAGTCGGTGAGTGGTGAGCAGAGAGAGAAAGAAGGAATTTCAGATAACTTGGATACCACCTTTACTGAAAAACAAACTGGTGAGGAACATTCATATTCAGTGGAGCCTGCAGCATGTGCAGAAACAGCACAAGCAACATCAAGGTAAGTGAGACCTCCTCAGGAAAGTACAGGGATTGTTTCCTCTCATCACCAAATACTAGAAGAAAAAGCAGGGAATGGCTCACAGTGGCAGTATAACAAGAAACAAACCTAAGCATTTTAAGTATCAGAAATCTATGCATAATAATTCACAAATTGTTTTTTAATATGTTAATGGAATAGATACAATGCATGTGGAGTACTCATTTGTCATGTGAATGACTTTAAACGATCAAAGAGAAAGATTTTATCTTTTATTTAAAGATCTGGGAATTAGTTTCTCTCCTAATTTGCTTCTTATTTAGTACTACCTAAGTTAGCCTGCTATTACAGAGTTCCTTTTGAAATCAAATGTATTCATATTCTTAGCTCTACTGTAAGCATTGATATTCTGTTGATTCTAAGCAAATCTCTTGACAGTAAAATTCAGAAATCTATTTCTAAAGACAAGCGGAATCTAGAAACCATCATGTGGCAAGAAATAATTCTGAGTGAGTGTGCAAAAGCTAATCAAAAGAGAAGGAGCAAGAGAATTGACAACAAACGGAGTAAGATACTCTATGTTCTTATCATACAGATTATTATTTGAACAACTATACTGAATCAAATATAATTAATATTTTTTCCAATATATTGTGGCATGGTTTTCTTCTAAAAATAGGGTAAACATTCATTTTAATAATTAAAATTATTGATCATTTCCCTTCTTCTGAAAACCCTTATATTAGCAACCTAACAGTTAACTTTGCACAAACTCCTTAAGAATCATGACATGTTTTTCAGGTTGCAATTTTTATTACAGTGTTTTCGTATGAAAAAAATATGGTATGTTCTGAAAAGGAGAAGAGAATTGGTTTTTTGCAGAGTGAAAAGGTAGATCCTGAGCTACATTTGTTTATCTTTCTGCCATTTAGTGTTCTGTGTGCAAAACCATTGTCAGAGCAGTGCCATCCTCAAGAATTGACAGTTTATTCTATTTTGAATGCTGTTGTTACCTTGTCTACAGGATTATAGGGCCTTTACTACCACAGAGCACTCTTTTGAAGTATTCTTATTTGCAATATGCTTTGTTAGAGAGAATGATTGCTAGTTTTATCCTTTGAAGGTACATGCAGAGAAATTCTTTACCTTGCAGAGGAATTTTGTGGGAGAATAAAGAATTTGCTCACTTAAGTGTTCATTCCACCACCTTTAAGATTAGGTCTTATTAGGTTCGGGTTTTTTTGTTTAAGTCCACTCAGGGTTTTTCCATTTACCTACAATCATTTAAACTTCTTCATCTTACAAAGTTTGTAAGTATTTGAATTGCAGCAGCTACATTACAGATCTTAAAAAACATGAAGAAGTCTTCACCTCCAGTTAACAGGATTTAATTCTGTTTTGCAGGATTTTAATTATTCACAGTGGAAGCATCATTTTGATGAGATTTAAAGTTGAATGCCTAACTGCTCATCAATTTCAAATGGATTTGCTAGTTTCCCTCAATAAACAAGTTACCAATTCTTTGTCGTGGTTTCTACAGAAGGAGTTGCACTGCCTAGAGAGGTAGATTGGTGAACCAATCTAGCAGGCTTGCCTCCCTTTCACATCAGACCTGTCATGAGCCCATGAGTCATCTTAGTTTCATAATTCACTCTAAAAACCACCCCATGATAAGTTTTGGTTTGGGTCTGCATGGGTCGCTTGTTTTGCACAGGGTCAGGTGCAAGGAAGGCTCTAGGGAAGGCAAGTGGAAGTAATGGGAAACAGATCCCTTCAAGGAACATTTTAATGAAGTAAAGTGTAACATAAAACTGCACATGATTCCGTTTGTGCAGTTTAATCCCTCCTGAACTGCTTGGCTGGTTTAGACCAGCTCTGACTAGCGACTGTTAAATGTGTTAAATGATCAACATCTCACAGGGCTGGACAGTGGAGGGAGGCTGTGCTCAGCTGAGGTGTACCCCTATCTGTTAGAGTCTAAAAATCTACTCAGAGTCAGGAGTTTAAGAATGTTTGGAATTAGTCCAAGCTCACAGTGTATCACAATACGCAAAAAATCAGGCTGTGTGAGTTACAGCTCTAGAAGAGCTATAGGTTTTAAGGTCTATTTATGCTGATGCCAAATTGATTTTTCCCTTTTTTGCTTTTATATATTCTCTATATTCTTTACACATATATTTCTAGCTCTGTAACCCATTATTGCATTCATAATTAGCCCCACTACTTTTGCCTACACTGCTAGGCAGTAAGACAAAACACATTCCAGAGGCTCCAAGCTGGGAGTCCAAGGCCCCTATCCTGTCTTGGTTCTTCCTGGGAGCCAAGGTTGAAATCAGCTCTTTGAGACACATTTTCATAAAGAAAGTTTAGTTCGTATCTGAAGGAAGAGGTTTCAGAAAAGGGTTGAACAGGAGGGGAATTCCCTCACCACTTACGTCTCTAATTGGGGATTTTTGTCAGTGATGTTAATTTGCTAAACTTGTAAAACTGTATTCACCCTGTACAGTGATGTTCATTTTCCATATCTGCCCTCAGGGGCCTCCAATAAAGATCAGCCTTTATATTATCTCCTATTATATTATCTCCTATACCAATATTGCATTGAAAGTGTGCTGTTTGATTTCTAGGTTTTTTAAGGCATCACTGGCACCTGGGTGGAATTTTAGGACTAGCTACGTCTTGTGGAGAGAAGCAATGTATATAGCCTGCTGTCCTAAGAGTTTTCATTAGTAGATGAATTAATGGCCAAGGCCTGCACTATGTTTATCTTTAAATGATTTTCCTGTTCTTTCTTTATTCCCTTCTTTCTTCCCTCTTTGTTTTTTGTCAGAGGCAGTAACCAGGATGCTCTTCTCCACAGTTTTAAGGGATGTTGAAATAGCATTGCTGGTGAAGTATAGCTCATCTGTGTACTGGAAATAATTTAGGCTAAACTGAAAACTGATGACTGCATAATGGGAGATAGTGTTTCTTTTGTAAAAGACTAAACTAAACATTAGAAACAATCTCTTTCAAATTTTACTTTTTATATTTAGACCTCATATTCACATTGCAGAAATGACTGACCTGGTTGAGAAGTAATGAGAAAAGAAAACCTGAGGGAGCTAAGTTCAATCATTGTAAATATTTCCTCACAAATCAGAGGTTTTAAAAGATAGATGAGTAAAAAAGAATGGTGGATAAATTTGACTTTTAAGAAAAGTTAAATTATTGAATAACTGACAAATTATGGAAATGGTCATCTTATAATGATTTGGGTGCAGAATAGTGGTTTTATTATCCATTGGGAAGCAATGCACCTTGCAAAAATGTCATTAGAAAAGAAGTCTGAAGTTAAAACACTTCTACGTAGCCATATTTCTCTGTGTTGAATTTCAGTTGGAGTTTAGTTATAAAATGCACTATGACATCTTTTATTTAGTGGCATTATTATTCAATTTGTGATGTGTTTTTCGAGATTTTCATTTCTACTAGACTGAATGAACATTTGTTTCTTCAGGAAGCTTATTTACTGACTTTGATATAAAGTGAAGCCAAGATAAGAGAGAGAAGATACTTCTCTGTGCAACAGATCTTTTACATTATTTTTCAGGACGAGAAGCCCTTGGTAGGAATTCCGTGAATTCAACTCGCCCCCTTTCACTCTCAACAATCCACAGAAGGAATGTATTTGGTGAAAATTTGCTGCACAGAGCTGTTTTTCACCAAGATATAAACCTTGTACGTAGGATAATAAAAGCCGGTGGAAATGTGAATGCTCAAGATTATGCTGGTGAGTTGCAATTCTACTAAAATACTATTTTCAGCACAAGTACCTGCCTATAACTAATAAAAGCATATATTATGAGTTTGTGCAGTGGACAAGACTGTAAGTGTGTGACTGGTCAATTGATTATTAAATTTTTATTGGTTTGACTTAGTACTTGTTTATGAGAAGACATGTAGATCTAGTTACAAAAGTATACAAGTAAAGAAAATTTTGAAGGAGAAGTTAAGCACTTGAAAAAGTTACAAAGTGATGCAATTAGGTTTACATGCTTTAGTTCAATGATTCCATGCATGCTTATCACAAAAAAAGTCCCTAATTAAATAATGAACTTC
>VWYP01013155.1:0-18135 GCA_013400435.1 Pycnonotus jocosus
TTATTACAGATAATGTCATTCTATTTTGAAAATGGAATATTTAAATGATTTCTGTGGAAAAAATTCTTAAAATCTTGTTATTTTTCATTACAATAACAGTAAACACTGCATGTCAACTAATGAAAAAAGAAAAAATGCAATTAAGGATATAAGTCTTCAGTGGTTATATTTTCTTAGGTTTTGATTGCACAATTTGTATTAATTTAGAACTTTTTATCTAGTTATTGGGTTTATAGTTTAGCAAAAAAATGCTTTAAATATATTTTGTTCTCCATAGAGATCATAAAGCTGAGAAGTTCTATATCACTTCCAGTTCACAATCTTAAAATTGATCAGCTATTTTTCTGCATAAAGTATTGTTTTTATGTAAAACGTTACTTCATGTGATTAATCTGATTTCCTGAGGAAATTAAAAAAAAAAATTCTTTTATGCTACCTGTAAAGATTTGAGGGAAAAAGATTTTCTCAGAGAGAAAGTGACATATTTTCTAACATAATGGAGAATGTTGCAAATATAAAACATGTATAACAGCATAATACTGGCAGCTGCTGAGACATATGTAGTTATAAATGATATATGACCTCTCTTGAAGACTTATTTTGGTCTTCATCAATAATGAGTAATTATCCAAAAAAGTTCCCACATCAAATAAACACATTTTATAAAATAAAAAGAAAAAATGTCAGTCTAAAGATGTTTTTGATAGTTTACTATTTAACAGTTAGATGCAAATAAAGGAAACAATTATTTCCCTGGGATTTCCTCTTCTCCCAAGGTATCAGAGCTTCTGCTACTCTATTGCTGTTTAACAAGGAGAAATATCTAATTGTGAATGTATTTATGCTGTCTACACTTTCATTCTCTATTAAGCCATATAGAATATAATCCACATTTCTTGAACCCAGTACATTTTTTTCTTTTCACAAGCTTACACAATTGTCAAAGAGTGAGAAAGTAAGTATCACAAGGCAAATTTTCCTTGTTCTCTTTTTCAAGAGGAGCTTGTAAGGTTTTCATTCTGGGAAGTCCATTATCTATTAGATTTATCAGGCAATTGAAGAGGTCTGATAGTGCTGGGACGGTTGCAAGGGGGTTTTGGATTGTTTTTTATTCAACCAGTATCCAGCTAATTTATTCCTAATCATAATTTTATCTTTATTCATATGAATTCACAACATGTACATTATTAATGTTATACCTATTTCACTGGTGGACATAGCTTTGCTATGATAATTATGCCTGAGAGATCATGGTTCAGGTTCTTTGTAGGAGGAATCTATACAACTTACTTGAATAATGTAATGACCAAAGGAAGAAGGATAAAGAAGAGGAAAAAATGACAGGAGAAGAACAATTATTTATTATTTTTTTTAATTTGACTAACACAAATCCATTGTGCTGGTGATGTTTAAAAATGTTGGTAACTACATAGTTTGCTAGTATTTCCATTTACCATTACAAATTCTTGGGAGATATTTGCCTAATTTTAAAATTACTTGGGAAACAACATTGTGTATGTATGCAAGAAAGAATTTTTCTTGCAGTACTGGTCTCCATAGATTTCTCCATTACTGGAGAGAGAAAGAACCTCCTTCAAGGGCTGTTAAAGACTCTCATTTTATATGCTTCATGCTTCTCTGGAACTACTGACTTTCCTCTTCTAACCATAGATGAAATTTTATGCCCCATACCTCTATTTGTCACTACTCATGTCTACTCAAGAATACAAGGAACAAGCTAAGAGTAGATCTGAAAATTATTTCAACATTTCAGTACTAAGCATACTGAAATTTGTAGTGCTCAAATTTCAGGCACTTTTCTACTAAGATCGAAAATATCAAAGCTGAGGCCTGGATTGGTCAAAAAATTATCTGTAAAGATTTACTCACTGGAGCTGTAATTAAAGTTCTTTTATCACCTTAGCAGGTAACTGCCATAAAAAACCAACTGGAGAATCAGACTTATATTGTCACCCCATTAATTGCTTCTTACAAGATGCAGCACTTTCAGAAGGCAGAGAGATCAATCATATGTGAAACACTTCTTTTAGAAAGAGAACTGAAATTGGGATACTGAAATGCTGGGCTGAGAGCTCTGGTCATTGAATCAAGACATGAAAGAAATAGAAAGTGAATTTTGTTAAAGATTACTAAGGAGTCTAGAGAATTTAGTGGTGAAGTCTAGAGACCCTACACATCTTTAAAATTATGTGACTTTTGAACAGATATTTAAGGGTCTAAATTTTGGTTTACTGTCATATGTGGCATCAGTATATTTCAGATATAATAATTTAAACCCTTTTGCAAACCTCAGTCTTAATTATTTTAGTTACTCATGGCATGACTTGTACACAGTAAGAAGCTGCTATCTGCATCCATTATTTTAGTGTATCCTTTTGGTAAAAAGCAGGTACTTTCCCTATTCACAAACAGTCCATACGATCATCATTTGCAAAGGATTGCTCCAAAACTAATAAATCTTTTCCTAATGTAGAACAGTCAATACAATAGGAACAAGCTACCAGAATACACAAGCTGGGCCACCTAGAACTCATTGCCCAGAGCTATAGTCATATGATTTTTAAATATCTGCATGGCATGAACTCCATCACCTTCCTGGACAACTTGTGTCAGTGCTCAATCACCCTTACAGTGGTAAAGATAATTAAATAAAAGGATTCTTATCCTTCATTTTGGGGGACTTATTCTAGATATAACACTTAGATTTCATCCATGTGTAAAAAACCATAGATATAAGCAGGGTGATTCATCCAGTCCTAGAACAGAACAGACTCAAGGAAGCAAACTCTGGATGAAGAGTAATACAAGAAAAAGTTCAGAACACTATTCTTTACCAGAGATTTTACTTTTAATTGGACAAAACCAGATGAGACAAATTTGAAGTGCAACTAGTTTTTTACAGTAAATACAGAGAAATAAAATGTGGTGCAATTTGTCTTGTCCAGAAATAAATTATTAAACTATGTGAGATGAGCAATGTCATAAGAGTATCTATTGCCATAGCCTGAGAGAACTGAGAAAGGAGTCAAAGTCAATTAACTCAGATGTAGATTCCATAGACATCTCCTTTTTTATATTTTTGTTGTTGTTGTTATTTGTTCTTCCCTGCAAGATTTGTGAACTATCAAGAGCTTAGGTTTTAATCTAGTGGAGATTAGAATGGTAATGATAATATTTATGTAAATACTACTGAATATTATATAGCTATTGAAGGTTTAGCATACCTGTTGAGCAACATGATGTTAATTGAATCTGTGTAATTTCTGTCTGTGAAGTTGATTATTTTGTGAAATTACATGCAAAACTGACATTTGTGCTGATCATCTCCTCTAAAATTATTATTTATGTTGATATTTTGAATGAATCAAGTGATCTGCTCCATAGCATGATAGGTTGAGAGTCTTATTTGTACTTCTCTGTAATGACAGGATGAAGAAAGACGAGCTCATTAATTGCAGATTTATTTAACCTGTTGTTACTGATGTGAAATATATTGAACTCTGTTACTATAATACTTCCATTTTCCCATCTCCTAGATTCTGGCTTATATATTATGACCATCTAATTTTGTTTTACTGTACATTTTGCTGATAAATTTTGCTGCTCCAGGCTACCATTATTTGTCTGTTTGTTTGTGAAAATAATGGTAAATATATTAAAAAAATATATATTAGACTGATCAGCACCACACAAGATGAAAGCATTAAAGGAATCTTACGGAGACCTTGCAGGGATTAAGTTTTGAACATCTAATTGTGCATAAAAGTGGAAGACCGGATTAAGCATCAGACAGAAATTCTTGAGACAGAGAAAATCTGGATTATGACTTCTGTTAACAGGCAAAAAAGCAACCTTCTCTTCCCACAGGTATTCATCTCCATAGGTCCTGTGACCTGGTCCCAGAGATGGGGGAAGAAGCTCTGTTTCAGAAGGCATGAGTCAGATGAGAACTGGACACTGAAATTAGTTGGAGAAAAAGCATCTTACAACCTGCATTTCAGCTCTAGAGATTTGCTGCTTTGCTTGGATGCTCAGAAAAGTGATGTTAAAAGGAATCAGCTATGGTTCTTCTGGCCTTCATATAATCAGTCACTTCACCTTACCGAGGCAGGAAGAAATATAATGATGGCAGAGGCTTCTGGTGTAACCAAAGCAACTATTTAGGTCTGGCAATAAAAGTGAAGGTGGGCATGGTGGTACAAGAGGTTTCTTCTCCATCTTTTTGGTGAAAGAGCAAGACATGGAGAGGAGCAAGTAGATTCTACAGGTCAATTCTTGGTTGCACAGGTCAAATGATCAGCAGGGATTTAGTGATCCTAAAGACCTCTTTGAAGATGAAGGAATGGTGGAGAGAGACAAGCTCCACCTATCCATACTTCCAAATCAGCAATTCAAATTATGAAGATCTTTTGTGGGATTGACAACCAGTTGGCTGAGAGTTTGTGGATCCCAGAATCAGAGGAAAGGTAAATAAAAGTGACGTCACAGTTGGGCATTTTCTGCAGATATTTGATTAACATACAGAGTTATTGCTAAGTTTTTGAAGAGCCTAATGAAACCTTTCCCATCCATATAGAGGAGAGAAAATAAGGCTCACTTGCAGATAAATATGTGAGAATGGTAAGAGGAGCTTATACTGTTACATTATTCAGTGAATTTGGGCAAGCCATTAAGTTCCAGTCTCATCCATTGGCAAGGCAACAAACTCAGGTAAGACTAAGCTTATAGCTGTATCGTGCCGAAGAACTTTTAAGAAAAATACCATTATACTAATAAAATTAACAGACCTCAGTTACAAACTCTAACATTAATAGTCAAAAAGCTTAAAAAATAGTTACTAACCAACTTTCAAAAAAAATGTTCTCTTTAGGATTTCTTTTAAAACTGTTCTGTAAACTAATCTGAGATAATGTAAGAATTAATTAAGAAAGATCTGCTTTGTAGAAGCACCATGTAAAAGTCAGTATATGGCTCCCAACAGTCTTGATTAAGACTACAAAACTACTTTTCCCATCACAGTCATTTCATGAAAAGTCAAAGAATTAATATGTTGGGTCTTCCCTGGGAATTAAAATGTGACTCTTACATTGCTGACACTTACCGACATCCTAGAGTCTGTTCATTCTCACTCCCCAGTGCTATATAGGTTTTTTTTTTCTCTTTCTCTCCTCTCCTCAACTTCCCTTTCCTCTTCTCTACTCTTTCCCTCACTTTTCCCACTGTATGATATCTGTATTTTAGATAAACAAACAAACACACAAACAAACAAAAAGTGGAAGTCAAGCTGACAAGAGTCTATTAGACAATCCTGAGTCAAATGAATACTTTATATTCATTGATTAACACACTTAGTTGCTTCCTGCCCTGCAGTCAGATGTGTGATATCTTAATAGAGAAACAGCACAGGTATATAACTGAAGCCCCTAAGTGTGAATGCCAACCAGATGGAGGGATAAAGAAAACAATGTTTTTAAATAATTACTTTCTGTGTCTCTAAGCACAAAGTGCAGCACTTAAAAACCTATAGTGATAAATCACAATCTTTAAATCAAATATAGTTTCTGTCATTTGTTTCTGAAAGATGATAACCTGACATTTTAGAATTACTGATAAAGTACATGAGCCCTTTTTGGGATGGCAGCTACTGAAAACATACCAATCTGGTTTTCTTATTTAGCCATGTGAAAACCCTTACAGTGAGGTGTTTTTTCTGCATGTAAATCTTCCTGCAAGAACTATTTGCCTAACACAGCCATGCAGCTTCACGTCAGGTGTCTGCTGTCATGTGAGATATCCACATGGGCCCTGTGGAAACAATACAGAGTACAATTATGCTCTCTTACAAAGTCAGCTGATGGACATATACCAATCTGAAACAGTACTAATTAACCAATTGTCTCCCATTTCAAAACATCAACCATTGCACTGATTGATACAAGCAGTAATTTTTCAATGCAAAAGTCATTGGCACAACTACTCTGTGAAGGTCTATATATTATATACATATATGAAAGAAGGGTATTGGGAGCATGAGCATAATGTTAGGGAACATAGGTAGACACTAGGAAAATATTTTACATATATTTTAAAGTGTGTTCTCTGTTTCCCATAAAAAGATTTTGACTGTAATAGTTTCTTATCCAGAAAATGTGTCATGCATGAAATCGTATTTAGAACTGCATAATTTAAGAAAAAAAAATCATTCATTTTTCAAAAAGAATATCAGTTTTTATTTCAAAAGTTGATAAAAATCAATTTTTAATATTTTTGCAGGGTTTTTTAAAGCTGTTTTTATTTAAATTTTTTTTAATGAAGACTTCTCTCCTTGAAAAGTGTTCAGCTGTTAACAAATTTCTCACTCATTGATATAAGAACAAAGAGTAGTTATCCACCATTACTTTCTAATATTTGGATGCTTTTGTTAAGAGACACCATCAGATTTTCAGGCAAAATATGGACACCAAAATAAATGTGCAAATATATTTATATATTATCTATATATTTTTCGTATCTTACCTGTGCACTTTTGTGCTAAACAGTGGGCCGGGGATATTTTTTTAGCATGAGACCCTTGGCCTATAAAGTGATTATCTAGTCACGGTTCATTGGTGTGCCCATGCTTGGGTTCAAACCAACCTAACTTTTAAGTCAGAGCTCTTCACTTACTGTGGGTACAACAGGACTCTACTTTGGCTATAGTCCAAATGAAAATAAGCAGGATGTTGCACCCATAAAAATCAAGCCATTTTCAACAAACTTCATGTTTTCAAACTATTCTCGAGGTATATTTCTAACTAGAACCTTTCTATTTTCTATGAAGACAGAATTTTTTTTTTTTGCCATTTAACTGTGACATCTGGGGCTTCCAAACACAGATATTGAATAAATAACGTATTCTTAAACCTCTTACTTGTAGAATGAATATAACCCTCCTGGTAAAACATCCATAATTGCACACTTTTTTTGACATTAGGCAACAGATCAGTATGAAAACTCACAATAAGTTCTTAGTCAATAAGAACATTTCTAAGTGCTATATTAGCATAGCACAAAGAAGGTAAGAGTTTGAGAAGTTGATGCTGAACATTGGTTCAAAAATGCCCTTCAGTCAATTGAGGGAAACAACTTTAAAATTGTTAAAATGTTAAAAAGGTGGAAAGTTTGACTATGCCTAAAAATATTCATGTTTTTTGCAGGTTCTCTGACATTTATAAATGACTGAGTGTAACAATTGTGCCATTTGCATTTTCCTTCTCTGAATGTGTTTTCTTTCTTCACTTGCAGAAGAGTAAATGTACATGTCATGGATGAAGACTAAGACTATTTTGAAGTCCTAAATCTCAAATGTCCAAAGATATCTATGACCGTAAATAATCCTTTTACTAGTTTAAAATAATCCTCAAGATATTCAGTGCAATTTTTCAGCTGGCTTACAGAAATATATATCAACTAGTACTTACCACAGAAATATTTTGATTATGATAGTTTTATCCTAACTGGAACATGATGTTGAAAAGTAGACTGTGTTATAGAGAGAGGCTAGCTTTATTTCACAAGGTGCTTAGTATCCTCAGTTTCCTTTTGTATCTATGGATTTCACAGTATATATATCTATTGTGAAGAAAGTCATCACATGAAGTGTCTGCTTTTTCTGCTTCTATTTTTCCCTCTTACGTCAGACTGCCAATCATTGTATTACTTCACTTTGAATTCCCTCCAGCTGTTGTCTGAAGAGCAGATTTATGCTTACTGTGACCCCCACAGTGTGAAGAACTTACATAAATTGGACATCAGATGTGGCATATTAGTTTTGGATTACATTGTATTTGAAGATATCTTGCCTACAAATCTTGCAAAAAGAGAACTCATTTTGATTATTTGATTATAAAATTCAGTGTCGGTGGTAGAAATGTAAGCATATGCTAACCTTGATCATTACATTTTTAATATCAGTTTGCATATGCATAGCCAATGATACAAATAAATCTAATATATTTCTTCCAAAAATAAGATTAAAATAATGAAAAATATCAGATAACTTAATATTCAGGAAAGTGATATAGTTACATTTTAAATTGTTCTTAATCTCAATTGCAGTAAGATTGTACCCTAGTTTCTTGGATGGAGTATTTAGTATTATCCTTTTATATCTGCTGTCATTCATACAGCAGAAATAGTAACTTCCTTACCGTAATCAATTTACATGAACAATCCATTTTGCAATTTTGCATGAACAATCAGATTTACTGATTCAGTAGTTAGCTCATTAGTGTTCCTTTAGAGCAAAGATGCTCACTAGGGATGCCAGAGACCCACAGATCTCTTCTTGCATATGCACAGGAAATAAATGCTACTGAAGGAATACATATCTATATCCATATCTATATCTATATCTATCTATATCTATATCTATATCTATACCTATATCTGTCTCATAAGAATGGTGCACAGTTAAATACACACAAAGGAATGAAAAATATGTAACCTTGCCTGACAACAGTTCCTTTTTTTTCCCCCAGAATTCCATTTATTATAGAAATATCAGAATACATTACCAACCTGTAATCACCAACATCTTCTCCCCAAATTTGACATTTTTAATGATTTAAATTTAGTTAACATCAATATCTTATAACAGAAACTCTCTTTGAAACTTAATTAGGAAAGCTCCTCTGTTGTTCTTTGCCTTACAGAAGTTTATGTTTTCACTGATCTCTGTTTTTGAGTGAATAATAGAAATACATGCTAGAAGTTTCCATCTAGAATTTCTGCTTCTGTGTAGGCCTTATTGAAATTAGCTGCAAAACTCCCACTGTTTTTCAGTAAAAGAAGAAATATCCTCCTTCATGTCACAGATAGCAACAACATAAAGGGTCAAATATCACTGAAGTCTATTTTGCTAGAATTCAGAAGAATAACAAAGTCCAATTTATCATCCTAGGAGTTCGGTGGAGCAGAGAAAAGATAATGTCAATGATTGTAATGTCAGTTATAA
Source organism: Pycnonotus jocosus (assembly GCA_013400435.1). Classification (NCBI taxonomy): domain Eukaryota; kingdom Metazoa; phylum Chordata; class Aves; order Passeriformes; family Pycnonotidae; genus Pycnonotus; species Pycnonotus jocosus. The sequence goes on from VWYP01013155.1 coordinate 9,017, forward strand.
GGGATGTCTAATTTCTCAGCATTTAATATTTTAAGACAAAAGCATTAGTGACTTTCAGTGAGTTTCCACTTGTAAATAGTTATAAACAAAGGAATTTTCACTAAAATTATGGTTTCAAGGAATGTCTTTACTTATTGACACAGTTAGCTTGAAATTGCATCATGTAACATTCCAGAAATTAATAAAAATACAAATGAATAAAGTACAAAATATATGCATTTTCAAGCAGTGAAAAGACATACCCCTACCTAGGTTAGGACAGGATAAAAAATACATAGATAGGTGAGGTAATGGGCACAACCTGAAATAAAGAAGGCTTTGTTTGACCATCAGGAAACACTTTTTCACTTTGAGGGCAACTGAATGTGGGTTGTTCATGTAGGTTGTGGAGTCTCCATCATTGAAGATATCTATAAGGTGTCTGGACATGGTCCTGGGCTCCCAGCTCTAGGTGACTCTGCTTGAGTAGGATGGCTGGACCCAGTTTGCATTCAAAGGTCCCTTCCAGTCTCAGCCATATTGTGACTGTGTGATTACTGAGACAGAAAAGTTTCTCCCTCCACTTGAGAGAGAAGCATAGCAAAGTGACAAAGACATAATGTCATTTTGATTTTCTGTTTATTTTGTGGTTTGTTTGTTGTTTTTTTTTCTTTCAATTCAAGACATTGAAAAAGTAAAGAAATATACTGAATAGATAAAATTTACTACTTTTTGGTGTAAGATTGTATTACTGCAATTGTAATCAATGATATTTTGCTATTTGTAAAAGAACAACAGGCACATCTGGTACTTGTCTCTCACCCTTAGAGGCAAAGACAAAGAAAAAATCCCTAGAAGAACAACAAGAGTCTTAAAAGGGGGGAAAAAATACACACATGAAATAATTTGGTTATTTTTAGATTGTTGGTCATGATGTGAAATAAAAATTATTGGTGGTCAGTAATGATATCAAAAATAAAATCATCTTGTCTCATGTGTTCTTCCATTGATTCCTTGCCTTTGAATATCTAGGGAATGTACCATAATGAAGGCCTGAAAAGATGAACAATTGTCTTTTTTGCTTCAAGCAATGAGCATAGTGCAGCTTGACTATGCCTTTCCACTACAATGTAGAGGAGCAGACGTATTCTTTCCCTTACCACAGAAGCGAGAGAAATGCTGCTGACATTTTCTTTGCCAGGAATGTATGCTCCAAGGTTGCCCTCGCAACACATGGTACCATCTTAGTTTAAATACATATTGCTGGGTTCTTAAAGAAAAACAGTCTGTGGGGAGACTAAGAGAGGAGTAAGGACTGAGTGTTCAAAATATGGTGTAATGGTGCTAGAGACCAATTTATTTACCAGTGGACTGATATCTTGAGAGAGTCAGACTTTGCTAATCACATGCAGGCAGCACCCTCAACAACACATATTGTACACATCAATATGGATGTAGATCTGAATTCCTGAATGAATCTTAGATTTCATGGGATTTTTAGCTGCTCATGGGTGACAATGTCTTTGATGAAGCTGAAAGATGGAACCTTCCATCCTATAACAGGCAATGCCACACTATTGATCATTTAACTGCTATACTTGGCCAGCAAATTGACAAGGACTCACTAAAGAGTTGGACTTGATGATCCTTGTGGGTGCCTTCTAAGTCAGTATATTCTGTGATTCTGAAAGTTCAAATCTGTGATTTGAACTTTCTAAGTATTCGTGGACAAAATCTTCAGCACTTTACTCTGATTTCCTCTCCATTCCTTAGACAGGTAAAAACACTTGGTCCAGCAGTATGACTGTAAAACTCGTGTGTCTCAGAGGGGCAGTTCCTGCACACAGCCAAGCAGCACCCTTGGGAATGGTTACTTGCCATGAACAAACCATGTGCTTTAGGATACCCATACTGACTGAGAGTAGTACTCACTGATATTTCCTACTGGGACGTTTCTAGATTTTTTTATTTTTCCTTAGCCATCTAATGTTGCAATGTTGAGGCAGTAAAAGCAGATAGAAAATATGAAATAAAAGTCCCTGTGAAAGGAACAAAAACATTTGTAGTCCTGCTGTGGTGAGATGATAAAAGATCCTCAAGTACAAAGAGACAAGTAGTGAACTCCTGTCACTCATCCAGCTCCTCTCTCATTTTAGTCTCCCCCAGACACTTTCAAAAATATTTCTTGGGATTCAGTTGTAAACCAGAATTTATCTTGTGGAACAATGTGTCCATATGTTTTATTAAACAGCAGAAGCAAGACAACTCAGAATGTGAAATTCAGTCAACCAGAATTTCAAAGGGGACTGAAAGCCAACCTCCAATGTTTGAATGTGCAATTTTGTGAAGACAAGCCACTTGAGCACACAGCATGTTTAATTTGATGCACTTACATTAAGCTTCATGAACCTACACATGAACTTAGGTGGGATGATAACTACATTTTTAATATTTCAGCTAATTTATAGATATAATATTTTTGCAGCATTTCATAAACACTTTACTGAACGAGACATATAGAATATTTTACTTTAGGGGTTCTGTCCATGGAGACTAGGATTAATTCACAATCTCAGCAACCCTCTCTCTCGTAAATAGCCTCCAAAGACTGCATTGAAGAGTTCATGCACTGATTCATACTAATTCTCATTAACTCATCACCTTCATTAGCACATTAATTATGCTTTAGTCATGTCAAATTAAACCTAATATAGGTTTAACAGGCAAGCCAAGTGTCTAAGGCCCTATTATACATGGTATACATATAAAAAAAGGATTCTGATTGCCTAAACATAAATACCAAGTGCTATTTCAACTTTCTAAATTCTTGAAATATCCACATGAATCTGGCAGGTGTGATGTAGGCTTAACAGCAGACATGTACTCTTTTTTTGAGCACCTGAGGGCCAGATAGAATGCACTAAGTCATACAATATTCCAGCAGTTCCTATGCTTAAGCAATGGGATTCACACCTAGACACCCATTAAATAGAATTAAATTTTTTAATAAAATCTTTCACATACTAACTTTTAAATGTAGATGCCAAAATCTACATGTCTACATTCCGGATCTGAGCCCAGACTCAATCTTGGTTGCACAAACGAAGTGTCTAGAGTAATTTGTAGTGATCAGTAGTATTTCATCTTGCTTTCAGTCACTACTGAAGGAGAGGCAGAGCATCCTTTACATATTCACTCATACCTGTCATTTTTGTGCTCATAATTCAAATATCCTAGAATCACGAATTAGGAGGCTGTGTTCAGGATATAGCATACTCTGAAAGTGAAAAGTCCTGCACAAGGGGAAGAGCAATTTCAGCACAGTATATGCATGAGACAGCCCAGCTGGGGAGCAGCTTGGCAGGAAAAAGCATGGCAGTACTGATGGACAGTAAGTTGCACATGTGTTAGTCATGTCAGCCACACCAAGGTTAGGGGCTGCATCAGGAGGAGTGAGGCCAGCAGGTCAAGGTAGATGATACTTCCCCTCTACTCAACCCTGCAGAGGCCACAGCTGGATTGCTATGTCCAGTTTGGGGCCCCTTAGTACAGGTGAAATGTGAGAGAGCCACAAGGATGAGAAATGAACATCTGGAATGTCTCTCCTATGAGGAAAGCCTGAGAGAACTGGGATGGGTCAGCATAGAGAGAAGGGTCAGGAGGAATATTTTCAATGTGCATAAATACCTGAAGAAAAGATTTGTAGAGGAAAGAGTCAGACTCTTTCCAGTGGTGACCAGTGACAGGACAAGAGGTAATGAGTGCAAACTGAAACAAAGAAGGTTACATCTGAATATCAGGAAATACTTTTTCACTATAAGTGTCACTTAGCACAGGTTACCTGGGTTGTGGATTATTCTTCCATCAAGATATTTGAACAGTGTGGGGAAATGATCCTAGGCAGCCAGATTTAGGCAGCCCTCCTTGAGAAGGTTGGTGGGACCAGGTATCCTCCAAAGGTTCATTCCAACTTTGGTTATTATGTGATTTTGGAAAATTGTATACGCAATAAATTTCCAGCTTTATTCTGATGGAATTAGTGACAAGGGGTAGCCCTCAGGAGTCCATATGGAGATCAGTACTACTGGATACCCTGCTGAGGCCTCTTCATACTTAAAAATGTTCTCATAAGAAAGTTGGGGACAAATTTTGTAGCAGGAATTCTTGCAATAGGACAAGAGGAAATGGTTTTAAACTAAAAGTGGCTCAATTTTGTTTAGATGTGAGAAAGAGCTTTTTTAAAAAGTATGGTGAGAAACTGGAACAGGTTGTGCAGAGAAGCTGTGGATGTCTCATCCCTGGAACTATTCGAGGTCATATGGGATGGGGCTCTGAGCAAGTTGATCAAGTGGAAGATGTCACTGCCCATTTCTGGGAGGTTGGAAAAGTTGCCCTTTAAATGCTCCTTCCATACCAAACTATTCTATGCTTCTGTAATTGTATATCTATCTGTTAACTCTGTGTTTCCATGTCCAGGTTTCGTTTGCTACTGAGTGAAAATTAACAGAATAATGACTACCTTCCTCACTGTATACACAAAACAGTTCAAAGAAAAAAATTATGTCATTCCGATCAAGGAGTGGGAACCTCATTTATCTTTCTCCACTGATCTCAGAGATGTAACATGTAGGATATGCTCCACATTCAGGGAGGACATTAGGCATCTAGAAACTAGGAATTACAGACTAAAGCATTAAATATAAATCATACTTAAATTTCAGGCAGAGAGACTGACTCCTAAAATTACATTTGACATTTCATGCTGATTTTCTAAATTCTTTTTCCCCCCTGGTAACACTGTTGTGCTTTGCCTTAAAAAAAATTGAGTAAACTTTATAGAAAATGCAATTAATAGTTAGATTTTTATTTTTTATTATTTTATTGTTTAGAATGACACTCATTAGTATATACGTAATTGTGATGAAAATAAATTTTATGGTGAAGGAGGAAAGAAAACAATGTATTATGTGATCAGTATCCAAATTTTACACAAAATATTTTTCTGACCTGGAGAAATAACAAAATTTATTGCTATTGAGCTGCTGGCAGAAATATTTACATGGCAGCTTGCATTTTGGTGTTCTGGGGGAATGTTTTGGAACTCAGTATTTATGTCCTTTTTCTACTTAACCAAAAATTAATAAGTTAAAGAAGCTGTAATCTTATTTGGAAATCTTATTCATTAAATGATATCACAATACTCTTGCAGCAATATGCAGGGCAAAAATGTGATTCAATTTCTGCTCAATTTTTCCCATAAGACAACATTTCAGAAAATTTTCACTTCTTATAAACGAATAAACTCACCTAATAACAACACTCATTTATGGACATTAGTGATACAATAAAGAGAAATACTGTGCTAGTAATAGTAATGTGGCCTCTCTGTTGTTTTGTGGTGGGTTTTGTTTGTTTTTGATTTTGTTTGTTTGTTTGTTTTTGTTTGTTTGTTTGTTTGTTTCCCTATATATTTTATGAATTCTTAAGTTTGGTAAATCTTAATTGTTTGGTAGTTTAAATAACATGCCAAGACATGATTATATAGTGAACTGAAACATAAGGGCTGCATTAATCAGTTAATCCTCTCCTCTCCTCTCCAAATGTCTCCGAACCTCTCCAAACCACTCCAAACCAAACCTCTCCTTTTCCTTTTTCTTTTTTTATTTTTTCTTTTTCTTTTTTCTTTTTTCTTTTATTCTTTTTTCTTTTTTCTTTTATTCTTTTTTCTTTTTTCTTTTATTCTTTTTTCTTTTTTCTTTTATTCTTTTTTCTTTTTTCTTTTGTCTTTTTTCTTTTTTCTTTTTTTCTTTTTTTTCTTTTTTTTTTTATTTTTTTCCTTTCTTGTATGTGATTACTTTTGAATACCTAGAAATGTCAAGATATATCTCATTCCATCTCATCTTTTATATGAAGAAAATCTGGACATAGAGATTAACATGAAAAATCTACCTTCAATAAAGATCAGACATTAGTCTTACTTCCCTCCTCGTGCTCTTCCACATTTCTCTTGATCTCTTCTTCAGGGTCTATGAGAAAACTGACAAACATTGACTTGGCTTTTGGAGGTCCCTCAGATCAGTTCTTAGTATTTGGAGGCAAGGTTGCTAAAGCAAACCTGATAAACCCAGTGTTACAGCCACATCCAGCTGAGCTCCACATCTTTCTGAGATCTACTGGCATCTAAACAACACATGAACAGCATGGTTTATTAGATTACACAAAGCAAATTTCTGCACTCAAGCCATATTCTGGTGCGCTAGCCTTTATTGCCAAGTCATTAACTTTTCTCCCTTAGTTTCCTCACTGAAGCTGAGATAAAATACTAAGTGCTTAACGTTTGTGAAGTACAATAGAAATGACACCAGGCACCAAAATTACACACTGCCTTGCAGTGTAGCTGGTATCCTATGGCTCTGATTTACTTTTCTCTTTCTTATAGTAAGCTATCCATTCATTTTAGAAGGTACAAGCCAGGTACAGGTATGTCCCTCATTTCTCTGTTCACAAGCAATCTGGTAGAACTGGAAGCTGCATTCGTGATATTCTCTTTATGAAAGCAACACAAAGTTCTAGTAAGAGTTGCCAGATATAAACAAATCAGTGAGTTCTTTCCACTGTCAGGCTGGCAGAACACACACTGCTGTGTCTGTGAAATTGGCAGTGAAGGTAAACAATTATTCTTCTTGCCTTCAACAATGTACTCTAACAAATTGTTATAATAATATGCTTTACTTTTAGTGCCCAATGTAAGTAGTCTGATATCTTTTATGGGGTATAATATGTTTCAGATTCTACAATAGTAGGACTATTGATTTTGATGAAGTTATTCTTGTTCTTTATCTGGGTAAATCAGAAGAGGTTAAATGTCAAAATACATTGACCTGTCATATAAAAAAATAGTTGGATATCAGGAGGAAAAACTAAAGAATTGTCTGACCTTTAAACCTACTGTATTTGTGTGGTTTTGTTGAGTTTTGATTTTGTTTTATTTTGAAAATCAAGTATGAACCATAGCCAGCTGTTTCTAATATCCTCTGACATACTTTTCCATTGGGATTTGACTTCAAAAAGATTTGTATCTATATCCTTAGAGGAATATATGCTTAGGAAACTGTGTCATAAACCTCAGTCCATTCACTGCTTTACCCATGAGAGTCAGGAACAAATAAAACAAAATCTGCCTTTTCTACTCAGAGAAAATTTAGTTTTTCCCCTCTCCAATGAAAGCAGTTGTGCTCATAAAGATGTCAAAAACTAAGAAGGTTATACTTTGCCTTTCAGGTGTAACACTGTTCAGTTTCAGACCCAAAATAATACAACTCCAAAACAGTAAAGGGTTGAAATCTCATATTTGAGTTGTTGAAGGAAAGAAATTTTAAAAACCTTGAGAACATTGGTGCAATGCAGAAAAATACTAGTATTTGTTTTTCTACACTGAGCTTTTCACCATAAATAAAACATGATGGTCTTCTACAGACAGATCACTGTACAGAATTTAACATACAGAAAAAATGTAGTGAGTTTTCTCAAATGCCTGATGTAACATGAATTTTCCCCCATCAGCATCAGCTGATAGTTTATGAGTTGAGTTGTTTGGTATGATTTTTTAAATAGCAAATGATAAGTATGTAAACAGTTTATATTGAAAATCATTTTAATGATGTCTGACCATTTTCAGGACTGATAAGTAAAATTTGCAGAATACACATTTCTATAATAATATTATAAAAAAATCCTTACATAACATTTCTTCATTTTACAATTATTGTTTTGATGCAAAAAATTCATGTATGACTTTACAATGTAAATAAAACACTAAAAGTATTGAAGCCGGTCCCAGCACCTGTAGCCAGTACCTGGGCTACAACATTGGTGACTGGGTTTCATCTGCTCTTTACATGGCTGATCACAATTTTCTGGGCCTGGAAGTTCTAGTTTTCAGTCCACTTCTCTGTCCATTTGTGAAGTAAATACTTTATCAGCTTGTCTGTGAAGATTTCACAGGAGAAAGTTTCAAAGGCATTGCTGACATTGGCATAAACAATGTTTACTGTTGTCTCCTTATCCACATAACTCATCTGATTGTATAAAACTATTGGCTTGATTAAACATCATTCCTATTTCAAAAATCCATGCCACACAATCACCTTGTCCTTTTCTTGTTTAGTAATTGTTTCCAGAGTGATTTGCTGCATGCCTTTCCTAGTCACTGAGGTGGGAGTCACAGTCATTTGGTTCCCCAGATCCTTCTCCCTGTCCTTCCTCAAGATAACAGTGATATTTTCTTCTGCTTCTCAGCAAGTTGTCCTGATCATCATGAATTTAAAAATATTATGGAAAGTTCCCTCAACATCTTATTGGATAGTGTTGCAATTTAACCCAGCTGGCAGCTAAACACCACTTAGCCACTTAGTCTCTCTCCCCACAATGGGATGGGGGCAATGAATTGTATGTAAAAGGTAAAACTCATGGATTGACATAAAGACAATTTTATAGAACAGAAAAGGAAGGGAAATTTACAATAATGAAAAAGGAATACGCAAAACAAGCGATACGCAACACAATTGATCACCATCTGCTGACCACTGCTCAGCCAGTTCCTGAGAAGTGGATCATCAATTTCATTGTTCATCATGACCTCCTGCAGCACAGATTATCCCTTTGGCCAATTTGGATCAACTGTTCTGGCTGTGTTCCCCCACAACTTCTTTTGCATCCCCATCCTCCTTGCTGGCTGGGTAGAAGGAGAAAAGGAAAAGCCCTTGACTTAGGGTAAGTGTTGCTTTGCAACAACTAAAACATCAATGTGTTATCATTACTATTTTTATCCTTAATCCAAAACACAGTGACTAGTACTAGCTACTAGGAACAAAGTTAACTCTATCCCAGGCAAAATCAGGAAAGCCAGTTCCCTCAGTGTTTGTGGGTTCATCCCACTGGACCTTGTGGGCTNGGTTCACCCCACTGGACCTTGTGGACTTCCAGAAGTCAAATTTGTTTAAATGTTCTGGTCCTACAAAAAATGTAAGTCCTCTTGGTTCTAGACCGTCCTTCTGGCTACAGGTACCTGAGATTCCTGAAGACTGGCTTTATCACTGAAGTGTAATTTGAAGAATGCATTGAGTACTTGTTTCTTTTCC
>VWYP01013158.1:0-18724 GCA_013400435.1 Pycnonotus jocosus
CTGAACAAAACCCCAACAAACCCCTACACCAAAAAAAGCCCCTAAAAAAAAGAATGCCCCCCAAAGCGAACAACCATAAATGCCCCAAAACAAAACAACAACAAAAAACCCCCCAAATCAACCAAATAACACCCCTTACTGAATACATATATCACTTCTTCATTAAAAGAGCCTGAGAAAGGGTAGCTTATTTGCCCAAATTGCATTACTCTTAAGGCTTTATTTTTTTACTCTTTCCAATTTGTTTTTAAGCATGTGTATCCTTTGTTGTGGTATACAGACAGATTGCAGATGTTGCTTCTATGACCTTTACAAGTTGTATTTATTTGCACTACTTCTGTGAACTGTAATCATGAACTGTTGTGTGTAACATTTAAAATGGGCAAGTTTAGAAAGCAGTTGGGAGAGTTTGGAGTGTTTTTCCTAGTTTGTTAACTTTAAGTATGTGATGACAAGTATGTGATGTATGGAGTCTTATTTTTTCATACCTTCATCTACTTCCTCAGATCTTTTCTGGTGATCTCTTTGTGTGTTTCATGTATCATTTGAGCAAGGAAAATGATGTTTTTGTACATGTATATGATGTATATGTACAGTTACAAACCCACTCATCAGTTGGTGTAGATACCCAAATAAAACCTAATAGTGTTTTTCACTATTTTTTTCTCTAATTCCATAGTAAATTTGGCCTAGTGTTTTAAAATTGCTTGAATGTTCTGTCTTGAGGTATGATCAGTGAGTTTTAGTAGCTGAAATGCATTTAACTGTTGAAAGACAAAGAGTCAAACTTCCTTGCTGTTTCTCTAGCTACAGAGCTAGTGGAATGTGTAGCTTTGTGCTTAACTCAGAGAAGGGGGACCTTGATCCTAGTGTACAGATCTCATTGACATTTTCTAAGTTTGAAAAAGGAATTATAAAGAACTGCAGTGTGCTTGAGTGCTGCCCGAGTCGTGTGTCAAGTGTGTCCCTGCAGGTCCATTTACTGATGCTATCAGCCTACCAACAGGTGCCTGCCAGCAGAGAGGCTGCTGCTTGTGTACACAGCAGGGAGCATTGTGAGGGCCGTGAACCCCCTGGACCTTCAATGATGATTGCAGGAGGACATTTTTCACCCAAGGAGACTAAATAAATGTGGTATAAAATTTTAAATGGACTCTATGTGTATACTTACTTGAAGGCTGTTGAGATGAGAAAAGAGAGCTTGAATTAGGTTATTCCCGATGTAGCATGACAGAGTCGTAGAATGGCTTGGGTTGAAAGGGATCTCAAAGATCATGTAGTTCCAGCCCTACTGTGAGCAGAGACAACTTCACCTAGACCAGGTTGCTCAGAGCTCCATCCAGCTTGGCCTTGAACAGGTATGGGGCATCCACAACTTTTCTGGACAAACTGTGCCTCATCACCCTCACAGTAAAGAATTTCTTCATAATATCTTATCTAAACCTGCTGCCTTTCAGTTTCAAGGTGTTGCCCCTTGTTCTGTCATTACATGCCTTTGTAAATAGTCTCTTTACATCTGTCTGGAAGACTCCTTTCAGGTGCTGGAAGACTGCAAACAGGTCATTCCTAAGCCTTCTCTTCTCCTGGCTGAACAATCCCAATTCTCTCAGCCTTTCAGAAAGAAGTGTGACTGTTTTGTTCTGGTTGTAGAAGGTAGAAGTAATTAGGGTGTGATTTAGTAATGGTGCTGCATTCACTTACTTTGTTTTGTCTGTTTCATCTATTAACATGGGAAGGAATTTCCAGAACCAAATCCTCCAGAGAGAATCTTAGAAATACGATTCAGTAGCAGAATTACTGTTTAGGTGTTTCTTCAGGCTCCTATCACTTGCTAGATGGTCTTTTAGACTAGAAATGGGAGACAAAACTACTGCAATGGGCCAGTGGAGCTTTTTCAGTGGGTTTCTGCATCTGGACATAATCTGTCTGACTGCCCTCTGTCTGTATACAGCAATCAGTTGTGTTTCTGTCCTGCTTTTTTAGCTATGTCCTTGTGATTCCTTGCTTACTTGGGAGCTGGGCTGTAGGCTGTGTGTGTGTAGCTTTCAGTCTTGCTGTTCCTGCCGAGTAGAATACTGATAAGCTATACACTGAAGATGTCTTTGGATTGTCTTTCACTAAGGGAAACTTGGAAGAAGTGAAAACTTTTAAAAACAGTTCCGAATGCTGGTGGCGTTCAGATTGTGAAATTCCTTGCTAAAACAAATACCTCATCTGAAAACAGCCAAGCACCATCCATAGTGTTGTCCTTGAATGTTGTAGATACTGGTTTCAGTCACCATATTAGTTAATTTTTGTAAGCGATTCTCTGCCTTTCCGATCATTTTGGAATCACTTTGGAATCATTTGGAAATACAGTTTAACTTCTTTATAGAGTGGTTTTTACCAGCTAAAATTTGGGTTAGTTGTTAGGTTTCATGTCTTTACGAAGCCCAGTAAAATGTTCTACTCAGTTTGTGATTTTATAGTTGTGCATCAAATATTAGAATTAGAAATCACATTTAGGGTCATCATGTTCTGCATGCAACAATATTTGTGTTTGTGTGAGTGTGTGAGATTTCCTGACATACTGTTAATCACTAAAAAATGTGATTTATACACTTAAGTGGTCAAAGCCTAACAGAAGTTCTGTATGTTGTTGGGAAAGACCTTTCTATTTTTACTGCTATATAATTCTGTCATTTCTTTTCTGTTTGGTTTAACATGTGGGGTGTGTGGGAGTGTTGTCATTTTAAGGTTTGAGTGTTAGCTGAGTTTCATTCAGCTTTTCTGAGGAGGGTAAGAGTGGTTCATTGTACTTAGTCTACTGAAGCTGCAATACCCCAAGGATTAGTTTTGTGTCTGAACATCCAGTTTATTGCTTTGATTAATACATCTATGCTGGATCTACTGTACTTCTAGTTTCTTTCTTTGGTGCTATAACATGAGGGCTTTCATCCTGGACCTCCTTTCTTCCCTTTATAATGATGAAAGGATTATTTGCACTTGATTTAAAAGGATAAGGCATAAGAGCTAGGAAAGTTTATCAGCCTGATGAAGATACTTAGTTTTGAAATTTTGCTCATGAAAAGCGGGTGTGGTTTTCTTACATCCCAATTATTTCTTAAAGCAAAACCCAAAACTACATAATAGACCTAATTTCAGTTGGCCTTCTACAAAATAACATCAGCTATGAAATCATACTGTATTTCAGAGACCCATTTTCTGGCTATTTTTCACCATCATCTACCTCACGTTAAAGCCACCATTGATTGCAGTATCTTTTCAATTTCTCTTGAGGCATGGGCTCACCCCGAAATTTACTCCTATTCTTTAGGATGCATCTGGAGCAGGACAAATTAGAGCAATTTTTTTGTAGAAACAAAGGAACCCATTTCAGTACTAAAGTTCCTAATGTTTCATAAACTGTCTAGATGAACACACCTTAAAACAAGCTTTCACACCATCAACAAGTGTGAAAATGTATGTGCAAAATATCAAAAATTCAAGACGCATGTCACCGAAATGCAGAAACAAAATATTTGCTCCTGCAGCTTGTGCAGAGCCCCAACCCAAAATCCTCTTGCTTCTTTATCAGTTCCCAGTCACCACCCTTTACTGATTAAACACCTCTCTGAAATGATGTGCCGATTGTCCTGACTTTGGGGTTGGTTTTCTGAAGTCCCCAGTCAGAAGGTCAGTGTGCACTGGAATTTGTCCAGTTGAGCCTGTTTGCTTGCAGTGCCCAGTCAATCTGGGCAAGGCACCCTATCTGTCCCACTTGGGTTACCAAACACTTGTTCCAACTGCAGGCTCCTTCCTTGTTGTGCAGTGCCAACTCACACAGCCAGGTGAGGTATTTCTACCTCTAATTCTGCTTTGTGCAAAGGAGGGAGCAGTGTGGTAGCCCACAAAAGGTTGGCTCACCAATCATCAGAACTTTACACCATTTCTACATTTTAACAAACAAAGCATCAGCATTCATTGCTTAGAGATTACATGACTTTCATTAATTAGTACTCAACCCCTTATTTGCCATGCTAATTACTCTGTAGGTGCTGTTCTTCCCTCTGTCTGACTCTGGGTCTGTTTGGAGTAGGTGGTCACTGAGTTGGTGGTGCACTGCTGGAATTCTCTCTCCCCCAGTTACTGCCCAGTCCTGACCTTACTCCTGGTGGCTCTCATCCAGATAGCCCATTCATCTTGGGATTGTCTTCCTTTTTCCTTAAAACAAACACTAGCCAAGCATATAATGTTCACAATGCAATTGCTTAATCATAACTGTCTAGCTATGTCTACTGATTGACAACAACAACAACAAAAAATTGCAAAGTTGGCTTCAGATCTTGAGGGGCTTGATACAAGAAGTGCATATGCTTTTGTCTGGATACTGAGATCTGCAGCTGGCCTCCATCGTGTGAAGTGGTGCAAGGGTATGTGCAGATGGGGTGGGTGAACTACAGTGGGTTACTGTGAGGAAATAAAACATGCTTGAGGCTCTGTATACTCGGTGTGGGGATGCTGGGAAGCAAACTGTCCCGGCCTACTGTAACAATAGTGTAAGACCTGCTCCCAACTCTGCATACTTCATCAGGGGAGGTGAGCTACCCTGGGTTAGCACAGCACAGTCTTCTCATGCCTTACATAGGGTTACAGGGTTTTCCTACTAGCTCTTGAGTATACCAGGAGATGTCTTTACATGTCATAGTTACTAGAAAAATCATCTTTGTGTGCTCCATTGTCCCATGAAGTCTGTGTGAGAGAGACAAAATACCAAGTGCATAGCCTCTGCACTTTTTCTGGTCTGTTTTGTTTCTTCCCCTCTCACGTTTACATTCAGCCTTTGAACAGTGGGGACAAAAAACCCAACAAACTAATGAAAAATAAGCAACCATGTGTTCACAATAGTTTTGAGAAGAGATGGTTGTTTTCGTTCATTCTCAGTTTTTCCTTTCTCAAAGTCAAGCCTCAAAGAGGCCTTGGTAGGAGGAGGGAAGAGACTTTAGAAAGGATATTGTACCACAGATCCTGTTACATGAGCATGGGTTTCCAGTAAGTGGTATGATACACAAGCAGAACAATGTAGAGGTAGAATGAGAGAGGATCTGTGTGAAGCTGCAAATAGCTCAAAAGCTTTTAGTGAATGTTTCTGGACAATAACATTGTAATGAGGGGGCAGCTGGCATTTGTAGAATGCAAAAGTCTTCTGTTTGAGGGGCGGTCTGTGTCAGAACACATGGAGTGCTGTCATGTGTTGCTTTGAAACTTGGGAGGATGCTGGTGCTGAGGGGATCTCAGTTCAGCTGAGCTCTTCAGAGCTACCTACAGCTGCCAGAGATAGTAATTTTCAGGAACAGCTGCAAATATTCCTCTTTTTGAAAAAGAAAGCCCACTCTTGCCATTTAAGAAGATATGTTGGGGTTTGCATATTGGTGGATTTCAATGGCAAAGATTGGCTTGCAATAATACTGACAGTTTGGCAAATAAAAGAGCAGTTTCTTTCCTAAAAACTTGAGACTTTTGTGAGCTTCCAGTGGAGGTTTTTCTGTTGTTCTTACTGTAAAAATTCTGATAAACTTGTTTCTCCAAAACTGGTTTTTCTGGAAATTTGTCTCATTTATTTCATTGTTGTTTTATCTATTTGCTTAAAAAAAGGTGTTCAAAGTGAATGTAAGCATTAGGATCTGGATTAATACTTCCATAGCCAGCTCTTAAGTGGAGGTTTCCAATTAGAGGTGTGTGCTTTTGACTCCTGTTCATCCTCTTCTCTCACCCAACAATATGTTGGTCATTTAATTGCTTTCAGCTACAAGTACTGATATGCATGAGACTCCGTATTAACTTCAGCCGGTTGATAGAGTGAGGACTACAGGAGCAAATGCTGGCTGTTCACAGTCACCTTCCAGTTATATGTTTAGAAAAATGCTCAGAGAACTTGCTTGTTTCATGCTTTCCTCAGGGATCAAGGTGAATCTGACCATTCTGCAGCTCCCCACTGGCCTTTTGGCCTTCGCCCCCAGACTGGTGTAACATTTGCTTTTTTCCAGTCACTAGGGGCCTCCCCTATCTCCATGCTTTTTACATGACTTTAGATGTGAGAGAGAGAGAGGGCCTTGTCATGGCACTGCCCATGTCTCAGTACCATTGGGTTCAGCAGGTCTCATCCCATGGATTTTTATGTGTCTGTTACACAATTTCTGACTACATCATCAACTGATGGCCTGTCTTTGAACATCCTTGAACCCTGTATAAGAACAGGAGTATTTTCCAGGTAAAAAACAAAAGACATTGTGTACCTCTCTCTTATCTGTTCCTGGGTACACTAAATCACCTACTCCATTCAGTAACTATCCCATGTTTTCAGAGGTCAGCCTTTTGCTGTTCATGGAGCAGTATAAACTCCTCATGTTATCCTTCTGATGCTTGCAGGTCTTACTTGCAGCTGAGCTTTGCATTTCCTGATGCCATTCCTGCATGCCCAGGCAATGTATGTAAGTTCTTCCTTTGTAGCCTAACCTTGCTTTCATCTCCTGTATACTGCCTGTTAGCAATGGAGTTCCACCATGAGTTCCTTGGCTGGTCTACTGTTCTGGTATGTGTACTTGATTTTCTGAGTATTGGGCTGGACTCTTCCTGTGCTTGAAGAATGTTCTTGGACCTACTTGCTTTCTTGTGATCCTTTACCCATCATTGCAGCTTTTAGTGGAATCATACCTGATCCCTAAATTTGCTTTCCAAAAGTCCATGGTCTGTATTCTACTGCTCACCTTCCTCTCTGCCCCCAGGGTTTAGAATTCCCCTGTCATGGTCATTGCCACTGAGGCTGCCAGTGATTTTTGTATCCTTCATTGGTAGTTCCCAGCTAGCGAATCTCAGATGTGCTTAGCTGTACATCAGCCCAGGTTAGCCTGTCCAGTACTTGTATTAAGGAGATACTCTTTATGGAAATTCTATCCTATCTTTTCCATTTCAATTCTTTTTAGTGTATGTCCCTACCTGCTCCCTTATTTTTGCAAGGAGATGTCAAGGAGATGAAATCATTCACAAGAACCAAGTTTGTGATCAAAAGCTGCGGGGGTTCGGTGCTGCTCTGGGGAACTAGCGTCCTGTTTTCCAGCTAGCTCTGGCACCAGGCTCGCATTAAAAGGTACAGTTTGGTACCTTTCCGTTCCAGTGGGTCTTTGCCTTCAGCACAGAAGCGTGGCAGTCGCGAGGAATAAAGAGAGGACTCTTGTGGGGTTCAGCTCGGGTTTGGGGGCAGGGGAAGGGTACAGGCCTGGAACCAATCCCGAAGGTGGGGGGAGTGACCCAGAACAAAAGGAACATCAGTAGAACAATTCAATACATGAAAAGGGGATGGGAGAGCCGAGACCCTGCGGAATCACTCGACAGCCTTCCTGGAATCTTCCAGACATCAGGGCGGGGCTGCAGAGTGATGGACAGGACTCAGGAGTTCCTAAACTGATGAATGAAACATAGCTATGACTTGAGGGAAACTTGGTAAAACCCAAAATGCCCCAAACCCAAAACCACAACAAAAAGCAATCCTCAGTATGTTTAAGGTGCTCCATCTATGTGGGAGGTCTGTCGAAAAATCTTTTCGTCATGATGGCACACTTCCTGACATCTCTTCTGATGTGAATCCACAAACCCTCACCCACCTGTTGTCTCCTAAAAGAGCTCCATATATCTAAACTGGTCTTTTGCATAAAGGCACCCTTCATCTTCCCTTGCATTTTCCAAAGAGCATCTGTTTGTCCATCACAGCTCTGTCGTTCCTTCCAGATCTCAGTTATTCCAGTCACGTTGTGTGGTGACTGGATGCAGAGCTCTTGTTCCTCCTCCTGTGTGTTTTCAGACTGCATGTATTCCATGTACACTTCAGACAGGGGCCCCTTCAACCTGTTATGTTGCTGCTTAAGTGCCTCTTGTTCTTGTCACTCAGGGTCTCCTTTATTCTTTCTACTGCTGCTCCCCAGTTCTTCACTTACCTGTGATTCTCCCTTTCTAGTCAGAGATGATGTGAGTTTGAAAGTAACTTAGCTGGTAAAAATTGATGTATTGCCTTGACTGATGCTACAGTGCAAGGAAGTAAGTGGAAAGCATAATATCCTTTCACACTGGCTATTTTCTGCCCATTGCAAACACTGGTACTTTCCATTTCAAAATCTTGTGTGTTGGTTTGTGGGGTTTTTGAGTTATTCGATGATTTTGCTTTTTGGTTTTGGGTTTTTTAAAATTGTTCAAGAAAAGGAAGATAGTAAAAGGAAGATAATTTGCTGATAAATTTCAAATCTTGAAATAGAATTAACAGTTTCATGAAATGTGTTATAGGCTGTTCCTATTATTAGGGATGTATTAGAGATTGCTGCTCATACTATAACCTCTTCTTTGGCAGAATTTATCACTTTGCAGTGAAAACATACTGCAGGCAATAGAATTTGGCACTCCTGGCCAGAGCCCAAGTAAATGTTACTGTTTGGTTTCTTTGTTTGTTTTTAAATTTAAAAACATAATTTCATTCTGATTTGAAGACCCTGTAGTCTGTCGAGAGACCCTGTACCCTGAAGAGTAGTAGAGGTTTTGTGGATTTGGCTAGTGTTTATAGTTCCTGCAGCTATAATCTGTTTGTATACAAATTGCTGGGTAATTAATAATATTATCATATTTGTTTCCATTATATGTACACAGTGTTTAAATTGTACTTGACTGTTTCCTGTTAGCTAACAGTAAAGCTTATGTTGAGAATGTATAAATTGTTTTTTTATAATACTCATTTGAATAGATTTTAATGCTGCCCTCTAAACACACAAATACAGAAACAGACCTGCACACACACAAAGTTTTCCAGTTTGTTGTAGCTGGAAAAACAGAGCTGTGACTTGGGCAACTTCAGTTTGCCTGTGAATGCTCTGAACTGATTCCAGTGAGACTGGTAGCATAGCTTAGCCTTCATGGGCTGCATGTCCTGCCAGCTAAGTGGGTGCACATTCCTGATTATTCTTCATTCTTTTCAGTTTTTCTTGCTGCAGACATTGTGCAGTGACCCAGTGATTCGAGCAGGTGATTAAAAAGAAGTCTCTGTTTGTGAATTACTTTGCGAGAGGGTGTTCTTGAGAGAAGCCTATTCAGCAGATGTTTACCGTATAATGGTAGGTAGTTCTGCATCAAATTCTAGTTTTGTTTGCTAGCTTCTACCATTTTGGAGAAGCGCAGGTGAGCCTTTTGTACGACTAAGTGGCCTTCAGAGTGTAGGTTGTGCAGAGAAAGCTGGAGCAGAACTATAAACAACACGTTGTTTTGTAGTGAGGGATGTTGTATGACAGAATTTAGCTAGAATGAATTTACTGGTGTATATGATTTTTTTAAAAAATTATGTTCATGTTTATGTGTGTTGCCTTGGCTTTTTAAAGCCGATGGTAAAGTAATAAAGCTAAAATTTGTGTCCCACCGTGCAGTGTGTTGAGGCCACTCACAGATTACAAGCTATCTAACAGGCAGGTATAGTTACACACACACATTGAAAGAAAGAAAAACACGAACTCCTTCTAGTTGATTCAGGATTTTAGTTCACTTGTTTGGTAGCTGAAGACACTTTGCTCTCAGCCTAACATCTGATAAGCCTGTCCAGTACAAACCATACTTACAGTTCTACTGGGTTTTAGTTACCTTGTATGCCTCGTGGACCAGCACTGGGAAGGATTCACAAGCAAACTGTGCATTGCATGTTTTCATGAATGAAGAATTTGTGGCTTCTTGATTTTCTGTTCCTTTGTTTTTCCTAAGTATAGTGAAGTGAAAAGACTGTTTTAATTACATCAAAGGACAGTTCTGCATTGGGAAACTTTTGTTAGTCAGTTTCTCTAAATAATAGACTTAAAATAGATGCTGTCCTTAGAATAGAGAGAAAAAAATTCTTTATATCCATCATACTTTTGATGCTTAAAAAATGAGTGAAGTTTAAATTACTCTTTTCATGCTACCCCTCTGTTTATAGTAGGGGGGCAAGGAGATGTACTTCTGTTCATAGCAGAGAGTTGCACTATGCCAGCTTTGGTCAAAGTCACTCCAGATGAGACAATCCCATTTACAGTGGCGCTTGGTAGTGTTATGCCAGCTTTTCAGGTGATGCCCCTCTTGGTCAGACTTCTGAGCATGGAGTTAAACAATGTCTGAGAACACGATGGATGCGTGGAGAGGAGTGTTTCTACTGTTGTGTCAGGAGTCACTAAGCAGGTCTCTTGGAGACTGATGAGGGAAGCCAGCTGCAAGATCCTGGATTTTTTGTGCACATTCTTGGTCGTAGATCTCTCTTGTCATTGTATCCAGTCCAGGCTGCTTCTGCTGATGACTCTAAGAGTTACGAAGTAGCAAAGAAAGGCTCAGCACATGTGTGGTGCCTGGCCGTGAATGTATGTGCTGTTGGATAAGCAAGCTGTATGAGAGGAGGCTGGTAATTGGAAGGCATCTCAAATGTCAGGCACCTATGGGTTAAATATTTGATACAGTTAACAGTTCAAACATTTTTACAGGACCAATATTAAAAATTATCCTCTAGTTATTTAAAAATAATTTATATTGTGGTTTCGTAATTGTTCCATTCAAAGGTCTTTTGTTTATCTGTGGGAATGCTTCCAGCAACCACGCTACCCCAGTAACAAATTAGCAAGTTGCTGTACATTTCAGAGAAACATTCTGCTTAGGTTTTGCAACTTCATACCTTGAAAGCAAATGCTGTTGTAAGTCAAGATATGATGTCCCTTACTTTGTTGTTGGTTTTACTTAGCATTTAGCATATGTTTGAGCTAGTGTGCCTTACATCTTGATTCTTTGGAATTCATAAAAGTTGTGCATGCTTTCTGTTCACCTTTAACGTGGGGGGAAAAAAGCCTGAAGCAAAACCCACAGACCACCACAAAAATGCCTTCACAGGGAAACAGAGTTAGGTTAGTTTTAATTAATTTAAATTGCCAATTAGGATACTTCTTTGATTTATGGTTTTTAGTTTAACTTTGGAGCGTGTAGAGAAAACTTGAATCTTGCTAGTCAATAAGTGTATTTCCTGTTGAACATAACATTTAAAGTCTTATTTGCTAAATTTTGTAAGGAAAGGAGGTAACTTACAGGCACATTTAAGGGATTTATATAGCTGCACAGTTTATTGGCTTCTTATGTTCTGTGTTTTAGACTTTTGAAAAATTGTATGGTCTACTTTGTTTCCCATGATAAGATTAAGTTTTATTTCTTAATTGATTATGGGCTTCTATTTAATAGAAACATAGATTTAGACAACAAGCTGTTAAAACAGTCTTGAAAGGCAGATAGGTTTTGTCAGGATGCTGAAAATAAAGTAGCTTTGAGAAATCAGGAAAATGGAAAGAAAATTGAGGGAGTTTGCAAATTTAAGAATTTTTTTCTTGATATGTAGTATTTGTAGAACTAGTGATTTAGTATTCGCTTGCACTTTGTCTTCTTTTTCCAATATGTAAAAATTAGACTGTTTCCTCCTACAATTTTTAATAAATTTCCTAGTCTTGAATGAGCAAGCTAGTAAACTCTTTCAATGGGAAGAGCAACATAAGGCATCAGCTTTTGAAAGAAAACCCTAAACATCTCTGACTTAATTTCATTGGCCAAGAACTTCTTCAGAGGCCTAATTGACCCTAAAAGTTCAGGGTTAATGTTCACTCTCTCAAGGATTCTATTACTTTCTGATTTTTGTTCTAGACAACTTAGGTTTCAATTTCAAGTGCACTGGAAGATAGCTTTCATTAAGTTTAGATACAGTATCTTAATTTGAACTTACGTATTTTTACTTGCTGGTTTCTGATGTTCAAAGACTCTTCCTTGGATCAGGGATTGTAATCAAAGTTGTGCATACAATTTTTATGCTGGTCCATCGTGATTTTTCTTGGACAATGTATTACTATGGCATTTCATTGTTCTGCATTTTTTGTCCTTTGTTATGAAAGAGTTTGGGATAGGAATGCTCTTCTGACAACTTCTCAGTAATCTTATCTTTTAAAGTACTGACAAGTAGAATGTACCATCCAAAACTGTGTGGCTGTTTGAGTTTCAGTGGACCTCCAGATGGAAGAATCTTTCTGTATTTGTATTCTGTATGCGGTGAATTAATGAGAAACTGCCTGTATGCAGTATTTTACAGAGCCAAAGGCAGCTAACCTTTACCCTTGGTATTACCCATCCTGTTAGTTTTGATGTTGGTCTCATTAGGGAGTTTGATTCCAAATATTTAACGTATACAGATGGGTGCAATCCAGCTTGTGTTGCTTGAACAGGTACTTGATGGAAAGGTAAATTACCTTTCTGATGGATATTACCTGCAGTGATTTCAGATTAGCATGTTAGTCAGAGCTAATTTTCGTTCATGCACTCTTTCCAAGAAGAAAAGGTTCTTTTCTGTTGAGAACCTTAGATGAGTTTTGGAAAATGCAAGGATTATCAGAAGCGAAAAATTGAGTGGAGTTTCGGTGAGTTATGAAATGTAGAGGACTGAGAATAGTTTATTTATTGCAAATTTATGGGGGATGGATCTGTCACTCTTAACTTTTCAACACCATCCACATGCAACCTGCAGATCTAGAGCCTCAGAACTATTGTTTGTTGTGAGCTGGTAGGCTGTGCCAAAAGAAGGAGAAATGAAGTGCTATCTTCTGTGCTCTCTCCAGACAGAATTGCAATTGACCAATACTGTGACAAGATTATCCATTTGTTCTGAAGTAACAAAGCTTCCAGAATTTCTTTACTGGAGTTCTTAATGTCTAACAAAGGTAAAATAAAAGTAAACATTTGTTCCCATTTACAAATGTATCTCATTCCATGGCTGACAGGTTTCTAATCTGAGTGTTGAATATGGACTGGAAGAGTGCTTCTGTTAACATTTCATAATCTTGTAAAGGCCTGGTAGCCTGTGGAATATGGACAGACCAATTTCTTTGTTTTTAAAAGAGAAAAGACAGCATTGTGCAAAACTAATGACTGACCCAACACAGTGAAAAGTTGCCCTATTTTGCAATACTCAGTAGGGCAGAGTGGGTGTTCTTACACTGAAAAAGAAGCATATTTAACCCTGGAAGGTTTTTGCCTCTAACTTAGGGCAGGTGTTTGTTTTCAGAAGAGTTTTTCTGTCTGCTGGTATTGCTGGAGAAACTAAAGGATTTTTACTATGTTAAATTTGAGAGGACTTTAGAGGATACAATCTGCAATCTCCAGGGTCCAGGAGAGAGAGAAATGCATTTTGGCTCAGAAAATTAACTGGATCCTGGAAGTGATTTTGCCCCTCTTCTCTGCTCTTATGAGATCCCAGTGGGAATACAGCACCAAGTTCTGGAGACCTAAGTACACAAAAGGCACAGACCTCTTGAAACAGGTCCAGAGGAGGGCCACAAAAATGGTTAGAGGGCTGAAGTACCTCTCATTTGAGGTGAGCCTGAGGTTCGGTGTTGTTCAGTCTGGAGGAGAGAAGTCTCTGGCAAGACCTTCTTGTGACCTTTCAAAAAGAGATTTAAAAGATGAGCAGAGATTTACTGCCAAGGCTTGTAGTGACAGAACAGGGAGCAAAAGGTTTTAAATGTAAGTTTCTCAGAGTACTTCTTCATTGAAAAATTTCTAGTTACCTAATGTACTCCTCAGATTTGAAACTTGACACAGGCTTGGTCTCCTCCTGCCAGTGTTCTGATTTACTCTCCTTATGGATGTCCTTTTAAATTAAAGAACCTTTAAAACTCCAAATTATCAAAAAAGATACCAGATTTCTGAAAGGCTAGAAACTGAAGGCAAGGATCCTGATGCTTTCAGTGTACCTGATTGCTGGCTGAATAACTTGTAGTTTTACCTGTGGGTTATGCCCATAATAGCTGTCTCTTACATTTGCACCAGAACCAAAACTGGGGATTATGTACCAATTGATATCCTTCCTCAGGATAGGCAGTGTAGAAGAAAAAGGTTTTGAAAATTAGCATAGAGTGTAGACAAGGGCAAGTGTAATATAGGTGATGACAGGGACTGGGAGCTGTGGAGATGCCTAGGCATCTTGGGAAAGGAATACCAAGATCAGACAAAGTATACAGTAGTGCATCTTGGTTTTAAAAGCCAGAGTACAAAAAAAGGAGTTGCAAAGAATTCCGCATGACAGAATTAGCACAGAATTGTTGTTCTGTAAAGCTTAATGTAATTTACTCCCTGAATGTTACTCCAAAAACTTAGTTCCTACTTTTTCAGAGAAACATTCAGCATTTGATGATATGTAGATGTCAAATTTTCTTCTTATTTTCTCAGAAGTTTTGTCTTATTGATGACAATGGTACTGCTGCTTGTGATAACCAAGTTGAGGTTCCTCAGAATGTTTCTCTATTTGCAACAGCCTTGTCAGCTTGAGACAGAATATATCCAGAAAGGGAGGAAAACTGTGATATTGTGGAATTGAAATCTCTATTATAATTTACTACAAGCAGCACTGGGTTAAAAGAGGTGTTCTGTTGACCTTTTGTTCTTTTCCTCCAAAGTAATTTCTATGTTATCATCATAGCTTGGTTTGTTCAGGGGACAGAAATATTACTAAACATTTTGTATAAATTTTTTTGTGAAGTTAATGTGGTGTCTCTAGCTGCTGATGGCTTTCATACTCTGCACGTATGAAAAAAAGATATTAAAAAGTCATAAAAGATTGTTAACTTGATTTTCTTTGAAATAAGACTGGGACAAATGCTTGCTAATTGGAACAAAACCAAGAAAGACAAGAAGAGAGAAAGTTATTTCATGGCCTGTCAAATATAAATTAACTTTTTCATTTTGTTGGGGCAAGTCACTCCTTACTGATCATTAATGTAAGTTGCAGTTGTAAGCACTTAATGGGCTTCAGGGAGGTGAGGGATGTGGAGATCTCATACATAGTAACAGAGCACTACTTAGAGCTCACTTCTCAGGATTCTCTCTGAGACCAGTTTTGATTGTGTTCAGGTTTTCACATTTTATCAAATAAGCTGTCTTTAAAGAGAGCTTGGGCTCTTTCTTGTTTGAATCAATTTCCTAGAGGCGGCTTGATCATGAACCTTTAACCATGCTTTCAGAATGGATTCTGTTTCAAGCAGTTGTTTGCAAGGTCAGTTCCTAAGTAGGAAATGCCTCTTTATTACCCTTTGCTTTATGGTTAGATGGAATATGCAGTGAAAATAAAAGACAAAAAAAAACCCAATGAGGGGCATTTAAAACTTTGTTTCTGGGACTTCACTGACATTGGACTTCATTGCTCTTTCCTGTCTGTGTCAAAGACTACAGGAATTGGCACCAACAATATTTTTACCACTCAAGCATTCTCTTCTCCTAGGTTGGATGGGAGCTTTTATTAGAAAAACCTGATCAAAGCTGAAAACCCCAACCAATTATCAAGCCTTTGTGCAAATTAATGCTAGATTTGATGAATGATACCATAAAGAAACAGGCAGGGGTCAACAAGGCTAAGGTTTAGTGTCAAATTTGTGCTTCTATGCCTGTTCGGGAGTTTTTTGTGGTAATGATGGCTGGTTTATGTTGGTAACAATAAATGTAAGCCATAGAAAGCCCTTTATTCATTGCATCCAGAAAATTTGTATAAGCAGTCTTAGATGTTTTAGAGACTAAATGAGATTCTCAAGAGAAGATTAATTTCAAGAAAATCAGTTTAATAATGTAGTTACAAATAGAGAAGAACAAATGGCTTGAAATTTGAGGTAGCTTTTGAAAAATAACTTCCATTCAGGAAGCTCAGAAATTCATGACAACTTATTCTTCAAAACCAGTAATTCAAATTCCTATTAAGATGGAATCAGAACAGTGTAGAGGATATCTGTGTGATCTTTTGTGCTCATACCAGGCCTTTAATGTAGTTGTGCTTGGTATTTGCATCTCTTGCCTCAGCTCCCACACAGTGGTTGATGAAAACTGAGTTCCAGGACAAGATTAAAAGATTTTATCTTTTTTAAAATGCTTTGTGGCTTGCCAGTTTTATTCTTTGTTCTACAATTGATTTACTTTCAGCAAAAGTCAGCCTTGAGTTATTGAAATACCTGTTTTCTCTCCTTTTCTAACTGTTTGCATATGCTTTATAGTAACTGTTTGGATGACTTTTGGGCTTATAGTACTGCTGTTAGCCTCCTTTTGAAAGATGACAAGAACAGGCAAAAAGTTTCCTTCTTTATAAGTAGATACTGAACATCCTAGAGGAGAAAAGGCTTATCCTTATGAAAAGGCACTGCTATATATTGGCCCTTCAGTACTATTTTCTGTGGTGAGTTTCACTTTACTCTTTGTCTGTAAATGAATGTTATCTTCTCTCTGGAATGACATTAAATGTGCATTTGAAGGGTGCAAGCATCCTTCACTAGAGTACACTTGCACAGAAGCAATCTCGATGACACAGCCCTCAGGGAACAGCAAGGAAACTGTGACTAACTACTAAGCAAAGCAGCCACAGGGACCAGACACCACAAACTGGAGATGCTGTTCAGAGTTTCTTAGCAATAGTATCCTTCCCTTGCAGACTTTTAATGCAGAAAGGGAGTTTCCTTTCAGCTTGTTAATAAACTGAATTGCTTTTGTTATGTATCAGACATAACTCCAGTATAGGGGCTGTGGATCTTACTGTATGGGGGAGAATAGAGTGGAAAATAAAACATTGCTTCAGTCTCTGTGTCTTAAAGCATCAAACTCTGTCTCTCAAGTATTCTTTGTTAGGTGGGTCTTGTAAGAGTCCTGTAGTACAGCCGTTAAGAGGAAGTATGTTTTTGTGCTTTAGCTGCAGAGGTCATATGTTTCAAGCTGCAACTAAAGTTTATGGCAGTTTTTCAGAAAATCACCTTAGAATGATTTTGTCATGAAAGAAGATCTAAAGAGAATGTCTGCTTAGAGGGAGAGGAATTGGTGATTGTCTTGTTCATTCGGTTCAAGTACCTGACTGCCATGTCCATGGGAGTAATCTCTTCTGCATCTGTACAACTTGGCTGCAGCAGCATGGAATTATCTGCAGAGTGTACAGGTAGATCATCCCTTAAGAAACACGTACTGGTTGTGGGACTGTCAGGTTTTGGAAAATTGTTCCCTTCTCCACACAAAGGTTAGCTTATATATTAGGTATTTTTTCTGTATGTCCTTAGAGCAGTTGAGATGGTTCAGATTCATGTATTTAAAATCAATAATCAGGCCGCTTTTGGCTTTCTTTTGGACCCTTTACCGTTTTAAAAGGGTAAAAAGAAGGACCCTGGAAATTACTGACTAGTCAGGCTCACCTCTGTGCCCAGCAGGATCATTGAACACATCCCACTGGTAGCCATGTCAAATCATAAGGAAGACATGGAGGTGCCTAGAGACAGCCCACAGGGCTTCACCAAGGGCAAATCATGCCTGATTAATCTCACAGCCTTCTATGATGGAGTCCTGACTGTGTCAGTGGACAAGGGAAGAGCTACAGATACCTCCCTGGACTTGTGCAAAGCCTTTGACATGGTCCCACAGAGTGTTATTGTTGCTGAATTAGAGGGAGAAGGATCTAATGAATGTATTGTTTGATGGGTAAGACACTGGCTGCCTGGCTATGTCCAAAGAGTTACTGTCAACAGTTCAGTATCCATGTGAAAACCAGTAATGACTGATGTCTCTTAGGGGTCTCTACTGAGACAAATACATTTTGATACCTTAATCATTGGCATAAAATTATTGAGCAGAACCTCAGCAAGTTTGTGCATGATACCATGCTGAGTGGTGCAGTTGATAGGCTTGGTGAAAGGGATGCCATCCATCACTAGATGGCATTGAGTGGACCCATGTGAACCTCATGGGTTTTAACAAGGCCAGGTGCGAGGTCCTGCCCCTGAGTCAGTGCAATCCCCCATTTCCATAGAGGCTGGTGGATGAATTGATTGAATGCAGCCCTGCAAAGAAAGACTTTGGTTGTACTGGTGGGTTCATTCACATAAGCCAGCAGCCTGTATTTACAACTCACAACCATGTCCTCAGCTGTCTCAAGAGAAGCATGGACAACAGATCAAGAGAAGTGATTCTGCTCTTTCTACTGCACTCTGTTGAGACCCCCATCTATAGTACTGCATCCAGCTCTGGGGTTTTGTGGTTTTAAATGGAAAGAGGATAGATTTAGGAATATAAGGAGGGTGGAAGGAGGTAAGTTTTAACAATGGGGTAGAGAAACACTGGACATGGCTGCCCTTGTGAGTGTTGTAGGGAAGTTGTAAAAGTTCCATCACAGAAAGTATTAAAGGTGAAATTGAACAGTGTTTTGAGCAATCTGATCTAATGATAGATACACTAGATGGTATTTAAAGGTTCCTTAAAATCCAAATGGTTCTATGATTCTTTGAAATTAACTTGTACCCTATTGAAGAAGCAGTGAATTTTCCCAGAGGACTTGAACTGTCATCTGATGCAGGTTTTTTGGTTGCAAAGTTTTTAAATTATGTCCTGGTCCTGATTTATTGCCAATCTTCCATATTTGACACTTGCATGAGACAGCTGGAAAACAGTGTAGTTTTTGTGAAATAGGTTCATCAGAAATAGGAGGACACAAAGGTAACTGAGAGGAAATGGTCTAAATAGCTTATTTGACACAAATAGTGCTTTTACCTTACCTATTTATATAGTTCTTTTTCTCTGATTGTGGCTTACTACTAGGAACCAGACTTCACATCGTGCTAACATTTTGTTCATGCTTGGCTGTACAGTCTCTTCAGATGCAGTT
>VWYP01013160.1:0-11466 GCA_013400435.1 Pycnonotus jocosus
TCCACATCAGCCTTCCCAAGGCACCAATAATCTATCCCAGCTTATTCCACACACAAAAAAGCTTTGAAGTACCCAAAGAGCTCTTCCTGAGCTCCCTGGAGCAGAGGGAGGCTGAGGGGAGACTCACTGAGATCTGCAGCTCCTCCTGAGGGCAGCTCCAACCTCTGCTCTCTGTGACAGGGACAGCACCCAGGGAAGGGCTGGAGCTGTGCCAGGAGGGTTTAGGGTGGAGATCAGGAAAGGTTCTTCCCCCATTTGGAGCTGGCACTGCCCAGGCTCCCCAGGGAATGGGCACAGCCCCGAGGCTGCCACAGCTCCAGGAGGGTTTGGAAAACATTCCCAGGGATGCCCAGGGTGGGATTGTTGGGGTGTCTGGGCAGGAACAGGAGCTGGATCCATCATCCCTGTGGGTCCCTCCCAGCTCAGCACATTCCATGATTCCAATCACTTTGGAATCTGCAGCTGGAGACTGAGAAAAGCCAGGAATGGCCCTGGGAATGCTGCAAAGCTATGGACCAAAAGCTGCTCTCTGCCTCCAGCCCTGCCTGGATCAAAGAGCAGCAACCAGCAGTGATGTGGAGAGCAGGAATTCTCCCAGGGATGCTGATTTAGGAGCTCCCACTACCCCAGTGTGAGGCAGAGGAGCAGAGGAGTGGGAAGAGCCCCAGGGAGAGCAGGGCTGTGGTTTGTGGGTACACACAGACACAGCAGGGACCCTGCAGACACAGCTCCTGGCAGCTGGGCTGCTGCAAATTCGACATTTGGCACCTTGCTCCCTCGCAGGCAGAGGAGGGATGTGCTGCTGGTTCCATCCTCACACTCTGGAGAAACCACAAATGGCCCCTGGAAACAGCTCCTCTGGAGATGAATATTAAAAAAATACCAAAATCATCAAAACTCAGGCAGGTTTTTGACCTGTGTCAGTCACAGGCAGCCAGCCCTGACTCCTCCAGTAAAATGAGTCCCACTCCAGCACCAGCCAGCACTGCCAGAGGCAGCAGCTTGTGCCAACTCCCTGGCATCTCACTTGCCCGGCTAAAAGATGGCAAAACAACCCATCAGCACTGAGAGCCACGTGGATTTCAGGTACAAAACACAGTTTTACACCTGTAAAAATCAGTCACTGCCACTGAGCAAAGCATGGCTATCCCCAAATCCTTCCCTCCTGCTCCAGGACCTGCAGCAAGAGGGGAAGAAGCCACATCTTGCTGGCACCACATCCTTGAGGTTGTCTTAAAATGTTCAGAAATTGGATTTCTTTTGTTTTTCCTGAGTTACAACCAGTAAAAAAATTGAGATATGGTTGGGGGATTCATTTGGGAATGTAGAAAAAGAAGTCCAAGGGAGATTTCCATGGTCCAAGCAAAGACCTTTTCATTTTAGTCCAAGTGATGCTGGGCAGGGCCAGGGAGCCAAACACTTCCCAGGAGTTCCTGGAAAGGGCAAACCACTGGAGAAACCTTGGATTGTTATCCCAAATCTCTCTCCAAACACTTCCACCAGTAGTGCTATCAAAGTCCTGGCCCTTTTGTAATTAATTATCCCTTCTCATTAAAAAGGGGAAAACACAAAATTATTTTATAAGTCAGAGCTTCACCCATGAGGTCACAGAGTGGAAAGAGAAGAGGGAGCCTTTTCTGCAATTCTTTTAAAAAGTGGGACTTTAATGGAAAAGAAAATATTGTGTTGTGGAGTTTTTAATTTTACTTGAGGGTTTTTTTGGGGGGTTTATTTTCAACTCCTTAAGTTGTGGATTTCCTCCCCACTGTTCTTCCTGCAAAACTTAATAACACCAGCAAAGTGCTGTGTGGCAGCAGCAGAGCAGTGAGGAGCAACAACAGCAAAATTACTGGAATTAATCAAAAAAGAGCCATCTGGTGTGCAAAGCAGTGGCTAAACCTCACTAATCCTTCTAAACCAGGAAAAATCTGGAAAAGCAACTTGAAGGAGTGAAGCAATAAATACAGAGGGGATTGGAGGAGTAAAAAGGGGTTGGGGATTTTGGGGCACCTCCAGACCATTCAGCCCCTGGTTAAACACCTTGGGGGAGAAATGCCTGCATTTGTAATTCCCTGTTTCCTCCAAAAGAAGATTTCAAAATAGAATAAAATCCTTTTTTAAAAAAAATAATATTAAAATCTCAGCTGTCCCCTCTCTGCAGAGCTGGGTTTTTCCACCATCCATGCACACATGGAGCAGCAGCTCCCAAGGTTTCCTGGGGAGATCCAAGCACTGTCCTGCTGAGCACGAACAAACCCTCTTATCTCGGAGCAGGTTCACGCTTTGCTCACAGCCACCAGACAAATATTTAATTAAACACTGGGGGAATAGTTAATTAACAGCCTCTGTTTCTAATTAGGAGGGGAGATGATGTGAAGGCAGCACAAGGGAAAAGGCACCAAAGCTGCTGCTGCAGCAGTGATGCCTCAATGCAGGGGAGAGCCCTGACGTGGTGTTAGCAGAGATTTTGGGTTAAATCACGTTATATTAAGCAAATCAACTATTATATAAAATAATGTAATGCAATATAATATAATATATAAGTATATATAAGTATATATAAGTATATATAAGTATATATAAGTATATATAAGTATATATAAGTATATATAAGTATATATAAGTATATATAAGTATATATAAGTATATATAAGTATATATAAGTATATATAAGTATATATAAGTATATATAAGTATATATAAGTATATATAAGTATATATAAGTATATATAAGTATATATAAGTATATATAAGTATATATAAGTATATATAATTATATATTATAATATATATTATTAATAGTAATGTATTATTTTTTTATATATTGGGCAGCATGGCACAGTTCGTGTCTGGAAACCAAATATATTTTTAACAGGTTATGGAGGCTTCTTTATTTCTATCAATTATTCTCCTGCAAGGCAGAAAACACCGCAGTATTCTCCCTTTTGCTGTGCTTTTATTTAAAAATATAAAATTCTTTTATGGGAAAAGCAGGCTCCTAAAAATGAGATATCTGGCAACCCTATAAAACGTATTTTTTTCTGACTATGCTTCCAATATTATTTTCTAGGTTTCTGAGGTAAAAGACCTTCATTTGTTCTGGAAAGTTATTCCCATCCTCAGGATTTGGTGCTAATTTTCACTTGGCTGCCAGGGGAGGGCTGGAAGCAGAGGCTGGGTCATGCCCAGGGGTGTGAGCATCACTTTTAGGGCTCCCAAGAATCACTGGACATATCAAATTAGGTGTAATATCAAATGTCAGCAATGCAGGAACTGCTGTAGAAATGCCAAAGCCAGCTGGAAATAAATGCAGAATTTATCAGAATAAAATGTGGAGGCATTTGGAGCAGCACCTGCCCCGCTCCTTGCACAAACTCCCTTCCTTCCCATCAGCCTGGGGAATGCACAATCCCTGAGTGGCACTGGCACATCATTATCCAATTAAAGGGGCTCGTCTTTAACAAAGAAATAATGTTGGAATAAAAATGATTAGGTTAATGATTAATTTGAGCTGCTCGTATTTGAAATAGCTTTGCAATTAATTGGGGGAGGTTGGCCTGTTTTAAGCTCCTGAGCGTAATTGTGACAAGTGGCATCGCTGGGGCTCCTCTAATTAATTTGTTAATGTGAGCACAGGGGGGGTCACTCTGTGCCAGAAGTAACAGGGGAAATTATGTATTTTTTAAAGGAAAACAAACCATTCAGGAATAGTTTCCTGACAACTCTTCTGCAGCCAACCAGAGGGATTTTCCATCTTCTTCCAGCAGCAGAGCTGCTTCCTGAGAGGAGGAACATGCTGGAGCTGATCAAGTAATGAAGTGGTTGGATTTAAGAGGGATATCAGCATTTCAGGTCAGAACCAGCCAGCACACAATTCCCAAAGGATTAACCTCTGGAAAAGGCATTTTTAGGTCAAGGTTGGATTGTTTGGACAGGTTCAGTGCAAGATCCTCCAGGATTGCTTGGAGGGAAAGGTGTGGATCTCTCCCAGCAGAGCAGCCACAGAGGTGCTGTGCTCCTCATGGATTCAGGAAGGTTGGAAAAACCCCCCAAGGTCATGGAGTCCAACAACTGAGCCAGCACTGCCTGGTGCCACAGCTAAGCCATGTCCCCAAGTGCCACATCCACATGGCTTTGAACCCCTCCAGGGACAGGGACTCCAAACCTCCCTGGGCAGCCCCTGCCAAGGCCTGAGCACCCTTTCCATGCAGAAATTCCTGCTGCTGGCCAAGCTGCTGCTGTTCCCAGTAGCTTGGGAAGGGCCTGGGAGAAATTCCCAGCAAGAAAAAATCCACAATTCCCAGCTGGGGCAGGGATTTGTCCCTCCTGCAGCGGTGGGGTGGAGGATGCTCTGCAAGGGAGCTGCCCTGCTCCTCACCCGTGTTTAACCTGGAAGAGTTCCACTGAAATGTCACTGAGGCTTTGCTCTCCTTGGATCTCAGATTTTTACACCCTTTTTTTGGGGGAAAAACCTTTTCTTAATTCAAGGTCCTGTGTTTTCTTTGATTACAGGATGCAATCTTGTTCCTTGAAAATCTTTAGAAACCATCGAGTCCAACAGCTCCCCCAGCACTGCCAAGCCCAGCCCTAATTCCTGTCCCCAAGTGCCACATTCCTGGGACACCTGCAGCCATGGGCACTGCAAACCTCCCTGGGCAGCCCCTGCCAAGGCCTGAGCACCCTTTCCATGCAGAAATTCCTGCTGCTGGCCAAGCTGAGCCTCCCCTGGCCCAGCTTGAGGCCGTTTCCCCTTGTCCTGTCCCTGTGCCCTGGCAGCACAGCCCGACCCCCCCTGGCTGTCCCCTCCTGGCAGGGAGTTGTGCAGAGCCACAAGGTCCCCCCTGAGCCTCCTTTTCTCCAGGCTCAGCCCCTTTCCCAGCTCCCTCAGCCTCTCCTGGTGCTGCTGGCACTCCTGACATCCCTCAGGGATCCCACACTCCCAGAAGCTGCTCAGGGATGGAAAGCAGAATTGTTTTGCATTCCCGCTGCATCTGGAGCTCCCAGCTGTCAAACCCTTGGTGCCTGAGCTCTGCCTCTTTCCAGAGGTAACCAATTAATTTTATGATGCCACTTGAGAGGGCTGGAGATGGAGTTACAGAGCATCTAATGATCAAAGAAAACAGTGAATGGTATAAATAGAGATGTCCTCCCATTCCCCATTCCCCTATTGAGATGCTTTCTAATAAAGGACACTTTCTAATAAAAGAGTCTCCAGACCTCCCAGGGAATGATCCCACTTTCATGTGAAAGGCACAAATATTGCATTTATCATCTCTGGTGACTGAAAGACACTGACAGGGACAGGAGGTGCCTCTGTGCAAGCAAAAATAGAAGAGGAGATGAGCTTTTCCCACTTCACATCCCACCATTTCCATCAGTTCTTTTTTTATTTAATGTTAGGGGGATAACATCACCTGGGAGAACCATGATAACAGCCTGGGTGTGCTCAGGGTGTAACTGAGACTCCCAGACTGGTTTGGGTGGGAAGGGAATTAAAGATCATCTGTTCCTGCCCCAGCCATGGGCAGGGACACCTTCCACTGTCCCAGGCTGCTCCAAGCCCCAAAGTCCAACCTGGCCTTGGGCACTGCCAGGGATCCAGGGGCAGCCACAGCTGCTCTGGGCACCCTGTGCCAGGGCCTGCCCACCCTGCCAGGGAACAATTCCTGCCCAATCTCCCATCCAGCCCTGCCCTCTGGCAGTGGGAAGCCATTCCCTGTGTCCTGGCATTCCAGACCTTCGTCCAAAGCTGTGGAAGGTGTCCCCAGGGCTGCTGTCACTGTCCCTGCCCATGGCAGAGGGTGGCACAAGGGGTGGCACTTCTCCCACAGCAGCACAATTGAGCTGGGACCTGCAAACCCCACCAGAGAATCCCTTTGCTTTGCCAACACCGCTCAAACAAAGGCACAACTGCAAATAAAACCCCCAATCTTTTCTCCATCATTCCTGTAGCTCCTTCAGGCACTGAAAGGCCACAATTGGGTCACCCCAAAGCTTCTCCTGTCCGGGCTGAACAATCCCAGCTCTCCCAGCAGAGCTGCTCCATCCCTCTGGAGTCCCCTGTGGCAGATGGAGCTGAAGGTGCTGCACTCAAACACAAGGACAAAGCCACAGAGGAACAGTGGGAACAGCTTTTCCCAGGGAGCAAAAGCTGGGACATTCCTCTGGGACACGAGGACAGCATCAACTGCAGCAGGAATTCTGCTCCATCCCACCTTTCCTTCATGGTAATTTTGCTGTAACACCCCAGTGGAGAGGCTGATCTGTGGCTCATTCCCATCCTTTCCACACATTCCACTGAGTGCACCAGGGACCCTCAGAGCCAACACACAGGAATTCCCTGGGGGAATGCTGATCTCCAAAGGAGATTCAGAGCCTCTTGTCCTAATTATATGAAAAAGGATTTGAGCCTCTTGTCCTAAATATATAAAAAGGCTTATATTTAGGTCTCCTTCCCAAATAACTTCTTGCCCTGCTTTCTCCTTGGGAAAGCTCTTGGGAAATTGCTTGATTTTTTCTGTGACTCCAGGTCTGGGTGGCCCAATTTCCATTTTCCTTCCTGTGCACAAATCTCCAACAGGAGGACAGATAAACCTAAATAAACTATTAACAACTAAATAACCCACTGGCTAAACAAACTGGGCTTCCCACCACGTGCCAAACCGGCTGCAGGCCTTGAGATGCTCTGGCAAATGAAGAACCTGCTAAAACCACGTGGAAAAGGGAGAGATAAAAGCAGGTAAGCTCCCACACTCCAGGATATCGTTTGTCCTGGTATCAGGAGCTCACCAGCCAGTCCTGTCTCACTGGGATCATTCTGCAATTTATCTGCTAACAGCAAAAAACCATCCAAGTCACTGGAGGGGTTCTGGCAGCCAGGCTGGGCTCCTCCCCTCTGTGCATCACTGCCTGCAGCCTCTTCTGCTCCCAGCAGTTATCCCAGCAGCTGGGATGAAACAGCTAAAAATATGGGATTTGTCATCCCAAAATGAATCACTGGGATCATTTGGAAAGATGCTGAATGCAAAGCTGGAGAATTAAACCATGAAGGCGAGCACAGATCTGCACAGAGAGGGTCTGTTACAGGGGCTTGACAGTGGGCACAGGGAAAATCCAGCTCTCATTAACAAACCCTTCCACAGGACCCCCTCTGCTCCTTTTTTCACCTCTCACATCTTCATTTTCCTGTTGCCTCACAAGACACCATTCCCATGGCTGCAAACGTAAGGATTTTTATAAGCAGATTTAGAATCAGAGAATTCCTGAATAGTTTGGTTTGGAAGGACATTAAAGCCCATCCAGTGCCCCCCCTGCCATGGGCAGGGACACCTTCCACTGTCCCAGGCTGCTCCAAGCCCCAAAGCCCAACCTGGCCTTGGGCACTGCCAGGGATCCAGGGGCAGCCCCAGCTGCTCTGGGCACCCTGTGCCAGGGCCTGCCCACCCTGCCAGGGAACAATTCCTGCCCAATTCCTTCCCAATATCCAATTTAAACACATCCTCTTTCAGTCTGAATCCATTCCCCCCCTACCACGAAATTTTGCTATGACACAGGAGGTTGGCACAGCCATCAAACCACCTTAGGAAAATCGTGGATTAATTTCTACGTGCACTCAGAGAAATAAATTCTGCTCTGTGTTCTGATGATTTATTGTATTTTAAATATATGGGCTCATGCAGTGTAATTGGTCGTGGCATATTTTGCATGATGAACACAACAAATTGGCTTTTGTGGAGCTGCTCCAAGCAGTTGTTCAAGACAAAAAAAAAAAAAAAAAAGTAATTAGTGAAAGCAGCGATTAGTGACAAACTAAATAGGGAAAAATGGTTTTAACCAAATCTACTGTGAAATCTGCACCACACAATTTTACTGAAGCCTCTTGGATTCCAGTTCCTTCCCAGGACTAGTTGAATTGCCTTTGCATATAAACATTCACAGACCACTGTGTGTAAATAACAGTTTAAAGAACAAAATGAACCATTTGCATGGGAATTGAGAGCATTGACTTTGCCACCAGACTATTTTCAGTCCATTTTAATATCCACTCTATAAAAACAGAGGCTTTGCAGGGAGTTTAGGAAAAGCAATTCAGACTGGAAAATTGTTTTTTTAAAAACACAGAGCTGCAAACAGGCAAAAAAGGTATGGCAAAAAGGCAAAAATAATTTATTTGATATATAAATTATTGGATCAGGGAAAGGCTGGAGTGGGGAAGGACCTTAAAGCCCAGCTCATCCCACTCCCTGCCAAGGATTCCACTATCCCAGGGTGCTCCAGCCTGGCCTTCCAGGGATCCAGGGGCAGCCCCAGAGCTTCTTTTCCCCAGGCTGAACAATCCCAACCCTCCCAGCACGAATCTAAATTTCCCAGCACGAATCACAAAATGATCTCCACACGACATCAACGCACCAGATTT
Source organism: Pycnonotus jocosus (assembly GCA_013400435.1). Lineage (NCBI taxonomy): Eukaryota > Metazoa > Chordata > Aves > Passeriformes > Pycnonotidae > Pycnonotus > Pycnonotus jocosus. The sequence continues at coordinate 8,417 of VWYP01013160.1, forward strand.
AAAACAGGACCATCACAAACCATCCACAGCATTTTATCAGTGAGGAACTCTTCCCTCTGACAAATACAACCTGGGATTGCATTGCATCACCTCGGAGGTTTTACAGGTTGATTCCAAGCAGGTAAAACCTTTTCTTGGTGTGTGCTCAAAGCTGTGGCAGCTCTGAGGCTCTCCTGCTGCCTGCCCATGCATGGAACCACTCCTCAGGTGTGAAAATCCTTCTTCCCCAGCTCCCATCCCTTCTGTTTCCAACACACACCTCACACGGGCTTGGAAACTGCAGCCAAAGTAACGGGAGGAAAAGATGATGCTCCAAGCTGGATGCAAACCCAGAAGGTGTCAAGTTTGGCCAGAGGGGGATTCTTGAGGTGTCTGTGCAGGACCAGGAGTTGGATGATCCCTGTGGGTCCCTCTAGCTCAGGATATTCCATGACTCCATGAACTCTGAGAGGATTAATGGCCTGGATGTGACAATCAGCTTCTAAAGCTGATCAGAACAGTTCCCAAAGAGAGCAGAGAGAAGCTGAACAAGCCTTTCCCCACGGATCTGTTCCCAAAGCCTCACCTGGCAGTCACACCTTCATTATTCAAGGCCTGAATGTTTCATGAGTGGCCAGAATTAACTCCAGCAGGGTATAAACACAGGGGGGAAAACCCAGTTTATCCCAAAGCATTCAGAATTCCCTCATTAGTGAGGAAATCCTCATGCCAGGAGGAGTTTGTACATCCAGCTGTGCTGCTTGTGGAACCTCTGCCATCCCAACACATATAAATCCCTTGGGATATGGAAATAACTGCAGGACCATTGATGAATTCAGATGTCTTTGGACTCAGAAAGAGTGAATTTACAGCACTGATTCACAGAATGGTTTTTTTTTTTCCATACAGTGAGAAAAACTAATTATTACTGCACTGAAATTCATCACTGTCCTAAGAATTAATGGAGTTTGAGGAGCAGTGAAGTCACCCTGAGATGTTGCCTTAATTATCCCGTCAGTCTTTACGAGCTTCAGGCTCTGCAGTGGTTAATAAAGGTTAATGCCTCCTCTATTCCAGAAATATTACATGCAACTTGATAAATATTGGGGGAAAATAAGTTAGAGGAGCTGCAAAATAACTCCACATCACAATAAAATTCATCCACAGAAGGTCTCCCAGACAGGCCACTCTCCTGGGGAGGGCTGGCAGAAGCTGACTTTTAATGTCCTTAACCTTTACAGCCTAAAATTCCTAATTTTAGAAAATGTAGAGCTGAGTGACTGTGACTTTCGGCCACAGCTGGAGTCCCCAGGATTTCTGGGGTGCTTCCAGCAGGCTCTGGAATGTATCAGATGTTGGAATTTCTAAATGGCATCAGGCAGGTGAGGCAAGTTTAGGGTGTAACAAGAGCAGCACATCCCTGCACTCAAACCCACAGCAGAACCTCTGGGATCAGGAATATTTCCCGCTCTTCCATGAAGCAAATCTTATGGGGAGAGAGAGATCCCAGTGACAAATCTCTCCTGTTGTCCTTGCCAGGAGTGAATGTGTGCCCTGCTGGTCCCTCACTGCCAACACCCCTGTGACACACGGCTGTCCCCAGCACAGGAGGGACCTGGAGCTGCTGGAGAGAGCCCAGGGGAGGCTCCAGGATGAGCAGAGGGATGGAGCAGCTCTGCTGGGAGGAAAGGCTGGGAGAGCTGGGAGTGTTCACCTGGACAGGAGAAGCTTTGGGGTGATGCAGTTGTGGCCTTCCAGTGCCTGAAGGAGCTGAGAAGAAACATGGAGAGAGACTCTTTCCAAGGGATGGAGTGCCAGGACACAGGGAATGGCTTCCCAGTGCCAGAGGGCAGGGCTGGATGGGATCTTGGGCAGGAATTGTTCCCTGGCAAGATGGGCAGGGCCTGGCACAGGGTGCCCAGAGCAGCTGTGGCTGCCCCTGGATCCCTGGCAGTGCCCAAGGCCAGGTTGGACTTTGGGGCTTGGAGCAGCCTGGGACAGTGGAAGGTGTCCCTGCCCTGCAGGAGGTGGAATGAGATGAACTTTAGGGTCCCTTCCCACCCAAACCATTCTGGGATTCCATGATATTCCTGTGGATACAATGTCAGCCTCAAACCTCAGCAGCTTGCAGGGAATAAATGATGTTTCACCAAGATTAAACCTTCCTGGATGGAGATGCAGCTCTGAAGTGCTTCCATCAGGAGATCCTCCCCCCATTCCCAGGCTGGAACACAAACACGAGCTCCCAAAGCCACCAAGGCCTGTTCCTGTCCCAGCATCAGAGCACTGGGGACCCAACAATCAGATCAACAAGGACAGATTTTATTTGTGGGGGATTATTTGTGCACATCTCCAACAGCCTGGAACGTTTGGGTTTGGAGGAATTCACACCAGTGTGCATCAGTTCTCTGCTCCCAGCACACCCCAGAGCTGCAGCAGGAATTGCAGGGGTGATTAAAAGACATTAACGTTGTTCCAGTGCTAATGTGAGGGCTGAGAGCAGACACACAATGAATTCAGAACGTTCATGGCCCACACAAACCCACTGCAGCTCATTAGCTACGACAGAACATTAAAAAAAAAAAAAACAAAAAAAGAGAGAAGGAATATGGAAATGAGTGTTTCTTTCCACAAGGAATCGTTTCTTTTCAGGTTCTGCTCTTAAGCTGTTGAAGGATAAACTGATATTAGAGGACAAAGCTGGGAACACTTTTATCAGATTAAAGCAATTACAACCTGCTTATAAAGATGCTTCCCTGACATTAGTTTTGTTCTCGGAAAAGACGACTTCATTTGCAAACTGAGTTGGAAAATTAAGATTGGTTCCTCCAAATTTACCATCCTCCAAAAAAACTCACTGCCTGAGAAAATGCTCAGTCTTCCTGGCTGATCTCAGAGGAATTTAAATGCTCCAGAGGAATTTAAAAGTGCACATTTTCAGTGGATCTCTGCCACCTCTCCACCTTCCTAGCACAGAGAAGGGGACGCTCCAGGGAGACCTTAAAGCACCTTCCAGTAGCAAAAGGGAGCTTATAAAAAAGAGAGAGAGGGATGAGGCTTTTTTTTTTTTT
>VWYP01013160.1:11491-65859 GCA_013400435.1 Pycnonotus jocosus
TTTTTTTGCCCCTAATTGAGGGGGATTATTTTAGTAATAAAGCAGCAGTTGAATATTCGCTGTTAAATACAACCATCATCATCTTCCTGGACTTAGAAGGAGGATTTCTTTTAAACCCCCAAAAAACTCTACAGCAGCAGCAGCCAAAACAAGATTATCTCCTTTCCCAGTGCTCCATAAAGCTGGGGAATTACTGAGCCTTTTTAGATACTACAATGTTTGTCAAGCAACAATTAAAAACGCACCAGTGATTAAGCAAACACCATAAAGCTTTTACAATTCATTTGACGAGGGCAAATATTTGTGCAGCCAAATAAAAGAAAAATCCCAACCAACATTGAAGCATTTGGCTCTCCCAAGATTCAAAACCCTTCGTTTTGAAAATGGATTTTTAAAAACTTCCTTTTAAGACTCCAAGGCTATCCAACCTGGCCTTGGGACACTTCCAGGGATGGATTTTTTTTTTGTTCAATCAGAAAGATGTCATCAGCAATGGCACACAAATAATTATTACTTGCATTTACATCCTGTGCTGATTTGTATGGGATAAACCAGCCCCTTCCCCAGGAAGTTTCCAATCTCAGGCATGTAAATTCAAATGATCCCAATTTTCCAGACACCTGTGCTAAAGGGTAGCAGGGCTTATCCAAAATCAAGCTGCCAGAACAAAGGAGAACTCTCAGCTCAATCTGAAACTGTAAGCTTCAGATTTCCAGCTGTAAACTGGTGTACTGAACTCCAATAAAAATATTGGAGGGAAATATTTTTTTTTCCAAGTGTATTTTTTCCCTCCAATAAAAGGAAATGCCATCCCCTGGGAAAGGTGGGACAATGGGGACGAGCTCTGCAGGGCCCCTGATGTCCCCACCCCAACTGGGCCCTGTCCAGACAGCTCCAAGCCTGCAGCAGGAGAGCATTTTTAAACTGTTCAATCTTCCCTAAACTCCACAATGTAGAATAAAGACGATTTTAAACACTTTTCCTTGTTTTGTCAGCACTGCCTGCAGCAGCCCTGAGCGCTGTCCCCCTGTCCCACACTTCCATGCACTCCCCTCCCTCCTGCCAGCAGGTATTTATCCAGCTGTAGGGAAAAGTGCACTCTGAGGCCAAAAATCACCCAAAGTGAGGGTTTAGCAGGTATGGGGGGGTTCATGTTTAACCCAGACTCCTTCCCAAAGCAGCTCCTCACCTCAACTCCCTCCATTTCCCCAAGAACAAAGCCAGCTGTGTTAGCAGAGAGTGTCTGACAGCAATAAATCTGTATTTGGCATCTCCCTGCAATGGAAGAATCCCAGCAGCGCTGGGAATGATGAAGGATTACAAAAGCAGAGGCAGAAGAAATCCAAAGAACAAAAAGGACTCTGGAGAGGTTCAAGAGACTCCTCAAACAGGGAACACAGAATCTAATCAGATGTTAAACAGCTTTTCAGTGAAGGATGTGCCTTCCTGTTAAATTGTGAGTTTGGGTATCGAGGGCAGCAGCCTGGGACAGAACTCTTTGCAGACAGGGTTGCTCTGCAGACACGAGGTTTATTGCCAGGGCTGAGGGTGGAAGGAGCCCTGCTCTCAGCTGCCAGCCCCCAGCTGAGAGGGTCGTCCCAAGAGACCAATTTCCTGTTGCTTTACAGTTTTATCTCTTTCTCTGTTGAATATTCTAACTCACAGTAACCAACCAATACGGGGCACAAATCCTACTACACCCTATAGGAACTAGTACATTACCACAGGGTGTTACATTCTAAACCTTAAAAGATAATCTCTAAGCTACTCTCTTCCTGCCAGTGAGGCAAAAGCCCTTTGCCCCTTGAATCTTCGGCATTTCTTTGTCTGCTAGGGATGTTACTGAATTTTTCTGTCTTCTGGGTGGCCTGCTCACATCTCAAAGGTCACCATCATTTCTACTTCACTCATGGGATTTATATCTTCAGAATCTCCTGCCAAGCAATCAGATCTATAAGGTCTCTCTGTCTCACCATTTCCAACACCTTCCCAAGGAGGAAATGGGCCAGGAAGGCAGGAGAGGCACAGCCCAGCAGTGGCTCTGCTGTGCCCACTCAGGTGGATCTGGGCAAAGCCTTTGGGAAACAGGGCTGGTGACAAGGACAAAGCCACCGTGGGGCATCTTCACACCCACTCAGGCAATTCATGCCACTGCAGGCAGCTCCTGTGACCCTCAGCAGGTAAAGAAAATCCAAGTTTAAAAGACAAGCTCTGAGTTGGGTGCATCATGTGAATTTAATCAGCCCCTGCTCCTGCCCTCCGCTACAGATAAGTCAGGCTGAGTAACCTCAGAGCTGAAAAACAAACACAAGAGATAAAGACAATTCTATTTCTTCAAAGACAGCCAGGATTTTGCCTTGTTCAGATCTCTGCACTTCGCTCCCAGTGCTGTCAGATGTCTTCAGGTGTCTGGAGTTCACCTCAATTCCCATCAAAAAGCCAATCCAGGGTGTCCAGGACATGTCAGAGGAAAAGACAAGACAGCTTCAGGGTGGCACCTGTGCCTTCTGATGTGTACAGAGGCTCTGGACTGCCCTGAAAAAAACCCAAAGAACTAACAAAACATAGCTGAGCCTCTTCCCACGCTCCTCATTCCTGCAGTTAATTAAAAAAGAGACACTATTTAAATCTCATTTCCTCCAGCTGGGCGTCAGGCACAGGCTGCAAAGGGCAGAGCTTCACCAAACCCATTTCAAACACTGCTGGCTTTGATATTCTGGAGTAAAGGGTTTTTGCAAATAACTTCAGAGGAGTGACTGCTGTTGTCAACATTGCTGTTGTCTGGATGGGTTTTATTGCAGCCTAAAGATAAATAAAAGCGCTCCCATTCCGAGCTCAATCCCAGAGAAGATGTAATTCATGAAATATAATGAGTTTTTCAAACACGCAATACAGAGAACTTGTTCGGTGCCTTTTTTTTTAATTAAAAAGCCTATCTGCAGTTTTGTCAATTTATTTGGTATCCAAATGCTTTTAACAGTGGCACTTCAATAATATGAAACCCATCTTTGCCAGGGAATTTCAGAGCAGATAAATGCAAGTACAGCCCTCTTCAGCATCCCAAACCTGAGCAAATACTGGAAGTCTTAGGGAGCTGGGGAAGGGGCTGGAGCCCCAGGAGAGGCTGAGGGAGCTGGGAAAGGGGCTGAGCCTGGAGAAAAGGAGGCTCAGGGGGGACCTTGTGGCTCTGCACAACTCCCTGCCAGGAGGGGACAGCCAGGGGGGGTCGGGCTGTGCTGCCAGGGCACAGGGACAGGACAAGGGGAAACGGCCTCAAGCTGGGCCAGGGGAGGCTCAGCTTGGCCAGCAGCAGGAATTTCTGCATGGAAAGGGTGCTCAGGCCTTGGCAGGGGCTGCCCAGGGAGGTTTGCAGTGCCCATGGCTGGAGGTGTCCAAGGAATGTGGCACTTGGGGACAGGAATTAGGGCTGGGCTTGGCAGTGCTGGGGGAGCTGTTGGACTCAATGGTCCTAAAGAGTAATAAAAATCTGAATAACTTTTACTGAACACTACCCTCTTTGAGCTTATTTTAGGGAGATTGTTCCAGGATTCCCTTAATGGAAGCTCATTGGAAGTGATGGACTTGAGACAGAGGGAAGCACGACTCCTCCAATACAATCAATCAAATGTTTAAATTAATCTCTCAGAAAGAAACATTGAGTTACAATGGGCAAAGTAATCTTTACAAACTCTGCTTTTATGAACAGCAGGAAAGGCAGCTTGGGGTGATTTCATGTCATCAAGGAGCTTCTAAAAGTGGCTTTAGAGAACAGAAGGCAGTGGTTGCTTTGGTTCCGAAACACAAATTGATCAGTTCTGGGTCTGTCTTGGTGCCAAGCGGGTTTTTGTTCCCAAATTTTTATCAGGAAATAGTCCAGAATGAGAAATTGTATATGATGTGGGGCAAATCCAGCCCCTGTGCTGCCTGCTGCATTTTAATCTGAGCAAAGATCACATTTCACCGAGCCCATGAACTAATATTTATGGCAAATGTTGCATTGCATCCCCTTGTTTATCAAACTGTGCCTAAAGCAAAGCTTTACTGTCGACAGCAAAGTTCAGTCACCTCATTTCTCACAGCTGCTCTGGCCATATTTCAAACATCAGCAACATTTTCAGTGACATCCATAAAAAGGGATGAAATGGGAGCTCTTATGAACTAATTATCTGACATCTGCTGTTAATATTAACTAATTCTTCAAGGGCTGCACAGAGAAAGCCATCATCTCCTTATGAGCGGGTTTAAGTGATGGGATCTCAGCTCCTTCCACTCTGCAATTAAACCAACGTGAAAAACATCAACAAAATTATTGCCACGAGTGTTCCAGAACAAGGGAAGCACTTCAGTTCCCTGGCATGGTGATCACCCTCCTTCTGTATCAGACACAACAGATAGGGCTTTGTTATTTATTGTTACTTTATCTGCTTGGCCATACAGGTTTATAGAGGTTTTAAGCACGGATTTAACACTGGAAGTTTTTTTCCCATAAATAAATACCCAGTCTTAAAGCTGCTCATGATGCCAGAACCTCCAGGTGCTCACCTGGAGAGGAGAAAGCTCCAGGGAGAGCTCAGGGCCCCTGGCAGGGCCTAAAGGGGCTCCAGCAGAGCTGGAGAGGGACTGGGGACAAGGGATGGAGGGACAGGACACAGGGAATGGCTTCCACTGCCAGAGGGCAGGGCTGGATGGGAGATTGGGCAGGAATTGTTCCCTGGGAGGGTGGGCAGGCCCTGGCACAGGGTGCCCAGAGCAGCTGTGGCTGCCCCACCTCTTCCTTCAGCACCTCCTTTAAGGCTTTAGAAAAAGGGGACACAAAGCAGAGCCTGGGAAAATTTGTGAATCCCAGAATGGGTTGGGTTGGATGGGATCTCAAAGCCCATCCCATTCCACCCCTGCCATGGGCAGGGACACCTTCCACTGTCCCAGGCTGCTCCAAGCCCCAAAGTCCAACCTGGCCTTGGGCACTGCCAGGGATCCAGGGGCAGCCACAGCTGCTCTGGGCACCCTTATTCCAACATGCCTGGGAATATTTCAGGTACACCATGATCTCAGGAGGTGAATGAATTTTTCATTCTGTTTTCCCTATTTCTCTTGGATTAGTCTGCCCCTCAGTTAAAATTTCAGTTAGGGCCACCCATCCCTGTGCCTGTGTCTCGTGAACCACAGAGACACCATCCTGAAGAGGAAGAGGGGGGAAAAAAATCCTCCTGCTACACCTTATCCATTGTCCTCAACATCATTTTCTCATTATCATCCCTTTGGAGGAATAATCCAATCCCATTTTGTCACATTACTTGCAAAACCTGTAAAGGTCACAGGAGAATACAGGCAGTGGAAGGGTGAGTTTAAATTACTCTCTCCCAGGACATTTCCATCTATATTCCATTTATCTCCCACCAGGCACAGGACCGGCTGGGCCATCCCAGGTTTCTTATCTCCACGTAATATCAGACAGATTTTAATCTAACAGTTGAGTATCTAAAGCCAACTTCCTTCCAAAGTGTGTTTTAAGGAGAGCTGAACAAACTTTACCCTGGCTCCTGTGATTGTTGGAGGAGAATCTCTGAAGGCAACATCCTTCTGCAAGGCTTTTAACGAGCCTCCGCGGTTTTAATTGGCAACTCGCTGCTGCCTGCTCTTCCCTCACGAATTATCCGTGTTCCCAAGCTCCTGGTAAAGTCCTGTCATTCCTGGGGCTGCAGCAAGCAGCGCACAGGACTCCATTAAAACAAAAACAGCAGCAGAAAACTCAAATTCATCCAGGCTTGGCAAGGAAGGGCTCAGCTCCCGCTTTAATCCCCGTGCGCCGTGCCGGGGTTTGTACAATTAGTGCAGCTGGCAAGCACAGCAGCTTGAGGGACTCTTGTGCTGCCTTTTGAGGGCCAGCAAAAGGATTTACATAATTTAGAGTTTAATAACTTACAGCCTCTGCTTGCTGGGGTTTTTTTTCCCCTAATAGTTCTCCTGAAAACGGGTTGGTGCAGAGTGTAACTCCCATGAAACCATCAGCCTCGCACGGAGATGTTTCCAGGGGACGGTTTTATTTGAATTTTGCCCCCAAGAGAATCCGTTTCAGGTGTTAAGAGCACTTCTAAAATAAGCAGAACATCCTCAGAGGATGGAGAATCTGATCCTTCCACAAAATCCGCCCTAAATCACTTGCAAAAATCTGCTCTGCACATTATTCTTTAAGAGGAATGAGCACTTCTGCACAATATGAACAGCAGATTCATTTCACTTCCTCCCACGTCTTTCCTGTTATCAAAATGAAGAATCACAATATTTTAAACACAACTTCAGCTGGGGGGATTTCTGTCTTTTTTGCCTTCTTCTGCTGACCTCTCATAGCTCTTTTTTTCAATTAAAAATTTTTTCCTCTAAAAATAGAGGATCAGAGACATCATTTTAGGTACAGCCTTAACAAGTGGCGTTTTCCTAATTCCGAACCTAATTATTTGTTGGAACTAGGGAGGAAAGTCTGTGGTTCTGCTTTGAATTGCAAGCAGCATCCAGGTTTGCATGCAGGCACTTGAGAACTCTGGATAATCAATACAGAGAGAGGGAGAAATTAGCTGCTGATTTGAATTTCACTGAGTGTGCAATGCAAGGTGATCTGTGAACACCAAGGAGTCAGAAAGCCTCGACAATTCCATACTTGGAGCAGACAAACTAGTTCGTACCAAAAGAAGAAAAAGCAAAAAAACCCCCAAACTCTCCATTAATATCTGGAAATGCAAAGCAAACCCTGCAGAACAACCAAATAAAAATCAGATGCCAAAATTTGTACATTTATCTTAAAAGAAGGCCACATGTCAGGAGCTGTGTTCCTGCCTTTCCCCAGTGCTCCTCAACACTCAGGGTTTGGGTTCTTCCCAGGCCCTGCCTGAACTCAAACCCCACCCTGCTTTTATTTAAGACTGCAATAATAGGGGAAAAAATATGTTAATAGCGCCCCTGGGGCAGGCTTTTCAAAGCCCTGGATTGCCTTATTAAAGAGGTCGTTATGAGGCAGGAGTCAGATCAGAATCATTAAATTTTAACATCTCCTAAATTCTATTGCAAAAACAAAGCCCTTCCTCCAGTGATTTACAGCTGAAGTTTGCTCCTGCAGAGCCAGCACGAGCTGAAGAGCCCGTGTGGACTCACAGTGAGTAATGACACTAAAATCTTCATTATTTACTAAGCCAAGCCAGGGTACACATAAAACCCAGTTCCAGCAGGAGATGTCAACTCGGCTGACACCTCCTGATGGCCCAGCTGCAAGGCTGAGCTCCACACCCCAATAAATCCATCCTTCACTCAGCCTCTGCTGCAACTCCATCCTCAGAAAGCAGCACTTAGTGTCCTCGTAATGAAGTACAGCAGGCACGTCCAAACGCACTCCTGGCACTCTGGAGATGATGGAAAACTCTCTCCTGAAAACTGGGAAGCTCTGAGTGTTCCTCCAGATGGGAGCTGGATGATGCTCCCTGATACTTCTTCACCACCAGTGCAGGCTGAGTGTCTGTTCTCAGCTACACTCAGCAATTTAATTCCTGCTGGAATAAACCTTGGAATGACCCGAGTTATCCCCAGGTTAACTCCATACTTAATGGAGTATTTACCAGCACTCACCTTTCTGGGGATTTGCCACATTGATTGCTCATTTCCCAAAGGAACAGGCAGGTGTTTGAAGCTGTGTAGGATCTGCTAGGTCACCACCATGCCCTGAGGGGGGATGTGAACATCTCCACACCCTCAGCTCAGTGAGGGCAAGCTGCAGCAGCTCCCCGAGCTCATCACAACCCTAACTGCACTGATTTGTGCACCAAGAAGAGAGAAAATCCCTCAAAGTCCCCTGCTGGCCCTGGGAAAGAGATTAAAACTGTAATTCCACAGTGCTGCTGGGAAAGGACCAGAGGAACAAGGAACACAGACTGCTCTTCCTTGAGGCAAGGACTCTGAGTCCCCTCTTACTCCTGCCCCCAGTTTAACCAGGACAAAAGGATTTGGGACAACTGAATAGCACATGCCAGGCTGGAGGTTTGCTCAGGAGAGGAGCCTGAGGGTGTGGAAAAGGCAGCAAGAGGAAAGATGCCAGGAAAACCTGCTGTGTGTAATTCCCTTGCACAACCAGGTGAGAATGGCACAGGAACGGAGTGGTTGGGTGGGATTCCACTCATGGCAGTGCAGGATCAGGTGCCTTTTAAATCTGCATTCCCAAGGGGAAACGAAACACCAGCCATCCTCTCACTGCCTTGGCTAGGATCTGACCTTTCTCTCTGCTCTTCCCAACCTTCTCCAGCTGTTTTTCTCACACAAACCTGCTGCTCCTCTGAATTTTTCACTGTCACCTGAGGTACCCAGCACTTGTGAAAAAGCACAGGTGAGAGCAGAGAACGTCAGTCACATCCTTCAGCCCTACAGAGAACAGCACATCCTGCAGAAAATAATCCACTTATCTGTTCCTGCCTTCTCATTCCAGCCCATTTGTTCTTTTCCTTTCTCTCTTTTTGAAGCACAATTAGGCATTTGGAAAAGGCTTTCTTCTGAGCAGCTTCTAACACAGCTCATTATTCTGGCACAAGAAGACCACTGGTTTGTATTATTCAAGTTTGTACCTCTTGTTTGGAGTGCTCTGTGCCATCTGTACCCTTCTGACTCCTTTCCCACAGCACCTTAAAACCACACAACTCTTTATTATCTCTCTCTTCAGGCACCACCATAAATTGTTGCCCTCAAGATCATGGAGAACTGTAATATCCCAGATCTTAACTCTGCATCTGAATTTAAACAAAAACCTATTTAAGTTGTACATAGCAGTGTGATTTACTTCCTCTGTTTCATTGTGCAAGCCAAGCCTTTGCCCAGAACATTCATTTTAAAAAACCAGATAACAGAAGTGCTGGGAAGTTTAGAGCAGGGGGTCAAATGCCATCCAGATATTTTTTTTCTTGACTTGTTTTAGTCAGTTTAGTGGGAAAACAATGACTTGTCCTGACCAAAAACTAAGCTTGGCTTACTGAGTTTCCCTTGAAGACTTACACAGGACAGAAAGGTTCTTTTAAGCAATAAGAAAATAATTATCATGAGATTCAGCAGGAATTGTAAGGAAATCTGTGGTCTAAGCTTCAGGCTGCTCTGCATGGGGCAGGACCAACGTGAGGGACTGTATGAAGCATTTCCTCTGCATCTTCTTCACACAGAGTGGCTAAACTCCGTACCAAAATCCATGCCCTGAAGAGCTGAATTCACTGAGAAAATGAGACATCTAAAAGGGGCTGCAACTCCCATCTGAGGAGATGAAAAAAAAAATCTAAAATGCTCTTACTTTTGACAGTAGCTGTGCGGGTGCAGTTGTAGAGGATGGCCAACTCCCCAAAAACTTTGCCAGGTCCCATGGTGCAGAGCTTCACTCCCTCTTTTGTCACTTCAACCTTCCCATCTGTGAGAAAAAGAAGAGAAAGAGACCATTTTAAAAGGGCAATTAAATAATTTCAGACATTTTAAAAGGAAGGTTTTGGGTTTTTTTTTTAAATTTAACTTTTAAACTGTATCTAATACAGGCCAGGTTGAACAGAGCTTGGAGCAACCCAGGATAGAGGAAGGTGTCCCTGCCCATGGCAGGGGGTGGAAGAGGATCAGCTTTAAGATCCCTCCCAACCCAAATCATCCTGGGATTCCACACTGTGAACAAAAAAAATCCAGTCCTGCAACTTCAAAAGGAATTAAATGTATGATGAAGGAGAGAACATATACCCAGCAAAAGATTAAAACCAACTGTTGCATGCAGAAACCTTTAACACCTGAGTGCTTTTTAGTGGAGCTTCTGTACAGTCAGGACATTCTTACAGTACACTAAACTCAGTGTGAACTTTGTTTCACCCCTTACACTTTCCAGTGAAATTTCCCCCAATTTTCTGTGTTCAAAAAGGAAGAGATTTAGGTCTCTAACACTGCACATGAAAACGGCGGTGTAATTTTGCTCATTTTCCCTGAGAAACTAATCCCTGAGAACACTCATCCACGAATAACAGAACCATTATCAAAAAGAAAATTACTCTGACCCGTGGCTATTATTTAATTCCCATCTATCCACCCTTTGCCTTTCTGAAAATCACATTTCATGAGGGGAAATCTGCTTTGTCAGCTGACCTGCACCAGGCTAGGAAGGGATGAGTGAGGAGGGGTTAAAATCCCAGATTGGATGGAAAAAAAAAAGGAGCTCAGGACCAACCTGAGAGGGTGGAAGTGACCAATTTTTTTAGATATTGGAGGGTTTGAAAAGCAAGATTCGAAAAAACAAGAGCCAGGAGAAGGGAAGGAAGAGGGGACAGATGTGAAGGGGCCACAAGTTTATTCCTGCCAAAAAAAGGTGAGGAAAAAGAGCAAAGGTTTTGAATTGTAGTGGCCACTAAAAAGCCTCCCCTGACACCCCAAACTGGGAAACACAATCAGAGAACTGAAGCACAGACTCATTTAGGTTGGAAATTATGATTATTTATCAAGTTGAAAGTGGCTGTTTGGTAAATATCATGGCCTAAAGGTTACCTGGGCTGCAGCAGTGGAAAATGGCAGCAGTGTTTTCTGTAATACAGCAGCAGAGTTAGGGGGGATTCAAATATTTTCATTACAAGTTGGTTTTTATGACTATTTTTATAAATGTTTGGTTCATTTCTTCATAAGAAGTATCAATCTAACAAGAAGCACAAAAATAGGTGCTTATCTCAAGAATGAGCAATATCAACCTTCAGTGGGGCTTCAGACACTTCAGAGATTCCTAAATCATTTTGAAGAATGTGATTTTTTTGTTTAATAGAACTGAGTTTCAGCAGCTTTTTCTGCAAAAAAGCTCTGCTGGATAAAGCTCTACAACAAAAACCTGCAAAGGAAATGAGTTTACCTAATTTATGGCTCATGGGTTCCAAAGGAAGATGGACAATTCTGAGCAGTAATGCACAGATGGGATCACATTATTCCCATGTGCTGGGGAGCACAAGAAACATATTGCTGATGAAATTAAAATCCTTGTTTTTAAAGTATCGAGAGGATTTCCCAGCACTGTATTGCAAGTATTGGCAAGACAAGATAAAACGATGTTCTGTGGTTTGGTAATTAATGTGCTCTTTAATTACAATTTATCCTCCTGGAGAAAGCCTCCCGTTCTCCTGCTGTGTAACTAAGCAAACTGGAATATTTAAACACCTCACCATAAGATGCCCAGACCATGAGCAAAATTCACCTTTCGTGGAATTAAAAGGTCAAAGGACTGCTGTAGGGTTTTTCCCATTTTCTTCTCCTACCTGGCAGCCCACACAGCGCAGCTTTCCATGGAGCAAACAAATTGTTCTGCTGCATCCACCAGATAAAGGAACCAAATGAAAGGCGACACAATATTGATCAATTAATGGAGATACATCTGCAGCTTGCCTTGGCATCTCCATCAGACAAACACTAAATAATGCACAAGATGCTTCTCTCTGGGCAGGAGAATCAGAAAATGCTGCATTTCAGTCTAAATATTGAGCATTATTGAATTCGATGTTATATTTAATTTACAGCTTGAGTTGATTTGGGGGAGCTTTAGTTGGCATACAAACAATGCACTTTTCTGTCAGCTGCAAGAAGCTATTCCATGATGATGGGCAATGCATATGATTGCTCAAACAGAGCATAAAATAAAAATCTCAGTGTCTTCAGTTCCCCAGTTCCAAGAGCTGCAGCCATTCCCCTTCCAGGATGAACATGAGAAGGTGACCAGAGTTAAGGGTCAATAAAAGAGATTGATGCCTCCACAAGCCACCAGCCTGCTCCCAACAGAAATAGCCCCAAAACCCCTTTAGCCAAGCAGAATTCAAAATACTTTGGCTTCTGCAGAAACCCAAGTCTCAGATCTTTGGTTCTTCCATCCTTGGACACTTCCAGGGATGGTGCAGCCACAGATGCTCTGGCCAACCTTTGCAAGAGCCTCACCTCACCCCGTTCCTTTGCAAGATTTCTGGGAGGTTCACTAAAACTTTATGAAATTAAGCTTTTCTTATGAAAAACTAGTCCTAGGAGCTGGACTTCAACAATCCTTGGGGATATTCCATGAAATCCAAGAGGGAACAGCTTCCCAGCAGACATCCTGAGCCTTGGGCCTCTCAGCCAGAGCCTCTGCTTTCCCAAATTAAACTCTGCGTGCTAATTACATCGTAGTCGCAAATTTAATTGTGGAGCAATTAAAGTTTTAATTGCAAAGTGGCTGTTTGACTTCAGGGCCGGCCCGATGAAGATGTGCTAACACTGGCGTTTGTTTGGAAGCACAAACTGATAATGGCCCGCATTATTCATGGAATTATTCACGGGGTTGTGCCCCAGCCACTGGCAATCTTCCGCTCCTCGGTGGCTGTGGAGTGTTACACTTCAGAACGAGGAATATTCACAATATTAAAACTAAAGCCAGGGTTTGGGGGAATTTTTTTTTTTGTCACAGCCCTTCTTAAAACAGGCTGACAGTGAATTACTCCTGGTGCATCCCCGTCCCAGTCTCAGGAAGCATGGGAATAGTTGCTGGAAAATCATCTATACATGGAAAATCATGGAATGGTTTAGAAGGGACCTTTAAGGTCATCGGGTGCCACCCCTGCCATGGGCAGGGACACCTTCCACTATCCCAGGGTGATCCAAAACCTGGCCTTGGACACTTCCAGGGATGGGGAATCTGTACACTGGTAAATTCCTGAATAACCTCCCAGGATGCCAAATTAAACACGGATCATTTTAACCACAGAAGAGGAAAAATACAGATGAACGAAGCACACAAGAACAAAGCAGGATCGATTTTGTCCCCTACAACACCACCAGCAAAGCACAGAGGTTTTGTTTTGATGGGAACATTGTGGGTTTTATCACTCTGAGTCCACCCAATTAAACTTGAAATAACATCTCTGGCTGAACTGCATCCATGTCCCTCAAATGAATGGAAGGATAAAGGAAATTGCTCTCATGTGACTCTCTCAATCAGAAGGAACATTTTTTCCCCCCAGTAATTAAATGGTCGTTTTCTCTTTCTGGGCACAAAAGAAAACAGATTAAGTTGACCTGAGGAGCTTGTCAACCTGTGTGTAATTTATATAATAGACTAGATTTTTGCAATGCATTATCAGCTCTCCCTTTTTCCTCCCATCACGGGGGAAAGGGCACTTGCTGCTTCAAGCCAAAATCTTCCATGACTCCCAAATCCAAACAAATCTAAATTTTAAAGATACAAGAACATCCAAGAGGGTATCTGAGTGAATATCTAAGTGGATTTCTGTACAATAAGAGAGTTTATTCTGTTGTCCAGTAAAGGCTTTAACAGCAGGAATGAGCATGGGACATTCCTACTTTGTATTTCTCCATATCCTGGAGACACCTTGAATGCCTAATTCCTTATTTTCAGTTGTCTATGCCAGCACTGCCTTTGGAACATGGGTAAGAGCAATGGATTTTGGTATTATTCACATTACTGGACCGTCTTCAAGTCCTGAACCCTTAGGAAGAAAAAAAAAGGCTGGTCCTCCCACGAAGGCACTAATTATTCATCACATTCCCATGCCAGGTTGAAAAATACAAACCCTTCTAGTGAAAAATGAGGAATGTAAAAAAGCAGGGCTCAGCATGAGCTCATGTATTCCTAGGATATAAATTTCATCCCACAACTCCAAAAACGCCAGGAGGGGTGGGAGGAGGATTCCCTCCATTCGGTGCAGGATTCATGAATGACTATTCAATATTTGATTTCATCTGTGCCTGTTTCACACTTGGACTGCAGCTCGATTTGCTGGATGCCATTCAAGCTCTGCTCTGAAAACTGAGGAATGATTGTTTGCAGAAAGTCTTCTTTAGGAAATATCACTCTGGATCTGCAGATTTTATTGAACAAGGCTGAATATGTTTCAAAAAATTGGCACATGAGACAAAGCACAAGTTACTCTTCAACACAGTGACTAGCCCTTGTGCATGTGGGAAATGTAAGCCCTGATGGGTTTTTCCCTTAGCCAAATTCAGGAAAGTTCTGACAGAATAACTACATTATCAGAGAGGACAAAAAAATAAATAATGCATATTTTGCCAAATTTCAAGTTGTTTTCCCACTGCAAATTGTTGAGAGAGTGCTTTGAATATGGAGAAAATAAGATTTTTCCTCAGCTGTCTCCCTGGGAAAAGCCAAATAAATTCTGATAGCATTTTCCAGGCTTATTTTGCTTTAAGCTGGCACCTGTAGCAGGAGTTTAAAGCTCAATGTTTTAGAGTTGTGCAAATGAATAAGAACTGAACACGGGGCAGCTGGAGACTGATGACCCTCAGAGCCTCATCCATATCCCATTCCCAAAAACCCTCCAGTGAGCTTCACCCCTGTTGGATAAAACCCAAGAGGAAGGTAAATGAAGCAAGACCTGAATTTTGACTCTCAAACCTCCAGTTGTAACTGGTGATGTTACAAATGCAGCAAATGCACTTGGAGCTGAACAAACTGATTTTTCCTCCTCTCAAACCCCCTGGGGGAGGCAGTCCCAGTGTGATGGAACTGGGGCAGCCTCCCCAAAACCAGACCCTGGAAATCCTCTTGCTGGGGGCAGATTTTCAGTGCCAAAGTTTATTTAGGAGAGTCTGACACCAGCACAAACCCATGCTCAGATGCCCAAATATCAGAAAGTATTTACCAAGCTGGTCCTACCTCCCCAGCAGGGACCTGCCACCAAAAAATTACACCCTAAAACTGCTTTTTAACACTGGCTTTTAAGAAATAGTTTTGAAACTGGGCTTGAAGCCACGAATTAACGTGTACCATGTCTGCAGCCTGAAGCAGTGACTTCAGTAACACCTCTTGGATTTAAATCAAGGCACACTCCAGAGAAAGGATTACTGGAGATAAGAGCAGAGCTCCATCCCAGTTTCCACCCTGGCTGCAGGAGAGTTTTGAAAAGCAGGTAATGGAAAGAAAGGAGGTGATTGCCCAAATCTGTAACAACAGCCCAGGGGCAGAGAGGGGCTGGGAGAACCGAGAGCAGCTGAAAAAAGGATAAAGAAACTTCCCCTGGGCTTTAAAGGCAGGGACTAAAAGCCAGATGAGAAGAAGGCACAGAGCACTGAGAGTCAGAGTGTGGCAGCCTGTGGAGATCCAAGAGTCACTGGGGTTGGAAAAAACCCTCTAGGATCTTCTAATCCAAGCTGTGCCTCATCCCCAAACTGCCAACATCCCCCTTGAAAGGAGAAGTGTAGAGTCCCTAATTGTTGCAGCAGCTCTCTTGTTAGAGGGTAAAAATGAGCTGGGACACACACTTCTTGTTAAACACAGCACAAAAAGGGTCCTGGTATATTCCTCTTCACAGCTCAGCCAGCCTGACTCCAACCATTCACCGGCTCTGGCTGCAGCAGCTCCTGCTTAAGGTTTCCCTTGCAGCCTCTGACTGCTGGGTATTGCCTGCTGAACTCTGACTGCAGGGATCAGTGTGCAGGCTGTGACTGCAGGGATCAGTGTGCAGGCTGTGACTGCAGGGATCAGTGTGCAGAATGTGACTGCAGCTTTTACCCAGCTAGACTGTGACTGCAGGTTCCAACAACAGGCTCTAACTGCACACCCACACTGACTTCACAGCAGTGATTCTCTCTCTCCAGGATCCTGCTCCATGATTCTCTTCTTCATGCACCTCCACAGTACTCCTCCCCTCACCATCTCATCCCCTCTTTTATCTCACTCATCCTTATTGGATATAGCTGTGACTCATAAGGAGCAAGGCTGTATTGGGTAATTAACACAGCTGTTACTTATCAGGGTGATGTCACCTGTATTCCCTTCTCCTGCACCTAATGAATTATCCCAGAAGATACACACTGCCTGCATAGGGATGGGCACTCTCAACTATCTGGTGACATGCACAAGAAAATTCAGCAGCCAAAGCAAAATAAATGGGTTTTTCCAGGTGCCTCCTCTCTGGGAAAACAGAAAACTAGTCTGGAATTTTTCTTCTATTAAGATGATGACGATGATGACAACTGGTTTTTTTGTTAGAGGTGGACTGCACCCACTCCCAAGGGGAGATACACATCCCCAAAAAACCATATAAAATACTGAAAAATATATACATGGATGTATATTTAGCCTGGTTATCCAAGATCTTTCCAACTGTAATATAGATCCTTGCCCAGGGTTGTGGAGAGGTGATCTCCAGAACTCCAGAACAATCTTGATTCTTGTGTGACTCACAGATATCTTGTCTGATGTAAGATCTCCTGCAGCATAAAGGCACACACAGAATGAGCACTGATCCCACACTCTCCCCCTCAGCTGGACAGATCCCAGAAAATGGACAGTTCTGCCTGATTCATCCATCAGGAGGCTAAAAAAACTGAGGGAGAGAGAAGTCTGGGATCCTTGGGGAAAGCAACAGAAGGCATGGTTTGCTCAGTTTGATTTTTGAGGAACTCAAGGTGTTAAGCTGAAACTCAAGAAGATCTGCAGGGAGCGGGACATGCTGGCAGTTTATCCTCCCACACTCTCCCTTATCCCAGTCCTTCTGAAACCCAGGTGTGAACAAAAAGTGATCAGAGAGAAGGGATGAGTTTCATATTTACCCTGGATAAAGTATTGAAAAGCTCAAATACCCTTCAGGGCACGCCTGTCTGATTTGCCTCACTCGTACCTCGATAAATAACAAGTTTCAATCTCAAAAGCAAACAAACCCAAACGCAAACTGCTTTTCCCCCAAGCATTCTGTAGAAGGACACAGCCTGCCCTGCCGAGCTGCAGTGTTTGTCCCAAATTTTGGTTCAGTGCCTCTTAACCTGCAATTACAGCTCCAATTCCAGCAGTGCAAACTCACCCTTTTTTGGTACTCAAAGCCTTTTGTGAGCAAAACCCCGATTTGTTTCATTTTCCCAGCCCTTCTAAAACACTTGGTTAAAATAATCCACCTTAAAACACGGAGATGTTCCCAGTGGAATACACTGAGAAAAGACTTATTTTGCTCACCTGCCCCAAACAGCTGTTGGATCCTGCCATCCAAATTTATTTCCTAGTTGCAAACCTCCTCCCTTGCTCTTCAGAGCTGTCATTTCATTTCCTGGCTTTTCAAAATAGTTTGGAAGCATTTCAGCACAAGAGAAAACAGCCTTAAGTTGCCCCAAGGAAGGTTTAAATTGGATTTTGGGAAATATTTCTTCACAGGAAGGGTGGTCAGGCATTGGAAGGGTTTCTGGAATCACCATCCCTGGAAGTGTTGAAAAGCCATGTGGATGCAGCATTTGGGGACATGGATTAGAGGTCCCTTGGCAGTGCTTGGTTAATGGTTGGATTAGATCTTGGAGGGCTTTTCCAACTTTAATGATTCTATGTCAAAATGTTAACCAAAAAAATCCCAACCAAAACCAAAAATTGAAGCTATAAACAAATAAAACAGAGGAACTGAGGAGTCAATTTCAATTTATCCTTCAATTAAACCCAAAATCACTTTTGATACATGATTGATAAGTGATACTGGGATATGTAGCCACTGCAGTCTCATATCAATGATAACAGACCAAACCCAGAGGCTGAGATCCCCTGAAACAGCACAAACTCACTCCTTTCTTTCCCTTTTTACCCAGGATCATCACGTGCTTGAAAGGCAGTGATAAAAGAACAGATATATTTAAAAACCCTGAGACAGCCACTTCCTAGAGAAGCTGTAACTCACAGAAATAAAAGATTAATATTGATTAAAATTTACACAGCCATAATATTTGACACTGTTCTGCAGGTGCACACCCACACATCAATCTGCCTGGAACAGATCCCTCAGTTCAGTGCCAAACACTGACTGCTCTGCGAGGAAATCTCACAAAAACTCCTCAGGGCAAACCCTGAATTGCTCTCCCAGCCTCTTCCCTCTGGCCACATCCTTGAAGGAGGAGAGGTGCTGCAATAACCAGGGAAGTCTCTCCCTCCTTCAAGCCACACCACAATAATTGGGGGGGAGAGGGGGCATTATTTAGCCCAATTTTACCCAAATGCTCCGATGCCATAATACTTTTTAAGGCCACTGCACCTTTAGTGAAATTGCACGTGCTCACAACTCCTTCCTGTGGTAACTAACATGAGGAGATGGGTAAATCCACCTGACAGACACCCAGGGATTGGGATTTACTTGGTCCTTCCAGCCCATAGTGTTTGACCAAATGTCTTGGGTCACAATGCAAGATGTAACCAAAAATGTTTATTCTATTGCCATCTGTTGAAACCAGCTGGGGCAGTGTTTGTTCTTTATCCCTTCCAGGACCCATCCTCCCTGCAGGGATCTCTGCTGTTCATGGGCCATCAAGGCTCAGCCATGGCTGAGACAATTCCATCATCCATGGGGAGATGCTGCACCCAGGGGAGGAGCCCAGCATTCCTACCTGGATAAAACCTGGCAGGTGTCTACCTGTCTTTCCAAACCAAGACACCAAAGAGCCAAACCCTTCTCTCACACTGCTCCGAGTGCCAAATGACTGCAAGGCCACATTTCCCATTCCAGGTCTCATGTTCTCACAGCACAGCTCCTCTCTCCCCTATTTTCCACATTTTCCTGGTAAATAAACACCTGGGATGAGGCTGAAGGGGCTGGCAGGGAAGGCTGGGCAGGCTGAGCTCTCACTGTTGTGACTCAGATGCAGCAGGAGAAGATCTCCACTAAATCTGACACCTGCCATGAGCTCAGCTCTGAGTTACACAGAAGCAGCAGCAGCACCTTTGGTGCTTTCATTCTTTGTCCAGGCACGAGGAGTTTTGAATAGCTGGTCAATAAAACTTCACAGGTTTCTGACAGCAAAGTGTTCCTGACAGAACAGGCACTTCAGAATTTCACTCTGTTTTTTCTCCCCTGAAGGCGGTAAGGGAACAATTTCTTCAGAAAACAAATCCTTTCCCATTTAACAAAAATAATTCTCCTCCAAGAGGAGCTCTGCTCAGATTCCCAACCACCTTCACAGCACACTGAACAACTCTGTTTAAGCTTCTCCACTGGGACAGAAAGGTGCAAACAGGGCCCTCAGGAGCTGCTCCCCTTCCCATTTTATCCTGCAGTCTCCCACGGAGATGGATACCTGTGATTTCCTTATTTTACCCCAATATTTAGTCCGCTTTGCACCAAACTCTGATTTAAGACCTCCGAAGCATCCTGTGGGGAAAGGAAGGACAGTTCAGAGCTGTTTTCTTCTAGGAAGAGATGGGGAAATAACATCAGAGGCTCAACCCAAATTTTATTAAAAAATGCCAAGTGGATCATAAAGCATCCAGAACAGTCAAGAAGAGAAGCAGGAATATGAGAAAAGTGTCAGCAGCAAACAAAGTGGGGATTCCTTGGAGACCCTCACACGCCTGGAGGGTCCAGGCTCCACCACAACATGGAAACAACGACACCTCCCTAATAATGATTTCACTGCTTTAAAAGATTCTGCTCCTTTATTGCTTTAATTCCCTCTCTGTTCGTCCCACAAATGACTCCTCGTGGTTTCTTCCAGAGCTTTTCAAGGGCTATTTCCTTCCACAAAACTCCAAAAATGCTGACTTCACTGGGAAACGGGGAAAGCATGGGAGACAGGTTGGATTAAACAGAATTGTTGTGCCTTGCCTGTGCTAAAATGGAGCTGAGTTTCCCTGGAGGCCACATAGGGATAACCTCACTCCAGTCAGCAGAGAGAGGGAATGGTGGAAGTGGTTAGGACAACACTGGAGAATCAGTAATTTGGGAAAAAAATACCTGTGCTATGAACTTTAGGAGGCTGTTTGATTCAAAGAATGAAAAACAGGCAGAAAGGGAGAGAAACCAAAAATGTAAAATAAAGTCTTGATTCTGAGAGAGAGAGAGAGAAAAGGGGAATTTTTCGTCCAAGGGCTGTTTGTTCAGATAATCAAACGCCATCAGCTGAGAGTCAGGGTGACAGCTCTGAGGCAAGAAACCAGGGGTTAAACCACACTGAACAGAGAATCCCAGGATGGTTTGGGTGGGAAGGGACCTTAAAGACCATCTCATTCCTGCCTCAGGCAGGGTAGGAGCAGGAGCAGGCCAGCTGTGAGCATGCAAAATCCTCCTTTAAATCTCAATTTCCCCAGAGCTGCTTTTCACTTTTGCTTTTCTCTGGAAAACGCAGCACTGCTGACCCCACAGCAGTGTGTAAAACACGCCCCAGCAAACCTTGCCCTGTGCTGGCAGGGATGGATCAGCCCAGGAGGTGGCTGAGGAGTTCTGAAGCACAAAGACTCTTCGGAAAAGAAACTCTGGTGCAGGGGGAAGTGGCATTTTTGGGAATAGATATCCCCAGGGATGGAAATCAGCATAGCAGGAGCTCTTTTATTTGTTCAAACAAAAGACAAAGGGCTGTGAGAAGGTTTGGACCCATTTTATACAATCTTGGAGAGCATCCACTAAAAAATGCAGGTAGGAACAATTATTTATTCTTACAAGGCTTGCTGGGTGATCGCTGCCTGAGCAAGAAACTTCTTGGAAGTACGAGCTCTCCTTCCAAATCCAAGTTGACAAATGGGCAAATGACAAGATTGGAAACACCTTGTGATATAAAGGGACGTGATTTCTCTGTCAAATGTGTTTGAAGTCTCTTCTGAAAACACAACAAATTGAGTTTTAATTACTTTTGCATACATCAAGTCTGCACTGAACTTTCAAGTAGCAAAGCTTCATTTCACTCGCTGCCGCTGCAATTTGCACCACTCCAGGTTAATGCAATGTCTACTCCCTACAAATGTGAAATGCATTCTCTTATGAGCTGCTCCTTCATGTTTGCAAATCAGCACGTTGGCTGGGCTCAGCAAATGTGATTTATTACTGTCTGGGACATGAGAGAGCAGCAGGAATCAGCTTCTGATGATGGAGGGAATACAGAGTGACAAGTCCCATTTGCTTCTGAGTTCTGTCACCAGTCTTGACTGTAGAAAAGAGGGGAAGAAAAATCTGATATTGCTCTCTCTGGGCATGCAGAAAACAAAGCACCCAGATCTGATCATCTGCCTGCAAACAATTTCTCAGCTCACAGGCAGTGGCTTCATGCGACAAGGTGCCCTGAAGAGAATTTTCCTCAGCAAGCCAGGAAGTTTCACTAATCCTGGAACATCAAAAGTGCAAGGGCCAAAGATTAAAGCCAAGCTTATAAAGTACCAGTGCCCTGGCCAACAAAATCAGGGTAGGAGTTTGGAGTTTGGATAGGAAACAGATTTGGCCAGTTTGGAATTATTTTCACATGGCAAACACCTGTTTTCAGGCTGCCTCCATTCCCACACTGGCTGCTTCCTCACACCACCTGAGAAGCTGAATCCCAAAATCACACAGTCCAACACAGTCCTGGGTTGGAAGGGACCTTAAAGCCCATCCAGTGCCATGGGCAGGGACACCTTCCACTGTCCCAGGCTGCTCCAAGCCCCAAAGTCCAACCTGGCCATGGACACTGCCAGGGATCCAGGGGCAGCCACAGCTGCTCTGGGCACCCTGTGCCAGGCCCTGCCCACCCTGCCAGGGAACAATTCCTGCCCAATCTCCCATCCAGCCCTGCCCTCTGGCAGTGGGAAGCCATTCCCTGTGTCCTGTCCCTCCACCCCTTGTCCCCAGTCCCTCTCCAGCTCTCCTGGAGCCCCTTTATGCCCTGCCAGGGGCTCTGAGCTCTCCCTGGAGCCTTCTCCTCTCCAGGTGAGCACCCCCAGCTCTCCCAGCCTTTCCCCACAGGAGAGCTGCTCCATCACCCTGCCCAGCAGGAATTTGTCCCCAGCATGGATGCAAACACTCTTATACGAACTTTTTTTAATCCTTTCCTTGCTGTACCTTTCCCCAGTCTCCAACACCCATTTCTTAGAATGCAGGAGAAGAGGAAGGACAGGATGAGCAGGGCTCAGAGAGTGATTTGGGTGTGAAAATCAGGAGAGCTGCAAGGACCCATCCCTAACTAATCTCTACCAAACACATCAGGGCCACAAGGCCTGGGTGAATGCACACAACTGTACAAATCAAAGTTCACAGGGGACTGAAGGCTGGAATTGCAGAAGGAAACATCACTTAAGGATGAACATCCACAAGAGAGCTGGAAAGGTTACGGATGAGAGCTTCTGAAAAGAAACACAGAACCACCCACAAAGCTCATCCGCTTTGTTTTCTTTTCTCTGTAAGGGCAGAGGGAGACAAGAGGAGGAGAACACAAAGCCAAAAAGGATCCCAACACCGAACTTTCACATGGATTTCTCTCTGAGGGAAGTGGTTTACTTCTTTTCATTCTATTTTTAAGAGCAAGCTCCCAAATCTTTCCCAAGAGGACATACTAACTTCTCTTCCATTGTGCAGTTTACATAAAGGACTTTTTTTTTTCTTTTTTTACTCCTCCAAGTGCCTGCCTTTCATCTACAACCTGGAATTGCCCTGACATTTCTGCAGGTTTTTAATATCAAGCACATAATATTCTATTGAACACTAAAGGACAGTGAAACTGTGCCTTGCAAAACACAGCAGAGCCATAAATTCAGATGATGATCACAGGTCCTTCATATTTGTCATCAAGGAGGTGCAAAGTCTCTCAAAGAGAAACCCTGGGAGGATACTCCAAACTCAGCCATGGGAGAAAGTTTTCCTCCCCAAAAATCAATTCATCGTGCTCTGGATGAGCAAGTCCCTTTTGAAGAGATGCTCTGATGATTAAATATCACCTCCCCAACATGATTTACCCCTTGGAGATGGAAAGTGAAAAATAGCACTATTGTAGCTGATGAGTTGTTGATGCACCCTTAAGCCGCAGCCTTGGCAAATCTGATGGTTAAAAAAAACCCAGCTACAGTTGAGAACTTTTGCTGGGTAAAACAGGCCGTAACCAAGCAGGAACCCTGCCAGGGCCCAGTAGTGGCATCTCTTGTTTAGACCTTCAGGGTGTTACTACAGCTCTTCCCCATGGGGGTAGGACAATCCAGCTCGTTTT
Source organism: Pycnonotus jocosus (assembly GCA_013400435.1). Taxonomy (NCBI): domain Eukaryota; kingdom Metazoa; phylum Chordata; class Aves; order Passeriformes; family Pycnonotidae; genus Pycnonotus; species Pycnonotus jocosus. The sequence goes on from VWYP01013160.1 coordinate 34,421, forward strand.
CCTCACAGGGTCCCAGGCTGTGTGAGGCTGCAGGGAGCTGGGTGTGCCCCTGGTGCCACCTCCCTGCTCCAGCAGGGCCATCCCAGAGCACAGGGCACAGCATTGTGTGCACACAGCTCTGCAGCAGCCCCAGCCAGGAGAGCCCCCAGGCTCTGGGGACAATGTGCTCAGGGCTGGGCACTGCCCAGGGAAGAAGTTGTGCCTCCTGTGCAGGCAGGGGGAATTGCTGGGCTCAGGCCCTGCCCGTGGCTCTGGGGCCATTGCTGGGCCCCCGCAGCAGAGCCTGGGCCCTGCTGGGAGCCCTCCCTGCACACAGGGACAGCCAGGCCTGAGGGCCCCTCTCAGCTGGGGCTCCTCTCCAGGCTGAACAGCCCCAGCTCCCTCAGCCTTTCCTGGGCACCCAGATGCTCCAGGCCCTTCCTCAGCTGCGCAGCCTCCGCTGGCCCCGCTCCAGGAGCTCCCTGGCCCTGCTGTGCTCAGCATCCAGAGCTGGACACAGCCCTGCAGAGGAGCCTCCAGGGCTGCCCACAGGGGCACCATCCCTCCCTGCCCTGCTGCCCATGCTCTGCCTGCTGCCCACCACCCAAATGGAGTCTGAACGGGGAGAGGTGCATCAGACATTTCCCAATTCCCACAAGGAAAGCAGGACAGTGACTCCGTGCCTGGAGCAGGATACGGGTCTGGATGGCTCCTGCTCCCACTCTGGCTGTCAATATGGCCAGGCTCAGTGCCAGAGGAGCTGCGGGGAGGGAGCTCCGTGTGCTGCCAGCTGAAAAGGCGATGTCTGAGCCAAGCCAGTGGCGTCCTGCTGAGCCATTAAGGAGGAGACAGAGCTGGCTGACAGCACAAACCCGCTCTCAGCTGCTCCCCCAGCCTCTCTCAGTCTGTTATGGGATGGTTTTGGATCCAGCAGGTGGCATTTCTTCATATTTGCAAGTCAAATTCTACCTGCAGCCCCAAAGCAGAACTTTTCTACCTTCCAACACACCCAGCTTTTCCAACACTGCTGTATCACAGAATCCTGGGACAACTGAGGTTGGAAAATCCCTCCCAGCCCATGGAGTCCCAGCTGTGCCCGATGCCCACCTTGTCCCCAGCCCAGAGCACTGAGTGCCACCTCCAGCCCTTCCTTGGACACCTCCAGCCATGGGCACTGCAAACCTCCCTGGGCAGCCCCTGCCAAGGCCTGAGCACCCTTTCCATGCAGAAATTCCTGCTGCTGGCCAAGCTGAGCCTCCCCTGGCCCAGCTTGAGGCCGTTTCCCCTTGTCCTGTCCCTGTGCCCTGGCAGCACAGCCCGACCCCTCCTGGCTGTCCCCTCCTGGCAGGGAGTTGTGCAGAGCCACAAGGTCCCCCCTGAGCCTCCTTTTCTCCAGGCTCAGCCCCTTTCCCAGCTCAGGAGTCACAGGGTCACTTCTCAATGTCACCACTCAGGAACAAATCTCTGCCATCACCAATGTCACCATCAAACACTTCCTCAATGTGAAACTCTCTGGCTGCTCACAAACAAGAGGTGGGCTGAGATGCCTCTCCTTCCCTCTCCACCTGCTCCCACTTGTCGTTGAAACTGTAAGATGGGAAAAGGGGGTTCCATTGACCTCCCAAACAGTGCTGGGAAGGTTTATTATCACAAAGGAGGAGGCAAACAGCTGCTCACATCTCCAATTAACACAGGGGAGATGGTAAATGGAGCCCTGCAGTTCACAGGAGGAAAAGAAGCAGAAATATTCCTTTGTATTTCACAGATTCTCAAAGCGGTTTGGGTTGGAAGGGAACTTAAAATTCATCCTATTCCCACCCTTGCCATGGGCAAGGACACCTTCCACTGTCCCAGGCTGCTCCAACCTGGCCTTGGCCATTCTAAGGGAGGATCCCACCTTCCTTAGCAGACACCTGTCTTTCCAAACCAGGACACTTTGTTGTTTGCATAACTCCAATTCCCTTTCTGCAATTAAATCCATTCAAATGAAAAAAAAATCCATCTAAATGGATATATCCAATTCCCTTAAATTCCACTTCAGGGAAAAACAGGCATGAGCTGAGGGAGCAAAAGGCTGAGCAAAGAAGGTTGTCTGGAAGGTTTTATAACAAAAGTAAGTTTGAATTAAAATTTGAAACCTGGAAGATATTGTTATGAGTATTTGCTCTTTTCCAGGGCCTTTCTGTAGTAAAGGAAGTAATGGAAAATTTACTGCTCTGACTCCATGGACTCTTATCTCCCCCACACACACTGACAGGAGCAGAATTCGGAAATAATTGAAACTCCCTTGCAGAACAAGAGCTACGAACTCCTGATCAGCATCAGGAACATGAACCCCATTGAGGGGGAAAATAACAAATATTTCCCTAGCAGCAGGCACGGATTGTTTTACCTCTCTTGATCATGGAGCTGCTCAGCCAAGATTTGTTAACAGCAGTGCATTCTGAGGAGCTCAACTTCATCCCAGACCACCCTGATTTTTCCATCTTTTGTTTGTGTTGAGCTCGTAACTACGAGAGCATGGTTGGGTTATGGAATCAAGGTCACTGTCACACTTCTAATTATGACTTAAAATGGCAAACAGGGGCTGACAATTTCCGTACATTTAGGAACCAATTAAGAGCAATTTATTACAGATCATTTCTGAGGACTGCCACAAAGCAAGGGCGGAGGTGCTGGCAGGGGGGAGCACATTAACTCACTCTTTACACACTGTTTACTCACAGTTTGTCCCTGCATTTCCTCTCCACAAGCAGCTCTTCTGAGCACCTGAATTTGTTGGAACAACACTGCAGAGTTGTAACTTACCACTGATTTTTACTTAACCCATTTCCTACTGGAATTGTTGCCTTGGAAAACAGACCTGCATTTTCTCCCGAGGTTTTTGGGTTAATTTATCAGCTTGGCTCATCCCAGAGATTTAACTCATGGATTGGGCATAAAACCGTAAAATCTGTCTGTAATTTGTGGGGTTTTGGTTCATTTCTGGCCTGGTTCATCCCAGAGATTTAACTTATGGATTGGACATACAGTCCCTAAATCTGTCTATAATTTTGGGGACATCACAGCTTTTGGGCACCAAAAATTCAGAAAGGACCAATTAGATTCATGGAAGTTCATGGAAGCTGAGGAGCCACTGGAACCCAAATTCCACATTCAGGAGGGTCAGATGCACATGGAAAGAAGGTGATGGATCTGCTCAGGGCCAAGCAGGAGTTAAGCACCATCCAGCCTCACTGAGGATATGGGAAAGGGTGGAAAGTTGTAGATGGAAGCAGCAAGCCCCAGAGGGCTGGGACTGCATGGGCAGGGAGATTTGGGAAGAGAAATTGAAGAGCTGGATGGACTTGTTGGATCTATCCCAGGCCATCTCTCCCACCCTGCTGTGCTGGTGGGGGACTGTCCTGCTGGGAAGTCGCAGGACTTGCATCCCAACCTATAACCAACCTGAAACGTGGAATTTTGGGTCAAACTGGGAATTCTGGATTTCAGCTTTAGCCAGAGGCAGCAGCAGGGCAGAGAAGGTTTTTGCTGCAAGTGAGGCCACCCAGAGGCCAAAGCCAGGGATCTGTGTTTAACTTGAGAACTTTAGCAGCACTGCACTAACAGTTTGTTGTCCCAGCTTAATTGAGCACGAGCATTTAACATTTACTTTTCCCAGGCAATTGAGCAGGGCAAACTCAGTCCCATGTCCACACAAACTCAGCAGATCCAAGTACATCCAGAGAGCCACTGTTTAATGGGAACAGTTACAAATGTGGCACTGCCATCCCATCATCTGGAAAGCACAAGGAGTTCCTTGCTCAGAAGCCTAACAGAGGACACAGGACAGCCTCCACAGCAGGTGACATTGAGAAATCTGGGAATGTTGGGAAGGAATCCTTCCCTGGCAGGGTGAGGAGGTTGCCCAGAGCAGCTGTGGATGCCCCTGGATCCCTGGAAGTGCCCAAGGCCAGGTTGGACAGGGCTTGGAGCAGCCTGGGATAGCGGAAAGTGCAGCAGCTTCCACTCAAGACAAACTTTGGGAGAAATACAGCCAGAGGAATGGATTTGAGAGCTTGGGATCCTTTCTGTGGCCTCAGACACAGCCCTTGCTCGTAGTATGATGTGTCTAATCACACCCAGCTCTCATTTTAAAGGCTACCAGTGCCCAATTCTTTAACTCCCAGAGCCAATCTCTTTGGACAATCAATGAGTAACCAGGATAACCAAGTTTTTTTGACTCATAGAGCCTATCTGGAGCAGAGAGAAATTACAGCAACTAAAAAAGAGCACATGGCTGCACGGGGAGCTGTTTTTCCAGACTGCCCTCCACCACTCAGAGGTTAATGCATCACTCTCCAAGCCCTGCTCAGAGCTGCAATGTGGCTGTTCAGGCACACTCCAATTTGCTGTGATTCACCTGGCACTTAGAGAGTCACTGATCCCCCAGTTAATCCTACACCACAGCCCCGCAGGACAGAAAACACTGCTGGTAGTGGGGGGGGGGGGTGAAAATCAAACTGAATTTCTGCAGTTTGAGGGGGCTTGTGGTTAAAAGCTGCTCTTAAGGAAAGGATCCCGACAGGCTTTGCACTTCTCTATTCAGGGAACAGCCGGAAAAAAAGGAAGTTTAGGCTGCAGGTTGGTCTCTGCAATGGCTCTGCTGTCTGGGGACATTTACACACAGGGGCTGCTGAGCCAGGAAAACATGGAAATATGAGGGACATTTGGGCCCTGAGGAAGGGAAAAGGGTTGGGGATAGAGTTTGGAGAAGGGTTTGGGTTTGAACCCTGCCCAGTGCCAGTGCTAAACCACCACTGACACAGAGCTGTGGCTGCATTGGAGCCCTTCTGCCTTCCACTGCTGTCCACACAGCGACAGTGCCTCCTTTTAACAAGGGAATCACCACCAAGGTTGGAAAATGACACAAATCTGCTTGAGGCCAGCATGTTATGAGCCTTACTAAGGTGTATCAAGCTCTAAGGGTTAACTAGTAACTTCCTAGAAATGGTTTAAGAATAATTAGCCAGACGGCTTGTTTAGAGGTGTTTTGAAAAAGTAAAAAAGGTTTAATTAAAAAGAAAATAACAAACTATGCAGAACAAAAGAATAAAAGCAGTGCACAGTGCAGGGAAGGCCCTTGCACCTGCTAAGACACATTGGAAAAGCTTTGAGAATCTTTGTGCTCTCTCTTATGTACTCAGCAACTTAGAGGGTTTTTGGCTTGCTGCTTAATAGAAAATAGCCACATTCCTTGAGGGACAGTTAAAGATCCAGCAGGTGCTTTTGTCCTGGCACTGGGCTAATTACAATGAGAGAAGCACAGAAGTTTCTGGTTCTTCTTCTTTAAAAGTTCTAGGGGTGCAACTTAAACTCTTTTCTTAATGTGGAAACACTTCCTTGTCTGTAGGGGTGCAATGCAACAGGAAAAGACCTCCAAGAACATTGAATGCTTGGCTGAACACTACCACATCAAATAAACCACAGCACAAAGCCAGAGGAATGGGTATGAGGAGCTGCAGGTGTGCTGAGCTGCACAGCTTTTCCTCCAGGCTTTTTTCCCCAGTTTTATGGAGATGCAATTCCCACCACAGTCACAAAGATGGGAACTGTGTGTCTGCAACAGATCTGAACCTCTGTGACAGCAGCAAGTCAGAAGGGATGAGAATGGGATTTGCAAAATCACTGCTGTGCCAAATCCAGATACAGAAAACATCACCACAAGAACATTTTCGATGATGGAGCCTGAAAGGCAGGAGTTATTCTGGAAGGAGAACCCATGGAAGTATGAAGAGCAAAAGAGACACAAGTTTCACACAGAGCAATTCCCAAACCCCAAGAGCTCTGCCCGTTCCAGCTGATAACAAATCACAAGAGAAAAGCAGGGAGTTCCATCTCTACCAAACACTAATTCTCTGCCTGACAGAAAAAAAAAAAAGAAAAAAAAAAAAGAAAAAGAAAAAGAAAGACAGGGAAAAAAAAACCCCACGAAGACNAAAACCCAAAGTGGAGTGGCTGTGAAGTGATGCAATCAATCCACATCTAAGTGGCACATTAACAACCACAATTACCAGTTCATCTTTCCCAATTTGTGTGTGCAGATTCTTTAAAGTCAGAGCCGAGCTGCCCACATCCTTCGGGAGAGGGAAATCAGGAATTCCTGCATAGGCAGCCCTTCACTGGGGGGTTGGTTTTGCACCATTATTGATGAAACACAAATCCCTGAGCCCTCACATTTTGCTGTTTTTCCATTGCCAGAACTCCTGCTGGGTTTGCCAGCGGGAAGCACAGGAAATACTGAAGTGAGCAAGTGCTGCCTTGACAGCAATGAGGAGCCAGGGGCAGCAGCCTCCAACAGTTCCAGGTTTCACTGATGCTCCAGTACTCCACAGACACCTTCAGATCTTTTGGGACAAGCCCTATGCTGCTTTTCAGTGCAGCAAACCAGGCCAGAGAACAAGGAGGGTTAAGGAGGTCAGAGAATTATGGAATGGTTTGGGATGGGAGAGACCTTAAAGCCCATCCAGTGCCACCACCTTCCACTATCCCAGGTGGACATCCCAAGTATCCCAGGCTTCTCCAAGCCCCATCCAACCTTGGGCACTCCCAGGGATCCAGGGGCAGCCACAGCTTGTGTGGAAAACTTGCTGGTATGAATTTGAAGCCGTTTTGAAAGCTGAGGGAATGTTTTGTCTCGTTCCTAAAGCAGCAGCACAAGTTTTACACTTTGCTGGCAGGAAGCACCAACCTTCAGAGCCTGGCTGGTTTTCCCTGGCAATCCCTACCTCTGTTTGCCGTTCGAGTGCGTTTTAGTCAGCACAACAGCGAAAAGACGTTTTTTCGCTTTTGTTGCTTTCCTGTTTGGAGAATTATCCAAAGCTCCATTTGGAGAAGCTGCCAGCTTGGTAAATATTGTGTGTGCAGAGCATATGTTGTAATAAATACCAGGATATACATTAAAGGAGAGCACACATTAATGGCTGCTTTGTTATTCTGCTGCCTGAGGTGGAATTTCATCTACTGCAATGCCAAAATTTCATCCTCCACCCCCAGCTGTGAAAGGTTTTGCCACCTTAGAGCACCAAAGACCATTGCAGAACACCCCAGATTGTTTCCTAGCTAAGGAATTTGACCTAAATTTCTTCCAAAATATGATGAAAAGAGAGCAGTTTTGATTTAAACCAATCATATTTCTATTTTATTTTGTTAACTACACATTAATAATAAGTCACATATCCCAGCTCCCTGCATGACCAGGCTGATTGTCTTCTGTAATTCATGGAGTACAAGAGAATTTTTTTAAATTGTGTGTTAAATACAGAAGGAACCGAATACAGCAGAATACCCAAACTTCCCAGAACTTTTCCAAGGCTTCTAATCCCATCAGAGCTGAAAAAATCAGAGACTCGTGGATTATTTTGGGCAGGAAGGGACTTTAAAGCTCACCTCATCCCACCCCCTGCCATGGGCAGGGACACCTTCTCCTATCCCAGGTTGCTCCAAGCCCCATCCAGCCTGGCTTGGCAAAGAACTGTTGTTTTTCAGACTCCAAACCAGCACTCTGGTCCCAAGCAGGAATGAAAGAGCACATCTTTCATCTTCCTGAAGGATTTTGTGAGCACTGGAACTGCCTCAGGCTGGCTGAGACGTTCCCTGCACCACGAAGGGATGCTCTCCCCTTCCTCCCCAAGCTCTCGCTTTTCCAAGGTAATAAAACCGCTGGGAATTCAGGCAAAGAGGCTCCCACAATTCAAGCCCTGCCATTTCTTCCTTTGGCTGGTGACAAACAGCCCCATGAGGAAAAGGAAACAAAGCAGTGTCTGCAATAAAACCCAGCCAGCTTTTCTTTTTCTAAGGCTGTTTGTCACTCTTCAGGGCATCCAGGAGATGAGCTCAAGGAATTTGATCAAAATTGCTAATTTTGGAGCCAAGCACATCCCAACAGAGCACCTGGGAAGTCTTTTATTTCCCCTCTTAAACAGAACCAAGAGTTTCCTTGAATCCCAGAATCCCAGAATGGGTTGGGTTTGAGGGCACTTTAAACCCCATCCTGTTCCAGCCCCTGCCAAGCTGCTTCCCTGCTCTCTCACAGCCAGTTTTCCCCTGGATTTAAAGTGGTGAAGGACCCTGTGGAAGCATGTGGGAAATAAATGTAGGCACCTGCATGGCTGCCCTTGCAGGGGAAAAATAAAGAAGTATTTTTTAACAGACAGGAGCTGTCCCCTGAAATGAGATGGATAAATTGTACTCTGAGAGATTGATGAGACCAGAGAGGAGAGAAAACTCAGTGTGGGAGGCAGAGACCATAAATAAAGGGAGAGAGGAAAATTTCCTGAGAGGGTGCAACAGCACAGAAATCCAGGTCTGCAGCTCCACAGTCCCTGACTCCTCAGGGAATCCCTCCCTGGGGTCTGCAAAGCAGAGGGATTCCTGTGGAAACCCCAGCTCTGCCTCTGCCCCACCTTCAGGAGCTCCATCACAGCTCCAGCCACAGGGATTTGCTTTGTATTGGGGCAAAACCCCAAAAATGAGAGCAGTGATGCAGCTGGTGGGAAGGAACCCTTGCAATCCCTCGCCTTGCCTTGTGTTCTGAAGAGTGGAACATAAAAATGCTAAAATCCCTCGTGATTGATGCACTGATGAGTTGATCAAACAGGACAAGGACTTCTTTATTGCAATAAATGCTGATTTAGCTCAGCACATCAGCAGCATTTCCTTCATTTATTTTCATCTTCATCAAACAAAAGATTTAAATTATTCCTCTTTTAACTGCTGTGCTTAAACCCAACACAGAGAGCTAGAAAGCAACAGGTAGACACAGAAAGACAAAAACAATCCCTTTTCTGGTCCTGATTAATTTTAGCCCAGCTAATTACAGGCAATTACACCTGGCTGGGGAACTCCTGGGTGTTCAGGGGACAGCGGCTGCTGCCACTTCACAGAGACCCTGTGTCAGTGGTACCCAGAGCTCTGGGCAGCAAGGCGTTCTCCAACCTCAAAACACATGGAAAAGTGAAAAGAAACTTAAACCAGCCCTCAACGTACCTGAAAATTACTCATTTTCTGTCTTCTTTTATTACTGCAGAGCTCCCAGCAGTTTTTTCAAAGGTTGCCATGAACCAGGTCCTTAAAACCAAAAGCCTTAAACCCAACAGACTCAGCCAAAGCCAAGAGCACTAACATCTTTCTGCCTTTTTCCCCCATACAGCTGTGATAAATCAATCATTTTAACCTGACTCCATCAAACAAAATGCTTGAAGTGATGTTCAGTGTGTGTGAATGACCCTTGGATTTCAAGCTGGCCAGAGGAGAAGCACCAAAATACAGGTGGGCTTCACCCAGGAACAAGGTCACGTGCTGGAGAGAGGGCAGGTTCAACAGAAAGAAATAAAATTATGATTCCTGTCCTTGAGCTTAGGGAAATAAAACCTTCAATTGCAAACTGCATTTTACTATTACTGGTATAGGGAAAATTCCAGCACGGACCAGTGCCACACATAGATACAGCCCAGGGAATCACACAGCCTTTTTCCAGCCACATCACCCAGCTGACAAAAAGCTGATTGAATCCCAGAATCCCAGTGTGCTTTGGGTGGGAAGGACCTTAAAGTCCATCTCATTCCCCCCCTGCCATGGGCAGGGACACCTTCCACTATCCCAGGCTGCTCCATGCCCCATCCAGCCTGGCCTTGGGCACTGCCAGGGATGGACACAGCTGCAGGATTTGCCCTTCCAAGCATGCCCCAAGCCCATGCCAGAAAATTTCTTGCCATTTTGGCACAGTCTTGCCAGTGCCCACATCAAAAAGCCATTTGTAACTTATTACAACACTGCCATTCACTGTCAGATCCACTCCAGGTGTTCCAACTTCGGCAAAACAGGTTCCTGGGAAGTGGGTGACATTCCTTTAGGATATAAGAAATGAGCTGTCAAAGCATAAGAAGGGATCCTGTATTCACAGGGCTCGCAGTAGGCACAACTCCCACTCAGTGCTTTGAACTTCAGTTGAGCTGGAACCAGCCTCCCTCATCAGAAACTTTTCATTTCTGCGGGGCTCACGAGGAAAACATTCCGATTCCAACCCAAATCCCTCAGGATAAGTCGCCTCTCTGATTTCTGACTGGATGCAAGAACAGGATCAGAGGTTTGCCAGCCCCAGATCTGCCCACCTTGTCAGCTCCTCGACTTGAAAACAACCTCACAAAGGAACAAACACCATGCATGAGATCCTCAAGGCAGCGCTGACTGAGGGTGCTGCGGGCACAAACCCCTCCCTGCTCAGCCCAGGCCTTTAGAGGGATGCCACAGGGAAAGAGAAGACCCAAACCTTGGGATGATGGGACAAAACTGAAGGGATCAGGTCAGAGGAGATGTGAGCAAGGAATTGTTCCCTGGCAGGGTGGGCAGGCCCTGGCACAGGGTGCCCAGAGCAGCTGTGGCTGCCCCTGGATCCCTGGCAGTGCCCAAGGCCAGGTTGGACTTTGGGGCTTGGAGCAGCCTGGGACAGTGGAAGGTGTCCCTGCCATGGCAGGGGTGGAATGGGATAAGCTTTAAATCCCTTCCACTCCAAACCATTCCATGATTAGATCTACATGGTTCTACCCAGCTCACGTCCTAACCCCTGGTGATCCCTGGCTCAGCAGCACTCGGATCCTGTCCCAGCACCCCTGACTCACCTCTCCAAAGGATAATGGAGCTGCTGTTCCAGAAGTCCCCTGCAGCAGGGAATGACAGCAGGTACATGTGTGACAAATCACCTGCTCTTCCAAAGCCACCATTTCACACTCCCAGACTGGGGGGATCCAAACCCCCCAGAGTTGTCTGGAGCTGGAAGGGCTCTCCAGGAGAGCCCTGAGAGCTGGCACATTGGCACAGGACCCTCTTTGGCTCAAAGTGTGGGGCTCAAAAGGCTGAGATGTACCTTGAAAAGGTTCTGGCTTCTTTTTCCCTGCCAGGATCAGGATTAATACACGGGAGTTGCAGTTTGTGTTCAGACTTGGATGTTTATTATTTATCGATTTACAGACTCACAAGCTGTTAGCTCTAAGTAGCAAGTTAGAGAAATGAAGTAAAATGGAGAGCTTCTAACTCTTTCCAAGGTTATTTAAGCACTAATTACCCAATAACGAGGTGACACCTGTATTATTTAAATTTCTGACCCAACAATGACCACCCAAGGCCTGCAATGCTGACCTTTTTCACCCAATTACAGAAAAGCACCCAAACCCATGAAGAAGAAGAAAGAAGAAGGCAAAGAAGGAGGACTCAGACAACGCCCAAAATACTCCATCTTGACTCACATGTATTGCTAGATACTAAAACCCCAAATTCTCAGTTTCCAGAATTCCAGCAGTACCTCAAAGTCTATCTGGGGGGTGCCAAACACCCCCTCCCCTGGCTGTATGACAACAGCCACTGCAGAGCAGGGAACGAGGAAGGTGCTGGTTTGAAAAGCAATTTAAAAATCTTCCCAATGTCCAATTCTCAACCCCTGTGCCACATCTCTCCCATATCCCATTGTCAGGTTAATTGCCTGCCAAGTGGCCGCTGGGAAGGCTCAGGGAGCAGAAATAATTTACCTAGAAACTGATGTTCGAGTTCTCCAGCTGGCACCGGGGTCCTGAGCATTTGTAAAAGGCCTTTTTAAAGCACAATAGCCGCCCTTCAGCTCCGGGGACACAAACCTGCCAATCCTGGCTGCTCCATCGAGCCAGGCTTTCAGGGATGTGAGCAAGCCAAGATCCCACAGTGCCAGGGAGCCACAGGCTTTGCAGGGACACGGGCTGCAGCCTTCCAAAGAAAAACCCATCCCAGCACCTGCCAGACAGCACAGGGGAGGATGGCAAGAGCCAGCCAGGGATGTGTGAGGGAAATGCCAGTGAATCTTTAAAGCAAAATTGGAAAAGGAGAAGCTCAACTAAGCAAACAAAACTTCGGTGCCTGTGCTCCCACCTCGCTTCGCTTTTGGTTCCTGTGTTCCTCCTGTCATTCTCCCCTCAAATCTCTTCCCCAAATCACTCACCTGCTACTTCAAATTTTCCCAAGGCTAATTCCCCACTGGATGAGGCTGAAGGAAATGGGAAATCTCTGCAGGGGAGAGTGGCCAGGGACCTGTGCATTTCCAAAATGCACAGCAGCTGCCCGAGACTGACAGGACCATGACTGATCCTCCCCCTGTCCTGGCCTTTGCCAGAGGGACCAACACAGCCCTGCCTCCCACTGCTGGCTCCTCCTGCATCTAGGAGACCCACAGGGATGGATGGGCACACCTGGAGAGCAAAGGGCTCAGCCTCACAACAGCATCACTCCCAAAACTCAGCCCTGCCCTCTCCCATGTGCAATTCCTCTGGAAACAAAGCCTTCTCCAGCTATGGAAATCAAGAAAATCAACTCTGGTGCCTCTCAATCCCATTTATCCCTGTTCTCCTCAGGGCCAGACAGCACCTCCCAGGCAGCAATCTCCACCCTCCATCTTCCCATGGAGCTACAGCCCCAGAACTTGATAAGAGGGCTCATATGAAATCTGGGGGAAATTAATGGAAAGGAAATATGAATTCAGTAATGTAGGAAAAACAGGCTAATAAATATCAGAGGTACCAATAAATATCAGAGATCATCTCAGAGTCTTCAGCCTGACCTGGAAGTGTCCAAGGCCAGGTTGGATAGTGGAAGGTGTCCCTGCACATGGCACTGGATGGGCTTTGAGGTCCCTTCCAACCCAAACCATTCTGGGATTCTAAGCTAATACAGGTGATCAAACATCACCAACCAACCAATCAGAGAAAACACAAATATTTGCCGTTTAAGGCAAAAATCACACAAGAAACTCTCAAGAAGAGGAGCTATGAGTAAACGTTTCCCAGCCCACTTGCTACTCTTCTTTTTAATAACAGAAAATGATCTGGCTGAGAAAAAATAATGAAGGTGCTGTCAGGGAGGCTGCTTAAGTTGATCGATCATGTGTTTAAAGGCAATCCACCCCCTGCTGCCAATCACAAGCTCCGGCAGACAAAAAGCAGCAGTTACAGAGCCCAAAGTCTCACTGATGGCCTTCATTAGTGCTCTGGGGAACCATTACCCTCGGTAGATTTCACTGGAGCTCTCCAGGAGGAATAAACACATTAAAAAAGCTCTCCTGGAATATGTGCTTTGCATGATCCACTTCCTCTGGGATCTCTCCTGTAGCATTTCTCCTTCCATGTGGATCTGAGCAAGCCTTTTCTCCTGGGAAACAGAAAAGCTGGCAGGGAAAAAACGTGATGCTCCTGAGAAGCTGCCTGGAGAGGTTTCAGACTCCTCATCCCTGGAAGTGTCCAAGGCTGGGAAGGACAGGGCTTGGAGAAAGCTGGAATGGCTTTAAGCTGAAGGAGGGCAGGTTTAGGTAAGATACATGGAAGAAATTCCTCCTGAGAGGGTGGGCAGGCCCTGGCACAGGGTGCCCAGAGCAGCTGTGGCTGCCCCTGGATCCCTGGCAGTGCCCAAGGCCAGGTTGGACTTTGGGGCTTGGAGCAGCCTGGGACAGTGGAAGGTGTCCCTGCCCATGGCAGGGGTGGCACTGGATGAGCTTTAAATCCCTTCTAACCCAGACTGGGATTCTGGGACTCCAAGCTGGACGTTTCCAGGCATCCCTCAGCCCAGGCCCTGCTGCTGGCAGCCTCTCCTGAGCTCTCACAGCAGCAGGACAGTCCCTGTCCCCACTGTCCCCCGGCTGTCACACTGCAGGTCTGGCACTCACGGCCTCCCCGTGCTGCCACCAATCCAACCCGCAGGACATTTCCTGTCGTGGTCACTCTGTTCCACTTCTTTGTCACTTCATTTAGCTCTGTATGGCCTCACACAGCAGTGGGAGCAGGGGGCACACAGGTTTCCAGCTGTCAGAATCCAGGGATAAATGAGAGCTCCATTCCCTGTGCAGGGCTCGGAGCACAGGCACCAACAGCCCTGAGATGCTGCTGGGACTGCAATGATTCATCACCTGCCCGGGCAGGGCGGCAAGACAGGACCTTGCCCTGTGACAAAGATAAATTGCCCAGGAGATGAGGCTTAATTTACTCCGAGAGGAAATGTTCCCCTTAAAACAAGGGAGTTATTTCCACATCCGATGCTGCCACAGGAATACGATTTCAAGTGTGAACAGGGCCAGCAGTGGCTGTGCCCCTGAGGAAGGGCCTGGAGCATCTGGGTGCCCAGGAAAGGCTGAGGGAGCTGGGGCTGTTCAGCCTGGAGAGGAGCCCCAGCTGAGAGGGGCCCTCAGGCCTGGCTGTCCCTGTGTGCAGGGAGGGCTCCCAGCAGGGCCCAGGCTCTGCTGCGGGGGCCCAGCAATGGCCCCAGAGCCACGGGCAGGGCCTGAGCCCAGCAATTCCCCCTGCCTGCACAGGAGGCACAACTTCTTCCCTGGGCAGTGCCCAGCCCTGAGCACATTGTCCCCAGAGCCTGGGGGCTCTCCTGCCTGGGGCTGCTGCAGAGCTGTGTGCACACAATGCTGTGCCCTGTGCTCTGGGATGGCCCTGCTGGAGCAGGGAGGTGGCACCAGGGGCACACCCAGCTCCCTTCATCCCTCACCCATCCCAGGATCCTGTGAGGAAAACAAGAGCTGGATTTTCCTACCCACATGGGGAAGAGCTGTAGTAACACCCTGAAGGTCTAAACAAGAGATGCCACTACTGGGCCCACTCTTAGCACCCCAAACTCACTGAGCCAGCAGGACAAGGAGGAATAAAGGCATGGAGAAATGTCCCATTCCAAGCTGTGGGAACAGCAACAACCCTCCCACGTGCCAGTGCCCTGAGCAGAAGCTGCTGCCAAAGGCCTGCATTGGCCATTTTGGAAGTGCCAGGAAACACCACCCGAGAAGGCAGCCACTGCCATCTGTTCTACCTCCAACTGCTTGAGATTATTCTCTTTACCTCAAATATATCCAAATAGATATAAATACCATGCACAGTCTATGAAAACAACCCAGCAGAACATTTCATGCCCACGAGGAGAGGGTTGGGTGGCCTGTGGCTCCCATGGGTGACATCCCAGCCCTTCCTCCCCACGGGGACATCACAGCTCTGCCTCAAGCAGCTGCTCTGCCTCATGAACCATTCCTGCCACGCCGTTCCTCACCCAGCCCATGTGCTCTCTGCCAGTTTTCAGCCTCTCCAGGAGGGCCAGGGTGCAGGTGTGTTGCTGTTCAGTGCTGGAACCGTGTGCTGGTTGCCTGGGAAACATCAGATCCACTGGCCGGAGTTTGCAGTGGCTCTAAGACACCCTCTCCTCACTCTGTTCAAGGTGAGGATGTTGAGAGGCTGCTGTGTGCTCACACACACGTGTGGGGTGATGGACACCATGGCCTGTGCTGCTTCCAAGAGTTGGGATGAGTCCCTCCCTGGCCCCGTGTTTTTCCTGACGGAGTAGGCCAGGCCAGCACTAAAATCTGCAGCCTTAACACATCATGCAATGCTCAAAGTGACAAAAAAGTCCTGTATTCCCTCTCTCAGTCCTGCATTCCCTCTGCGAGTCCTGCATTCCCTCTCTCAGTCCCACATTCCCTCTCCCAGCCCCACATTCCCTCTCCCAGTCCTGTATTCCCTCTCCCAACCCCACATTCCCTCTCTCAGTCCTGCATTCCCTCTCCCAGTCCCATATTCCCAGTCCCAGTCCCATATTCCCAGTCCCAGTCCCACATTCCCTCTCCCAGTCCTGCATTCCCTCTCCCAGTCCCACATTCCCAGTCCCAGTCCCACATTCCCAGTCCCAGTCCCACATTCCCAGTCCCATATTCCCTCTCCCAGTCCCACATTCCCTCTCCCAGTCCCACATTCCCTGTCCCACCTGCTGCTGTCTCAGTGTGAGGCTCTCCCCCCAGCCCCCCCAGCACAGCGCAGCTCCTCTGTTGTTTTTGACTCCACAGATGTGATTAATAACAATAAAAGCCACTGATCCTTTTGGTGGCTGCCTTTTTCTCCTCATTTAAGAGAAATCAGAGCGAAGCCCGGTGACAGATGGCAGATATTAAAGCCTCGAGGTGAGGAACACGCTGCAGCAGCAGCAAGGAAATTCCTGAGGCTCATCTCGAGATGCTCCCAAGAGCAGACAAGTTTAGATGTTTCCTTGGCACTGAGGAATCCTCTTTTCTCCTGGAATAAAATGAGTGAGGAAGTACTTCAAGCAGGCTATTTCCCTGAAAATAGCCCTTCCCTTGAGCTGTTTTTTGGGATGATTTTCCAGGCAGTTTTACTCTGTTAAAGCAACAAAATTATTCCTCAGTGGAGCTCAGGGAATCTTTTTTTGCCCAGGGATTTATAAGCTTTGGAATCCAAAGTATTCCTCTCCTCCTCTGCCTTACCCAGTTCCTTACAGGGCTCTGATTCAATACAGCCCCAAATTGGATTACAGTAATTTACTGCAGGACAGTGAAGAGAAGGGGAAAAATAAGGAAAGGAAAAGTCTATCAGTCACCTCTGAGCAGAAGATGCTAAAACCTGGTGGGTTCCTCCTTATCTTATTTATCACATGCTGATGGGAACAAACTTTGAGAAAGAAAACCCAGTGGTGAAAATCTGAACAAAAAAACCCTGGCCCAGAAGATCATGGCAGAAATTGCTTGGCTGCTAAAAGCTGAGCAGGCCAAACACTCACTGGATGGTACTGGAAGAAAAACAACAGGAAACAACAAAATTCCAATTTAAAGCATCTCAAACCCACTGTTGGACTTCCTGGAGGAGCCCATCTCCACCAGCCAAGGAGCAGTTAAGCAGCAGAATTTAATGCAGAGGAGATGTTTCTCTTTCGAGGGCATTAATAATGGTTTAAAATGTAATTAACTTGTGTCACTGGGCTGCTATTAATTTAAGCATGTACTAAATAGTAAATCCAAACAGGATCTGTCATTCTGCATAAAACCCTCATGGAAAAGCTTTCAGCAGCGAAATGAAAGGAAAAACCATCATAAAGTGTGTGGAAATGTTGCCTCTGGTGATTATTTTCATCCTATTTTTGTATTAAACAGGCCCAGAAGCTCAGCACCACCCCTCTGCAGATCTGTAAAGGCATCTCCCCTTTAATTTCCTCATCAGGCAGAGCTGTACCTGCCCTCCCCATGGACACCCAGAGCCTTCCTCAGCTTTCTCCAGGGCTCAGAACAAACATTTTTCTCTTCCCTTGAACTTTGGGCAGTAAATTCTGCAATGCTCTGAGTATTTTGCTCTGCGCTTGTCCCAGAGGCTGGTGAAGAACCCTTCAGCTTCCCCCTTCTTTAGGAGGTGAGGTTAGGCATTAAACCTTGGGTCTCTGAGATATTTTAAGGGGAAAAAAAATCCCAAAATCACCAGCCATTGTTCCTGGTGATTCCTTTTCTCCTTTTTCCAGGAATATCAATGTGTGGGATTTGAGTCAATGAACAACCCAACAGGTTCATGCAAATCTCATCCCAGGCACTCCATGCATTTAAAGGCTTGAGATGTTTTCAGACACAATTCTGTAAGAACAACACTGCAGAAATAGAGAAATCTGCTTTGAAATAATCACAATTTGCTGGATTTCCTCCAAAATTTCCCTAGCACTGCTGGAAGCAATTGGAAATACAAAGGATTTTGATTTGAAGCCCGTGTGTGCAAGAGCAGGTGAATCAAAGGTGATGGATCAGGTTTTATTCTGTTTATCAAGGGGGATTTACCTGTTTTCAATTATTATTTTATTGTAATGCCAGCTAGAGGAAGCAAACACTCCAGCCTTCATCCAAAGGCTTTCTATAATTCCACTTTAATTCTGACTGAACATGAAATTAATTATGACTGAGGGGCAAAATCTGCCTAGAATCCTGCTGGGTTTGGTGATCAAGTGTCAGTCCCACTCCCCATCCAGTGGGGAGATATTTTTCCAGCAAAGAACCAACGAGATCAACTCACAGAAACCACACAAACAACAAAAAATAGTGGAAAATAAAATGGGAATGTCAAAGATGAGTTGTGTTATTAAATCATGGATTCACTTTGATCCCCTGGCAGGTGCCAAGTGCACCAAAAATTGCCCTTGGTCTGTGGCAGAACCTCCTCAGCTGCACAAGCCAGAGGGAAAATCTCTCATTTGTTCTGTCCAACAACAACAACAAAAAAGATTATTATGGAGGCAAAGTGACAGGAAAGGAGAGAAGAATGATTGCACCTGAACACATCCTCTTGGGAGTGAGTTTGGATATCTGCAGCCTCCAGCAGGGCTCAGGAATGCCTCTCCAGGACAAAAAGGAGTGGAAAATGCAATTTTAATGATACTTGTGCTCTGGGAGAGTCTCTCCCTTGTGCTTTTCCATCAGCTTTTAGCTGAGATGCCATAAAAACCAGCAGCCAACACTGCTGCCTGTGGGAGCAAACCCAAGGATCACACCCAGGGATGGGAAGAGGAGCAAGAAATGAGAATTTGCTGTTGCTGCAAAGCTGAATGGGAATTAAAGGCACACCTCAAACCCAGCAGGTTCAACCAGCACCTCCAAAATGTCTGGGAACTCAGCAATCAACCCAGCCAGCCCAATATTCAGCTTTTTTTGGTCTTTGCCACTGATTGATTTATTCATTACCCACAGCAAAGGTTCCACAGACACAAATCTCCGAGGTGGTGCCTTCCAAACCTCTCTCTTCTCGCTGGGGATGGCATTTGTAACCCAGCAAATTGGATTGCTCCCTTTGAATCTGCTGGGAAGAGGCAGCTGGGAAGCAGCAGCAGTGCTGGGAAGAGCTGTTTGCAGGATGAGAGAGGAGCCTGATGTCTCATTAAGGGTCCCTTGGTAATTTTTGAAATATAGATGGTGTTAACTCTCATTTCTTGGCTGATTCAGAACTGGTAATTGCTAAAGCTGATCAGCATTTCCTACCCCACCCCTGCTGCTGGGGGCTCAGAGCTGCTCCTGGATTTCCCTGTGGAAATGTCCTGCACAGCAGCGCCAGGAGCTGGGAGAAGATCTGGGATGGAAATTAAAGCTTCCTCAGTTTCTCACCCAAGAGCTCCAGGGCAGGAGGAGCCCTCCTGGGGCAGCACTGCTGATTGCAGCAGTGGAGTTCACCTGCACACTCCACTCCTGGAAATCCACACTCAGGAATTTTCCATTTCCCCCATAGCCAAGACAGCCAGAACAACCAAATTACCCTCTAAAAATGTCCCTTCTGTCAATTATTTTTATGGAGTAAAAACGTACTTTGAGCTGACATTTTGAATTAGTGTTTTTCTTCCCTGCAACAATTATCTCCTAGAAAAAAAACCAGCTCAGCATCCTTCTGATCCTGAACATTTGGAAAGCTGCCTCCAAACATGATATCCCGGGATACTGTGAAGTGATTCCAACACATTGCCTGGAGATGTCCTTCTGTGCCTTTATTTTCCTGCGTGCCAAACTGACACAGCTCCCCAAAAAACACCCAAATTAACAATCCCACACCTCTAAAACGTCTGTGGCTCTGCAGAGCCCCAAACTGAAGCCAAACCATCTCCAGAGGCAGTGGGGAAAGGAGGATCAAATCTGTGGGAAGTGTTAGCACACTTTTGTCCCTAAAACACTACAAGAAGGTGTTGGTGCAGCTAAGGAGACAAGATTATTTGGGATTTATTACTTGATTTTATTTCTCTGAGAGAGCTGTGTGGGATTTACCTGCACAGCTCCCAGGAGCATGGACAGCACCATCCCTGAGGAGCTGAAGCAGCAGGACACAGCAGGAACACTCCCAGTGCCTTCAGAAGAGAAGGGAAGGGATCTCCTGCCC
This sequence comes from Pycnonotus jocosus, assembly GCA_013400435.1. Classification (NCBI taxonomy): domain Eukaryota; kingdom Metazoa; phylum Chordata; class Aves; order Passeriformes; family Pycnonotidae; genus Pycnonotus; species Pycnonotus jocosus. The sequence continues at coordinate 54,118 of VWYP01013160.1, forward strand.
TCAGAAGTGTTGATCCTCGTTAAAATAGAAGCAGTTAGACCAATTAATGAGGTGTGGTCTGCAGACACTTCCCAGCAGAAGTGTCCATGTGCAAATGGAGTCTTTAAGAGAATGAATGGATCTAAAAATATATCTGGAGACCAGAGAGCAGGGACACTAAAGTTTCAAACACCTCTGAGGGCTCCCACTGCCTTAGCTAATGACCATTTCCAGCAGCAGAGAGAGAAAGAAGAGCACTTTAGGCAAATTGAGATCACACTTCAGGGAAACAGCTGCCTAATGCTCCCTTTCACCAGCAGAGCAGCTTCCAAGCATTTCCTGCACAGACCCAAACACTTTTAGAACCCTCAGTTTCCTTCCCAGCAAACACAAATTGCTCCCAAGCATCCTGAGGACTCTCAGAGGAAAGAGAAAAGGGAAAAGGAAAAAGAGAAAAGAGAAAAGAAAAAAAGGGAAAAGGGAAAAGGGAAAAGAGAAAAGAGAAAAGAGACAAGAGACAAGAGACAAGAGAAAAGAGAAAAGGAGCAGCTCTGTGACATCCCCACCCTACACAAGACATTCCTGGCTTTGGGTGAGCTGCTGGTGGTGATCTGATTTCCAGTGCCTGCAGGTGAAAGGGAACATGGAGATGGACAAGGGATGGAGGGACAGGACACAGGGAATGGCTTCCCAGTGCCACAGGGCAGGGCTGGATGGGAGATTGGGCAGGAATTGTTCCCTGGCAGGGTGGGCAGGCCCTGGCACAGGGTGCCCAGAGCAGCTGTGGCTGCCCCTGGATCCCTGGCAGTGTCCAAGGCCAGGTTGGACTTTGGGGCTTGGAGCAGCCTGGGACAGTGGAAGGTGTCCCTGCCCATGGCAGAGGGTGGAATAGATGATCTTTAATTCTCTTCCAACTCAAACCAGTCTGGGATTGCTGCTGTTACAAACCCACACATTTCCAACAAAATCCATCATTGCCTTCACCCCAAAGCACCTAAAGCCAGTGTTTTTATTTCCTCCAAAGAAAGATACCTTGAAATAACAAGGCCCTTATTTTCCTCTTGCCAGAAATAATCTTCTTCTTGAACTAATTACATATTTAAGTCCAGACTTTTTTCCACCTACACTGACACACTCACACAACCAGGAAAGCTTTCCAACAGGGCTGGTTTATGGAGTTTTTTACTGGCAAATAAATTATATGGTCTCTGCTATGTATACACCAAAATCAACTTTAGAACCAAAACAAATAGGGCTAAAGGGCATTTCTGAAATTCGCTGTTTATTTCACAGTCAAGCAAAGAAGGTTTTATTCAGGCTCTCCAGGAGGCTGCTGCAGCCTTTCCTGACCAAGGCTTGGATTCAGCAGCCACAGCAGGTTTGAACAGTGCAGTCATTGTAGGATTCTGCAACCAAAACCCCTTTCACACACCCAGGTGCTGCTGCAGTGAGAACCACGCCAGACATCTTGGAGGAAAAATCAGTATTTCCACAGCAAAGGAAGGAAAAAGTTGCTCTGCTAATTCCTCATGGCAAAAAAACCCACGAGTTGCATCAACAGTTGCCAAAGATGCAGGAAATGAAACTCTGGGATTTTTTTCCCTTGAGTCTGTGATAAGGAAATTCATCAGCAGGAATTGAGAGCAAAAGCCTTGTACTGAGAGCAAGCTGCAGAACTGGGAACACTGGGAATCATCACAGGATTAAAGACTTGGATCTTATGAAATGCTCACCTTAGAGAGCCGGATTCCTTTAAAAGGAATGTGGCTTTATCTATGTGTGCTTAATTCCCCAGAATCACAGGAGAGCTGGGTTGGAAGGGACCTCTGGAGACAAACCAGTCCAAACTCCTGGCCAGGCAGGGTCACCTGGAGCAGGTGACACAGGAGCACCTCCAGGTGGGCTTGGAATGAATCCAGAGAGATTATATAATATATATTATATAATATGTTGTATAACTATATATAATATNTTCAAGGCAAGCTGAGTATCAGTGTGTTTTTTCCAATTTAACTCCCAAAAAAAAAAAAGTTTTAATAGCCTTCATTAAACACAAATTGAATTAAAAACACGAGTTACCACGGGTGTCTCCTCTGTATGGAACACACATTCCATGCAATCTGGTGCCCCATTCCACAGGAATTAAGAACCTACAACAAACTGAAAGCTGTGATTGTGTTTTCCTTCACAATTTTTGTACAGTGCTGGCACGGAGCTTGCAAGTATAAAATGTATTTATTTCCATTTCAAAAAGGAAAATGAGTTTTAGAAAACTTGCCAGGACTTTCCTAGAGATATTTAAAGATCCTATAGAAATCTCTGTTACTTTTATGGCTGTTTATTATTTATAGACACAGGAAATTTTGCATCCTGCAACAATAAATTTATTGTGGCTCTTTCTCAGATGGAATTCTGGCCTTTCCTTGGGTCTTTGTCTCTGAGAGTAGACAAAGAAATTCACTTAAAGGAAAAAAAAAATAACTCCCCAGTGCTGCTCTCATTTGTAGGAAAACAGAGAAGATGACAAAGGTTTGGCTACCTCAGGGTTTTTAAGAAAAGAGATGAAAAGAGAAAAAAAAAAAATCTTTGCAGTCACCCTTCAGGAAATCAGCCCTGGGAAATGAAAGGATTTGGGGGTTGTTTTTTCTCTGCATTCCACAGCACCTCCAACAAAAGCTGAGGTTGAAACAAGAGCATGAGCCACTTCTCTGCAAAGAATAAAAAAAAAATGCCAGTGTATTTCCATCTCCAGATCATTTTGCCAAGCATATTTTCCTTTGTCAAAAGGATCAAATAACTCCCTGGCTGAATTCATGGAAAAAATAACGACAATAATTCCAAATTACAGCTGCTTTTCCCGGGGATATTGTGGGAGTAGATATGGATTTACACCAACCTGTGGTCAAAATATTCCTCCAAGAGCTTCTTGCTGCCGATTCAACTCGTTAATAATTTATTTTTATTTTTCATCCAGCCTGGCATTTCTTTGAGTACCTGGACTCAGCTCATTCCTGCAAAAACCCACCAAAAATCCCATCAAAAAAAAGATGGGGATCAGGCACACGTTGGTCTTTTCCAGCCTCAGGAATTCTGTGATTTTCCTTGGAAATCATTGATTTTCCATCGTGAAAAAAGCAACACCCAAAAACCAGGAAGCGGCGATAAAAACGGGATAATCCCTCAGATTTCTGTGGATAACTGTCCCCACCTCCCACCCATCCCAGCAGATCCTCCACATCCAGCACAAAAGCCAGGATTGCTCCAGGATTTTCTTCAATCTTCCAAAAAAGGAGAGGGCAGAGCCACACAAACCTTTTAGAGGCCAAAAATACCGAATTCCCCTCACGCTCCTCCTCGGGTTTATTTCCCTCACCTTCACACGCCAGCTAAGGATGCAATATTCCTGTCTGAAAACGTTGGAAAATAAAAGCAAAGCAGCAGAGCTGCAAAAATGTGGTTTGGTTTTTTTTTTCCTCTGGATCTAAGCAATGAGGAAGAGTGATGGGACAGGAGACTCCTCATGCTCTTGCCCACATGCTCGGGATTGCTTGAAAAATGACAGGAATTCCAGGAAAAAATAGGATTTTTTTTCTTGTAGAAACTGCATTTTGTGCAACAGAAATCAGAAATCAGAAATCCAGCCCTTTTCTAGCTGGTTTCATGCTGGATTTATGCACCTACTCAATATAACCTGAGGATGGAGAGAGACAGGAGGGGACAGCCCGGGACATTTGGGGCACCAATGACATTGCAAATGTTTAGGGAAGGGGAGAGCTCATGAAAAGAAGAGACAGAGAAGATCCAGTGAGGAGGACAGACCTAGTCCTGAAGAATGGACTGTGAGTGACCATCAAGTGAAGGCGGTCTCCATCTCATCTCACACATCCATAAAACCACAGAATCATGGAATGCTTGGGGTGGGAGGGACATTTAAAGCTCATCCAGTCTCCATCCCTGACACCTTCCACTGTCCCAGGCTGCTCCAAGCCCCAAAGTCCAACCTGGCCTTGGGCACTGCCAGGGATCCAGGGGCAGCCACAGCTGCTCTGGGCACCCTGTGCCAGGGCCTGCCCACCCTGCCAGGGAACAATTCCTGCCCAATCTCCCATCCAGCCCTGCCCTCTGGCAGTGGAAGCCATTCCCTGTGTCCTGGCACTCCAGGCCTTTGTCCAAAGCCTCTCTCCATGTTTCTTGTCAGCTCATGAAAGGTCACACTGAGCTCACCCCAAATCTTCTCCTGTCCAGGCTGAACACTCCCAGCTCTCCCAGCCTTTCCTCCCAGCAGAGCTGCTCCATCCCTCAGGAATCTTCGTGCCCTCCTGTGGATCTGCTTGAACACATCCCCACCTTTCTCATGCTGAGAACGAACCTTCTCGAACACCTTTCTCGAACACATCCCCACCTTTCTCATGCTGAGGGCCCCAACCCACCACAAACCTTCCTCAGGTTGGTGTTGGATCTTCCCAGCTGGAATTGCAGCCAAAGCTGAGCCTTGCTGTGCTCTGGAGGCCTTTCCCAAGCTCTGCCCAGCTGAGCAGAGACAAACCAGTGGGAAACGCCAACGGGGAAAGATTTTCCTCCCTGTGCCTTTTTGCTGACGAAAACAAAACAGTGAAATGAGAACTCTTTAGGAAACAATTTAAGAGGGATCAGCAAATCTCAGCTGCTAATGGAGCGTGGCCCCTCAGCTGCTGCCATGAAGGGGGCTGGAAGCAGCTCCAGCCCGAGGATTGAGGGATGATCAGGGACACAGACACACACTGAGACATCAGCAGCTCCTCCAGCACAGCAGGAAGGCATTGCTGAAGGCAGAGCAGTTAAACAGATGGACATTGCTGCAGATTAAACATCTCGAGGAAATGGCTGCTCTGGGCAGCGAGGATGGAGCAAAGCCTCTCAGCTCTGATTCCTGGGAGTTAAAGGATCACGTTTGACCAAGGTGAGCAGAGGGATGGAGCAGCTCTGCTGGGAGGAAAGGCTGGGAGAGCTGGGATTGTTCAACCTGGACAGGAGAAGCTTCAGGGTGACCTCATTGTGGCCTTTCATGAGCTGACAAGAAAGATGGAGAGAGGCTTTGGACTAAGGCCTGGAGTACCAGGACACAGGGAATGGCTTCCCAGTGCCAGAGGGCAGGGCTGGATGGGAGATTGGGCAGGAATTTTTCCCTGGCAGGGTGGGCAGGCCCTGGCACAGGGTGCCCAGAGCAGCTGTGGCTGCCCCTGGATCCCTGGCAGTGCCCAAGGCCAGGTTGGACAGGGTTTGGAGCAACCTGGGATAGTAGAAAGTGTGGGGTGGAGACAGATCCTGTTTAAGATCCCTTCCCAAACCATTCTGGAATTCTGTGACCCTGGAGGTGGAAAATGCAGGGTGAGCCAGCACAGAGTGCAGGGACACTCGGGATGGCCCCAAGAGGGACCAGAGTCTCTCCACAACCCCAACCCCAGAGCTCAGGGCCAAGGAAAACCCCGTGCCCTCAGCAGGACCCTGCTCTCCTCTGAGCCAGGGAAAAGCAAACAGCTTCTCCATGATGCAATTTGGTCTCCACTGTCCTCCAGGGAGAAAAGGGGAAGAAAATTACTTTTTTCCTCCGGAATCTGGGGAAAATTAACCTAGATTTGACCTTTGTCTCTATTCCCTTGTATGTTAACCTTCCTCAAGTAGAGCAGATGCCTTGGGCTGCAGAATTACTCCAAATTAGAAATCCACACGGTTGAAACAGTGCTGGTGGGAAAAGGGCTCCAGGATGTGCAAGGAGAAACCTTGTACAGCCACCAAGCACTTCACACCTCTGATCAGGAACCCCCGAGGGCACAGAGCTCACTGCACAGCCAGAGAAAACAGAAATGAAGCACAGAAACTCCTGCCCCAGCCACTGCTCCAGCCATCCAGCTCCTTTTGTAGCAGATTCTTGAGAAAATTCAGGCTTTTTGTGTCGTGTTAGTGAATCATTTCAATGGGAAGAAAAAAAAAAAAAAAAGGAGAATTGTCAGAAGGAACAGAAGATTTGCCTCTCCCCACAGAGCTGGGGTGGATAAAAGCTGATCAGACCTGGCCCACTGAAGGGTTTGCCTGGGAGGCCAACAAAGCTATGAAAACATTGCTTTGTTTTGGGGAGTTTAAAAAAACCCCATTACATGACATAAGTACAAAGCTGCAGGAATGATCACTGATTTCTATGATTCCAAAGAATCCACTTTTGACTGGAGGGTTTTGTTTTGTTCCCACAAATAATGAAGAACCCTCTTGTTCCAATTCAAAAGGGAGAAATCAACATTTCTGGAAGCTTGCTCTGGATTTCCATGGAATAAATCCTTCCCCTAATTCACATAAAGAGCTTAATTTTTTTTCTCCCTCTTTAATCTGCCCTGAACATATTTTGCTGTTGCTGCTTGGCACCAGGCAGCCAAACAGACCCCAGAAGTGTGGAATTTCTGTGTGAGCTCCTGCTCACTGCAGAGGCAGCTGATGTGATTCCAGCCTCTCTGGGGATGCACTGCATGTTTGGACAGCCTTAGGTCATTTCCTTGGGGAGTAAATGGCTTTAATACAGGTGGAATAAACATCCCAAAGCCAGAGCTGTGCTCAGTGTGGATGGGAACTCCCCCACAGACTTCCCACACATCAGAGCCACAGGAGTGACAGAATCCTGGGATCCCTGAGGCTGGAAAATCCCTCCCAGCCCATGGAGTCCCAGCTGTGCCCGATGCCCACCTTGTCCCCAGCCCAGAGCACTGAGTGCCACCTCCAGCCCTTCCTTGGACACCTCCAGCCATGGGCACTGCAAACCTCCCTGGGCAGCCCCTGCCAAGGCCTGAGCACCCTTTCCATGCAGAAATTCCTGCTGCTGGCCAAGCTGAGCCTCCCCTGGCCCAGCTTGAGGCCATTTCCCCTTGTCCTGTCCCTGTGCCCTGGCAGCACAGCCCGACCCCCCCTGGCTGTCCCCTCCTGGCAGGGAGTTGTGCAGAGCCACAAGGTCCCCCCTGAGCCTCCTTTGCTCCAGGCTCAGCCCCTTTCCCAGCTCCCTCAGGCTCTCCTGGGGCTCCAGCCCCTTCCCCAGCTCTGTTCCACTCCCTGGACACGCTCCCGCCCCTCAAAGTCCTTCCTGGACTGGGGACCCAGAACTGGACACAGCCCTCGAGGTGCAGCTTCACCAAATTAAATCCATGAACCAGATCTATAGACAACACAAGAATTCCTGCAGGAAAGGAAAGGACACGGAGATTTCCCAGCTCACCAAGGGACGGGAGCACACAAACCCCACGGTGTGTAAGGAAACCAGCCACCAGCAAAGATGCAACTCCGCACCATGGAGAGGCCAAAGCAAGCGAATATTTTTGGAAAAAGCGAGGCAGAGACTCCAGACGAGATCCCTGCCATCCCCCAGCCTGTCTGTGCTCAAGTAGGTGGGTGGGTGCAAAGTTACACCAGATGCCAAGTTAATGTTCCCTCCAAATACCCACAAAATGATTCACGGGTACAGCTTAAACCTCTTTTGTTTTTGAAATCATCATGTGAGTACCTCACATCCAGCAGGGAGAAACTTGGAATCCCAGAATGGTTTGGGAAGGGCCCTTAAAGCCCATCCAGTGCCACCCCTGCCATGGGCAGGGACACCTTCCACTGTCCCAGGCTGCTCCAAGCCCCAAAGTCCAACCTGGTCTTGGGCACTGCCAGGGATCCAGGGGCAGCCACAGCTGCTCTGGGCACCCTGTGCCAGGGCCTGCCCACCCTCCCAGGGAACAATTCCTGCCCAATATCCCACCTAAATTTCCCCTCTTTCTGTTTGAAGCCATCCTCCTCATCCTGTCACTCCAGTTCCCTCTCAAGCTTGTAAATCCCTTCAGACTGGAAGCAGATCCTTTGGATCCTTAAAATCTGCACAAAATGTAAAATGTTGGAAAGAATCCATCCCATGTTTTCAGAGTGAGTGGGCAGCAGAGCAGTGTGGAGGAGTGAGAAAACCACACCTCAACACGGTGACTGCAGGGCCAGAGGAGCAGCACCCGCTTGTTTCTCTCTGCAGATGAAGCCAAACAAAGCAAAAGATGAAAATAAAACGTTTTATAACAGCATCACCACCCAATGAATTTTTATTTTGTGAGCCCGCGGTAATGAACTCTTATTTGGTGAGCCCACGCAAAAAAAAGGAGGGAAAAAAAGGCAATTTGCAGACAAAAACCCCAAAATACATCTTTTAAATGAACTTTCCCTTCTTCCTAGTGCTGAAGGTTCCTCAGTGCTGAAGGTGGCTTCTCCAGGATACAGGAAAGGTGTTTGCTCCTCAGTATCCCTCACCAGGTGTATTTCCATCATCCCACACCCCAATATCCCTCACCAGATGTATTTCCATCATCCCACACCCCAATATCCCTCACCAGGTGTATTTCCATCATCCCACACCCCAATATCCCTCACCAGATGTATTTCCATCATCCCACACCCCAATATCCCTCACCAGGTGTATTCCCATCATCCCACACCCCACCATTCCTTACCAGGTGTATTCCCATAATTCCTTTGAGGGGGTTTATGGACTTCTCTCTCTATATATATATAAATATTCCCAGGTTTTGATGCCAAGGTGTCACTGGTTCATCTCCACTTCCCATTCAGCAAATCCAACTCAGTGTCACTAAAATCCACTAAAAGACACCTGTGCCAGGAGGCTGCTCTGGACAACTTCCATGGAGCAGCACAGACAAGAAGCAAAAATCATCTTCGTGCTTTGGAAGGACCCTGTGAACACCTCCATCCCTCTCATCCCATGGATTCAGGGACACAGAGCCACACAGAAAACACCACAAATCCGAGCCCACAGCTGATATCAGGGGACCTCAGGAGCTGCAGCCTCTCCAGGAATATAAAAACTCCTCCACTCATCTCCAGAAAAAAAATCTCCCCCCTCTGATCCCTACACAGCAATTACAGCCTGAAATGCTTTGCTTGACAACTCAAAGCAAATTCTGGCTGAATGGGACGAGTTAAAGGGCAAAAAATCATAGCAGTGATGTAGCTGAGGTTTTCTTTCCTTGTATGCCCTTATCTCAGTAATCACATTGCACAAATACACACACCTGGGGATTTAAACCTCAGCTTCTAGAGGGGAAAACAAATCCAGATGAATCCTGAGGAGGTCTCTAACCTCAGGCTCCTGCAGCATCCAGCTGAAATTCGAGCATCACCCTCTGGAGTCTGGACTCAGCAGGAGCTGTGGCTGAGCCCAGCAAAAAAAAGGTTTTGCACTCTGGACTTAAAATTGTCCCCTCAGCTCTGTCCCAGCTCAGGGGCACGGCCAGGAATGTTGTTATGGATGGAGGGTGAGGAGAAAAGGGAGTTTGCCCCAACAAAAATGGTTTTAGCAGAAACACTAGCACTGTCCAACCCTTGGAAAAATAGGAAGGAATAAAATGTAGTGCCAGGCACCTCTTCCTTCACCAAAACGGGGACAGAAGGGACAAGGCTGCAGGATGGACTCTGCCCTTGGACAGTATGAACTGAACAAACACAAAGGGCACAAACACACCAGCACAGGGCAATCAAACTCATCTGTTCAGTCTTTAATTGAGCATCCTTGAAGGGAGCATTCCAAACCTCACCTGTAAAGCCTTGTCCAAAGGCTCTTCCAGGCCAACAGGGAAACCTGGCTATTCCTGCCCAGGGCAGTGGTGGAGTGCCCATGGCTGGGAGTGTCCCCAGGACGTGTGGATGTGGCACTTGGGGACACATGGTTAGTGGTGAGCACGGTGCTGGTACTGGTTGATAACTGGACTCGATGATTTTAAAGGTTTTTTCCAACCTTAATGATTCCATGACTCCACGATTTACTCTGCAAAAACAACTTGGTTCCCTCCCCTCTCTCACACCATCCCTGTGGATTTTCTGTTCTCCCTTTCTTGCCCAACCTCCTTTCAGAACCCTTATCTTTATTTCCCTTGGCATTCTGGAAAAAACACTTCTGTAACACCAAGCAGCAGGGGAAATGCCCCTGGGATGGTTCTTTCCAGAGACAGGTTTGTATTTACACCAAAGCTGAGGCTGAGGGCACGCACCAGCCCCAAAATCTGTGTTCAGCATGTGCGAGGGGCAGAGGGAGGAATGCTCAGCCCTCGCTGCCGCTGTGCAATTTTCCACACCGCTGTTTTCCTCCTTCCCTACAGCAAATTCCCGAGCCCAGGCAGCAACATTATCTCCTCACATCTTGGCTCCTGATTAGCATTCGAGGCCAGGGGAGCGTGAGGGAATTTTTAAACACACAAATGTTCCTTGGTCCAACTTTTGCACAGAGCACCAACAGGCTCCCATCTCCCCGCTGTGCTGCAGGCCCAGATAAGCAAAAATGCTTGGTTTTGTGATAAAAACAAAATTAAAATGGTGTACAGGCATCACTAAGAGCTTTTACTAAGCTACAGACCTGAAGCATGGACAGAATTTGTTGAGATGGCAAAAGATGCTCATAAAAGAATCAAGTACAAAGAGGAATCACTGTCTGATGACTTTGAACCAGCTGAGCCAACACTGAGGAACGGGCATGGCCTGAGCCCAGCAATTCCCCCTGCCTGCACAGGAGGCACAACTTCTTCCCTGGGCAGTGCCCAGCCCTGAGCACATTGTCCCCAGAGCCTGGGGGCTCTCCTGGCTGGGGCTGCTGCAGAGCTGTGTGCACACAATGCTGTGCCCTGTGCTCTGGGATGGCCCTGCTGGAGCAGGGAGGTGGCACCAGGGGCACACCCAGCTCCCTGCAGCCTCACCCAGCCTGGGATTTAAATTCAAAGCGTTCAACAATGAAATAAATCGCAGTGAAGGACACTGGGGCTCTCAGGATCATCAAGAAAGCTCCTCAGAAGTGAAATTAGCTGGTAGATTCCTGGGAGACAGACTCTGGATGTTGCTCCAGTAAGTGCTGCAATCCACACACAGCTCAGATTCAGTGTGAAGAAAAAATCACAAAATCCCAGAATCACCGAGGTTGGAAAAGCCTTCCAAGAGCACCAAGTCCAACTTTTCAGCAAATCCCAGCATGCCCAGAGCACTGAGTGCTACATTTACTCATTTTTTTAATGTCTCCACTGCCTGTGACCCCAAACCTCCCTGGGCAGCCCCTGCCAAGGCCTGAGCACCCTTTCCATGCAGAAATTCCTGCTGCTGGCCAAGCTGAGCCTCCCCTGGCACAGCCTGAGTCCGTTTCCCCTCACCCTTTGAGCTCTGTATCCATAACTCGACTCTAATTTGATTTTCCTTTATCCACATTACCCACAAAGGAAGGAGCAGAGCAATCCCTGCCATCCAACTTGGCTTTTGCAAATTAATATTAAAGCTTGCACATTTATTAATATTAAAGCTTGCACATTTATTAATATTAAAGCTTACAAAATTAATATTAAAGACCCACCTCTGACAGTGTGGGTCCCTTCCCAGCTGGGATATTCCATGATTGTCCATGTCAGGACAGCAGCTGGATTTTATCCACTCTCATTGCAGTGAAAAAAGCTGTCCTTGAACAGCACACAAATCCCTACCTCCACTGGTGAAGCTGGGAATATCTCAGTCTTGCATTCCCCACTACAGAAAGTTTCCTGAAAATGAGAGCTCCTAGAAGCTGAATAAAACTTTACACTAAATTAAACCAATTCCAGGCATTGCAGTCATCAGAAATGGTGGCCTTGAATTCAGGGGCTTGTTACAACTCTTTTCTCTGCCATAATGCAATTATGTCTAGCAATTAACCTGACATTTTTCTTCAGGGGATTTTTTCTTTTAAGCTAC
>VWYP01013160.1:65901-105850 GCA_013400435.1 Pycnonotus jocosus
TTAAAAAAAAAAAAAAAAAAAAAGGCTGATTTGTGTGTCTACAACACATTCATTGCATGATTTAAGATACAATAAAATGCTTTCAATCCATGGGGGGAAATGCCTGAGAGTTCTACAAGTTGTAGCAGCCTTTTCTGGGACTGGTCCCTTCCAACCCAAACCAGTCTGGGATCCTAAACACACCTGTACCCCTAATTTAGAGGTGTTACGTCTTTAATGATAAGAAAGGTTCATCTAAGGCTGTCAACAGATCCCAATTTCTCCTCCTGAAGAAAAAAATCAAAACCTGCAGAGCTTTGCTCCTCAGCTCTGCTCTGCTGGAGGGACCTGGAGCTGCTGGAGAGAGCCCAGGGGAGGCTCCAGGATGAGCAGAGGGATGGAGCAGCTCTGCTGGGAGGAAAGGCTGGGAGAGCTGGGATTGTTCACCTGGACAGGAGAAGCTTTGGGGTGATGCAGTTGTGGCCTTCCAGTGCCTGAAGGAGCTACAGGAAACATGGAGAGAGGCTTTGGACAAAGGTCTGTAGTGCCAGGACACAAGGAATGGGTTCCCAGTGCCAGAGGGCAGGGCTGGATGGGAGATTGGGCAGGAATTGTTCCCTGACAGGGTTGGCAGGCCCTGGCACAGGGTGCCCAGAGCAGCTGTGGCTGCCCCTGGATCCCTGGCAGTGCCCAAGGCCAGGCTGGACTTTGGGGCTTGGAGCAGCCTGGGACAGTGGAAGGTGTTCCTGCCCATTGGATTGGATGAGCTTTGAGGTCTTTTCCAGCTCAAATCATTCCAGGATTCTGTGCTGCAGCACTGAGCCCACCCCCAGCAAAGCCACACCAACATTTGACTCTGCAAACAACGCGGGCAAAGCGTTCAACGGCACAAAACGGCTCTGCCAGGAGAGTTCTGTGAGTTGGTTTTTCAAGTGAGCCTTCCCAGGGGGGCAGAGAAAGGTCAGGGCTGCTGCTGGGGAAAGTGGAGGGGGAAAGGAACCCCCAGACAGAGGAGCTGTGACCCAGGAGAACACAGCTTCATTTTAATGAGCTCTTAAACATCCCAGCCTGCTTCTGCTGGGCTCCTCAGCAGCCACCCCGGCATTTGTCTGCAGGGTAGAGGCAGCAACAAGTAGCAAACAGCCAAGGCAAACATTGGGGTTTTATAGTATTGCTGTAATTACTGTGCCTTCCACTGTCCTCTTAATTGGTGTTTGCAGAGCTGGGTTCCTGCAGTGCTGTCTGGGGGAATGCAGGACCCGAGCCAGCAGCAGCAAAGTGAATTGAATTGAATAAATGAAACCATCGCTGCCACTGCCCACAATGGTGAATTCAGGGCCTGAGCTCAGGTACCTCCACTGGGAGGAAAACAAACACTGTGAAACCACCAGATACTCCCATAGAATCTACAGATTCCTACAGAATCATGGAAACATCAGGGTTGGAAAAGACCTCCAAGATGCCCAAGTTCAGCCTTTGACAGAACAGCATCTTGCCCACTAAACCACACACCCAAGTGCCACATGTCCTTGGTTTTGCAGGGACAGGGACTCCACCACTGCCCTGGGGAGCCTTTTCCAATGTTTAACCACCCTTTCCATGCAGAAATTCCTGCTGCTGGCCAAGCTGAGCCTCCCCTGGCCCAGCTTGAGGCCGTTTCCCCTTGTCCTGTCCCTGTGCCCTGGCAGCACAGCCCGACCCCCCCTGGCTGTCCCCTCCTGGCAGGGAGTTGTGCAGAGCCACAAGGTCCCCCCTGAGCCTCCTTTTCTCCAGGCTCAGCCCCTTTCCCAGCTCCCTCAGCCTCTCCTGGGGCTCCAGCCCCTTCCCCAGCTCTGTTCCATTCCCTGGACACGCTCCAGCCCCTCCAGGGCTCTCTGGCTGGGAGGGCCCAGAACTGGACACAGCAGAGGCAGAAGATCCACAGATCCACAGCAAGGCAGATAAAAGCACGTGTTGATGCTTTAGGTCCCAAAAGTGTCAGATTTTTTTTTAAAGGCAGGTCCAAAGCAGCTAATTTGGGTGACAGGGCACAGCTTTTCAGGCTATTTCACTCCCATACCACACTGAACTCAAGCAGTGCTCTGATTTGAAGGAAAACCAACAAGTTTGGCTGTTAGACCTCAGGAGATGTTTAACAAAATGGTCTTACAGGTGCTGTCATAAATAAGAGGCTTCAGCAAAATAAAATAAATCAGGAAATTCACTGGAAGAGCTTCAGCAGGCAAGTAAAAAACGTGCTGCTTGTTCACAGACACAAAGCAAGGGAGACAGAGCTGAGAGCTGAGCAGAGCCCTCCCTGTGAAGGCTCAGTGCCCACAGGCCCTGGATCACAGCTGCTGGGCTGTCACAAAGCTTTGTGCAGCTTCAGGGTTGGCATTCAGAGCCTCAGGTGCTCTGACAGGGCTGTCATCAATCCCATTTATGTGGCAGAGCTCTCATTGTGCCCTGGCCCAGGCTGTGAAGTGCCACCTGGTCCCCTCTGGGGCTGCACACAAAGCCCAGGCGCTGTGGCAGCAGCACATCCCTCCCACAGGAACCTGGGCACCTCTCCTTTGTCACAGAACACTTCCAGCTTTGAAACAAGGAATTGGACTGATGGCTTTCTATAAATTACCTGCAGAGATGCCAAAGCCTCTCTCTGTGGCAAAGCTGAGCTGTCCATCTCTGCCCCATGGAAAATATTTTGTGCTTGAGAGCAAATTCCAGTCACCAAGTCCCAAAGTGTCTCCCCATGAGTGCTGCAAACCCAGTGCCCTCAGCCACTGCTCATGTGGCCCTTCCAGACCCTTCCCCATCCTCGTGTCCCTCCTTTGGTCACTCTCTGACACATTCAGATCTCTTTTTTACTTGGTGCCTAAACTTTCCCCAGCACTGGAGGTGAGGAGATTCTCAAAATTCCAGAGAGAAACTGGAGCCCACGTGAGCATCACCGTGCTCTGAGCAGCAGTGCCAGCCTGGGGAGCTCTCCAGGCCCTTGCCAGCCCACACTATTCCATCTTGCTGTGATTAATCCCAAATGTGCCCTTTCCCCACAGCACACAGAGGGTAATGGAAGCCTCCTGCTGATCCTGCTGTGTTTTCTGCCCTCCCTGCTCCCAGCTCATGAGCTCACTGCAGAGTCCTGCTGCTTTCTTTTCCATTAAATCCAGGAGGCAGTGATTTTTGCAGGCACAGGTGACTCAGGACCCCCCTTTTCTGTGTCTGCAGCCAGCCCATGCCCTGCCCAGCTCAGAGGTGCTTTTGTACCTCGAGGTGCCTGGTGGCACCCAGGCAGAGCTCTGACTGTCCCCTGGCCACCTGCCTGTCCTGCAGAAGTGAGCCTGCACCTGCTGAAATGGCTCTTTGCATTTCCTTCTTTGAAATCTATTCATTGTGCCCCATCCCTTCCTTTTCCCCCCGAGCAAGGAGTTCACAGTGAATTCATTTCTGAAGAATACACACGGAGAGCTCTCCTGCCCCACTCCCGTTTGGACACTCCTCTCTGAATTCAGACTGCAGAGGGAAGGAGAGATGAAAAGATGAACTCTTGCCTTGTCACCTTCAGTTTTAATTAATTGAGGAGCCTCTTTTCCCAGCCAGACCAAAACTGTGCCCCAGATCCCCATTGTCCTGCTGCTCCACCACAAACCCTGAGGCTGTTCCTGATCCACCAGCAGAGTGTCCCAACCTTCCCAGGCTGCTGCTTCATCCTCAGCATCCTTCCAGCAGCTCCATCTCATTTGTTTTACCCTTTCATGTGTGGCTTATCCCCCCCAAATCCAGCTTTTCCAGGGAAACAGCTCCATCCTCCCTGTCCTGCCCCAAAGCCACTCCTCAGCCACACAACAGCTGCTTTCAACCTGCAAATTTATACTGGAACATTACTAAAATCTACTAAAACAGGCCCAGAATCAAGCTCTAAAACATTTATTGTTACAGTTCCAGGTCCACGTGGACTTTGCCTAAATCTCCCCGCCCAAATTTCCTTGGGACTGGGTGATTTAACTCTTAAACCTCTTTAAAAAATCAGCCCTAATCCACAGGCACAGAGCACGCCAGAGTGGAAAATCAGCCATTCCCAGGCAAAGCAAACCATTTTCACACTGAATTGCTACACACCAACCCTTCAGAGAAAAGGGAATGTTTAGTAAAAGGCTGGTTTCACCCTCAGGGTGACCATCCCCTGTCACCCATCCTGAGGCACTCAGTGTCATGCCAGGGCCAAAAAAATCTCAGCGAGGCTCCTTCAGGCAGAGGAGCTGTGGCAGGAAGGACCCAGGAGCAGCCTGGAGAGCTGGGTTTGTTAAACAGGAGCTCTGTTTGAGATTGTGGCAATGTTTCAATTGTAGGACATGTTTTGGGGTTGTTTTTGTGCCCAATCGATACTTTAACACAGGATTACAGGCTGATTGTAATCGTCTGTTGTAAGCTTTAGATCCTCAGGTCTTACCCCAAACAAGATGCTGCTGACACAGGATGAAAAGCTGCCTAATGAGCTTTTCTTAACGATTAAAGCACATTAAAAGAAAATTGATTTAATTACCACTCTGATCTACTGGAAATCATCAACAGCTCCTGGTGAAAGCATTAGGACTTGTGCTTTTCCTGCACGGAAGGAGGTGAATACCTCAGTAATGGAGTTCTGGTCTCAATTTTCTTGTGTTTTTTAACTCAAGTTCTTAACCTTTAATACTGGCTGTGCATTAGAGACTGTTAGAATAACAAAATTTCCCTTCAGAAATTGATTTGGCTGAGAATCAATTGCCAGGCAATTTGCATTGCAATTCGCTATTTCCTGAGGAGAAAAGGGAAGAGCTCCGTGAAATCCGAAAACTGCAATTCCCTGCTACCCCTAGGACAGAATTGTGCACAGACACACATCCCCACAGCCAGGCACTTGGAAATATTCCTGCTGTCAGCTCCTACCAGTTGGAATGTTGTGGAATACTCTGCTTGAGAGCAGGATGAGGCAAGTCCACAGCAGAAACCAGAGGGATGCTCAGGGAGCACTGCTGATGTCCCACCCCTTTTGGAGACACCCCAAAACTCCACATGGAATTATTCTTTTCCTTTGCTGACCTGAGAAGTTATCACAGCTCCACGGAAAGGACTGGAAGGAAAAGCAAAGCAAGGAAGGATTCCCACATTTTCTGGGCATCAGCAGCGCTGACAAACCCCGGGAGGGGCTGCCTGCACCCCACAAGATGCCTGACACACAGATTGGGTTTTAAAAAGTCCCTCATACTCCCAGATCATTTGCACATTTATCAAACAGGACCTCAACTCCTCATCTCCAACAGACAAAAATACAAATGTGTTTCTAGGGACTCATTTCCAACAGTTTGCCAACGAGAGGAGGAGCTGAGCTCCAGCATTTAATGCTCCTGTCTCACTTCCACTCGCTTCCAGCAAACTGCCTGCGTGAAAATTCATATCCTGTCTGATATCTTCAAATCCCTAAGCAGCCCAAGGCCAGCTCTTTGCTTCTGGTTCTTGTTTTTTTGGGAGGAGAAGGGAAATGAAGAATTTCACGCACGCAGGTCCCGCCAGCAGTGTGGATCAAAGGCTCTGCTCCGTATGGGCACACAGGGGATGCCAGGGAAAGGCTGCCAGGATTGCCACGGGGCAGGGAACCCACGAGGGGAAATCTCAGCCAGATCTAAACACCTGCCTGAGCTCCCCTGCCTCCTCAACCTTACAACTTAATCAGAGTTTCAGAGCGAAGGTGAGCAGAGCGATGGTACCGAGCTCCCGATCAGCACCGAGAGGGATCCACAGGATTTGCTGTCCTATCCTGGGAGCAAAGGAGATCCTTATCAGCTGCCAGCTGCACTGCTCTGCTCTCCCAGTCAGCATCTGGAACTCATCACACTTCCAAGAGCCAGTCCTGAACCCTCAATTCAGCCAAGGTGGGTGATTCCCATCCCTGGCAGTGCCCAAGGCCAGGTTGGACTTTGGGGCTTGGAGCAGCCTGGGACAGTGGAAGGTGTCCCTGCCCACGGCACTGGATGGGCTTTAAGGTCTTCCCAACCCCAGTTTGGGATTCTCTGATTCTTTATCTGGCACCATCGTGTCCCTCCAGGGAACACAGCAGGGGAGGAGCCAACTTGCAGCTCTCAGCGCTTTCTAAAGATAACAAACAAAAGTGGCCACATTTTCACCACCAGAGCCAACTCCAGCTCCTACCCATCCCTACAACACCCTGGGCTTTAGCAAAGCTTTTAAAGGAAGGAAAAATATGTGTATAACTGGCTCATGAGGCCTCTGGGGGGTTAAGAAGAAGATGGGAAAAACCAAGAAATTCGTGTCTCAGTGTGGAAGTCATTTTCATGCCCCACTTTTTCAGCTGGGAAATATTTCTTTTGGAAAATAGTCACTTACATGTAAACTCCTGGGGATTTGTTTTCCCCCTTTAGAACAATAAATATTTCCTGTGAAGCAGTGTTCTGAAAATCTCAGCTGGTTCAGAGGGCCAGTTTCATACAGATGAGCATCCAAAAGGCTCAAGACTCCTTTGATCTCCACCCCACACTGGAAACCCAAAGAGAAAAAGCTTTCCTGCAGGATTTCCTCTATTCCTAATTTTTTTTTGCCAAGGTGTAAACAGCTTCTTGCTTTTTATTTCCACCAATAAAATGAGACACAGGAACAATTTTAAGGGAGGAATTCAACTCAGAGTCAGCAAGGATGTACAAAATACAGAGGGGGAAAAACAACTTTGCACAATGATCTTGCAGGAAAAGCTGGCAAAAAGCAGGGCTTAACCTCCTTAAAGCCTCCAGGAGCACGGGGATTTGCTCAGTCCGAGGACAGTGACCTTACACAGGCTCACACCTTCAGCTCAAACAGGAGTGATGAGTAAATATTTGATACCAAGCCCAGAGCCACCCTCAGGCACTTCAACCCCGGCTGCTGCTGCACCACAGTGGGTTAAGCCAAGATGTTGTGTGTCAACATTTCCAAACTTGCAGAAAAGGCCTGAAAATGAGAGAAACCTTCCTCTGCAACACAACTTCTGCTGCCAGGATTCCTTCTCACCATCCCAGTGTGTGCTCCTGAAATGCAGCGTTCCCAATGAGAACTTGGGAAAGGCTCTCCTGGTTCCTCCCTGCAGCCACTGAAACCACTGATGGGGACAGCAGGACCTCATTGTCACATTAATGAACGTCACCCATGGGCTCAGGAGGCCAGAGACACCCATGGAGCTGCAGGATTAAACAATGGAGAAGCTCCACCCCATTCCCAAGCAGGGAGGAAATTTGTGTCCCAGTCCTGTTCTCCAGGAAAGGGCAGGGAAGGCAATCCAGGTATCTCCAGGGGCAGGAGGATGGGGACTGGGACTCGGCACAGCCTGGGGGCAACAGAGACAGCCACCAGGTAGCCGAATCTGCGGAATTTACCCCCAAACTATCCCTGTCCCTGTCCCTTCTCCTCAGTGAGAACACACTGCCCTTCTCTCAGGCTTTACGGAGCTGTTCATAGCAGGGATTTTTAGATGCAACACAAATAAAGAGTTTTTAAGCCAAAAAGTTCACTATTAAGAGAAATGATTCCTGTAATTTTTACTATTTTAACTGTCTTTTTTTAGCTGAACAAAATAATCCCACTGGGGGTGTGCAAACATTGTTGCTTCAGTGGCTCCATGATTTAATAAACCGTCACCACTCTGAAATGTCCTCTTGCCTCTGCTGTGCCAGCTGGGGTTTGCCTCATCTTTGCTAAACCCTGTGACTCAAGGCCCAAAAATACTTAAAATTCACGTTATACTTTTGGCCAGAAGGCCCAAAAATACTTAAAATTCGCCTTATTTTTGCTCACATTAGTACATCTGGGGCTGCTGCTGGCATTGGCACTCAGAACACAGAGCAGAGGGAAAGAGCCATCCCTCTCTCTCTCCATTCCAAGCTCTGATTTCAAACCTTCCTAACCACAGAGCAGAGCTCCTGCTGTCCCACCTTCCCTGAGGCTGGGAATGCTGCATCCAAACCAGAAATCCCTTTGGGCAGCCGGAATGTTTCATTGGAAAGGAGCAGAAAAGCACAGTAGGAACTTTCAGGAGCCCAAGGGAGAGGGACCTCCTCCCACCCCACAGTCTGTGCCCTCCACGAGTTCTGCAACTTGGATTTCATGTTCTGAGCTTTAACATCCATGGCCACACAGCCATTGAATAATCACTTTTAGGATTGATATCTTGAGGCAAAAATTCAGTCCTTGGAGGAACATCCCAGGCAGGAGCTCATGGAGGAGAAGGGATGGAAAAGGACAGCTCAGTGTCTCTGTGTTCAGTACAGCTCCTCCCAAAATACCATTTGGGGAGTAATTTAGGAAGCTTTGGACTTCAAAAAGCAAATGATTTTTGCAAATCCAGTTATTTCTGAATTCATGGTCATTTTCCAAGAAAAACGTGGAAACGCTTTAGGTTTCCACGTGAAAAATATTAAAAATAACTTCAAAGAATCCCAGAATCGTTAAGGTTGGAAAAGACCTCCAAGATCATGAAGTCCAACCAGCACCACCACCACTAAACCACGTCCCCAAGTGCCACAACCCCACAGCTTTGGGACACATCCAGGGGTGGTGACTCCATTTTCCTGCGCAGCTTGAAGCCACCAGGGGAATAAATAAAATTTATTTAAGTATTTCTTAGAAAAGTTAAATACATTTGAGAATTCCGAGTGCGGTAAGTTGAGAAGGCAGTTTGGTGCTTACATTTTCTTTGGTGCTGATCATTCCACACCTGTTTATCAAAACTTACAAGGTGACAGCAGCCAAGATGTGCAGACACCTTTTTTTCCTTAGCTGGAAAATGGATATTTGATGGACTGGGATAATATTTCAGCTATCAAGGCTATTGGCTTAACAGCACACAGAAATACCCACAAATGATGTGACATTCCCGCCTCTCTCTGGCCCTTCTGCCTAATGCTCCCAGGATTTTTTTTAATCCCCTTGGAGCAATTTTAAAAATGGAAACAATGTGAATGTGCTTTTTACCTGGTCCCTTTGTCTGGCTGGTTTGGATTTGGAGTTTATTTCATTTGGGTCGTGACTAATTGCTGAGATGCCACACCAGCGTGTCCAATCTTTGTGTACAGAGCTGTATTTTCAACTCTTCTTTAGCAGGGCCTCTTCTTGCAGCCCAGGAATGCAGCAAAACGCTCAAAGCCAAAGGGAAAAAAAAAAAAATCACCTTCCCAGAAAATCACCTGAAATAATCCCAGCAATGTGTCAACTAAACCAACGATCCATCATTTTCTTGCTTTGAAGCCTCACTGGCATTCAGGAAGCTGAAAATCCAAGGAGAGGCTGAATTTAATTTTCCTTCTGAGCTGCGGGCACTGTCCACACTGATATTTGTGACTATTGTACTTATTACAGGTGACATGTGCAGGAATTTAAGGGCTCCTTCCCTCCACCAGCAGAATGGGAATATCTGATCTGACACTTTCCCCAAACTCACATTTCTCTGTGTACAACTGAAAAACACTTCAAATTGCCTTTGTTTTTCCTCTAGGATACCAAGGACTGCTCAAAGATGTTGTCCAGAAAGGCTCTGGATGCCTTTTCCCTGGAAGTGCCCACAGCCAGGTTGGATGGGGCTTGGAGCCACCTGATTTAGTGAGTGACATCCCTGTCCATGGCAAGGGGTGGAAGGAGATGACTTTTAAGGCCCTTCCAACCCAAACCATTCCATAATTCCGTTGTGGTTAGAGCTCCTTAATTTCATTCAGTACAGATTTGAAGTTTTGAATTTCATTCATTATAGATCCCACAGCTCTGGACCAAACACAAAACCTCACCTAATATGCTTTTTAAATGTATTAATCTATTCAGCTGCTGATTCTGGGGAGCAGAGATGGAAATGTTTGGGCTCCTGAGAGGAAAGAAGGGAATTGCAGGGAGCAGCCCCTTTTTGGAGCCCCCATCCTGACCATGCCTGGGGGGCACTGCTGATGGAGGAGCTGGCAGAAATCCTTTGAAACCCCTTGGATTTGGAGCCTGTCAGGCAGGAGCAGCGCTGGGAAAAGGCACAAGGCTAACAAACCATGGGAAATGTTGGCTTTCCTAGGGTAGAAAGATGCCAGCCTGCCTAAACTTCAGATTTCACAGGGAGCTGTTTGGGCTTTTTCGGGAAGAGTTGGGTGTCAAGACAAGTTCCTTTTGGAGCCACAGCTCTGTGTCTGCTCCCAGAGGTGGCTGGAGCAGGGCTGATCCCACCCAGACAGCAGGAGAACACAGCACCAGCATTTATCCATACTTTATCCATGGTTTATCCATGGTTTATCCATGGTTTATCCACAGGAAAGCGCTCCTGGCCTGCAGCGAAGGCACCGCCCTGTTCAATGTTGCACCTGAGATGGATCCTGCAATCCAGTGAGGTCACACTGTCTGCAATACTCCAAAAATATATTTAATCTCCTGAGAGCTGGTGGACAGGGAATATAAAGCACCTCTGCGGGTTTTCAATTCCAAAATCAGCAGAGGTGAAAGCTTTGAAATCGCTCTGGCTGCAGCATCCACCATGTAAAGCTTTGTGAGCTGGAAGCTGATCCTCAGCACTCCCAAAATACAGGATTTAATCCATCTTGGGTCAAATCCCATCTTGGATGTGGTGATGAAGTTTCACCCACATGCCAGGTGAAGCCAGTCCTGCAGTGGGGCACAGCTAAAAGGTGTCCCTGGGATCAAAGATGTAAAGATCTCAAAATGTTAAAGATTCCAAGCAGATCCCAGGCATCTCAGATCCCTCCAGGATGTAAAAAGGGCTTACAAGAAGGCTGGAGAGGGATTTTTCACAAGGACCTGGAGTGCCAAAACACAGGGAATGGCTTCCCAGTGCCAGAGGGCAGGGCTGGATGGGATATTGGGCAGGAATTGTTCCCTGACAGGGTGGGCAGGCCCTGGCACAGGGTGCCCAGAGCAGCTGTGGCTGCCCCGGGATCCCTGGCAGTGCCCAAGGCCAGGTTGGACTTTGGGGCTTGGAGCAGCCTGGGACAGTGGAAGGTGTCCCTGCCCATGGCAGGGGTGGCACTGAATGAACTTTAAGGTCTCTTCCAACCCAAACCCTCCAATGAATCCATGATTCTATACTATTTGGAAGCTCTAAAGCCTCACAGGAAAGTTTAGAAATGCTCCTGAAAGGATTATCTTGGAGAATAAAATGCACTGCCAAGTGTTTCCCAGAGTGTGTGTTGGACCACAGCAAGCACACCAAGAGAAAAGGGAATTCCCCCTTCTAAAAGCTCCAGTCATGAGCAAATCCAATGGCTGGCACCTGCTCCAGTTCCATGAAAATCACATTTTATGCAGGCAGTCCTTGCTTTGGGACTTGGGACACTGCCAGGGATCCAGGGGCAGCCACAGCTGCTCTGGGCACCCTGTGCCAGGGCCTGCCCACCCTCCCAGGGAACAATTCCTGCCCAATCTCCCATCCAGCCCTGCCCTCTGTTTAAAACCATTCCCCCTTCTCCTGTCACTATTGGCCCATTTAAAATTCCCTCTCCATTCACCTCATGAAATCTCATTAGTGACCCTCAAGTGCTCCATCAAAGGTGATGGCTGAAAAAGCAATAAATGTAAATATATTTAATACAGATAGACACAGACACCAGCTCCTCCAGGTCACAGCCCTGCCAAACACAGCCATATGTTAAATGCAACCACAACGAGCATCCCGACAAATTAACGAGCTAATTAACACCAGCACAGAAACACTGAGCAATCACACCCTGTCCTCCCACCTCCAGAGGAAGCAGGAGGAGAAGCTCATCTAGACAAACATGGGACTTGGATGGAAAACTCCATTGTGACTGTGGCCCACAAGGGAACCTCGAGAAACCCTCATTAGTTAGGAAAAGAGAATTATAAAAATGCCCCCAAATCCTTCTGACCGACCCTGAAATCTACCAAAATAATACCCCTTGTGTTTAATCAAATGCAGCATTTTAAATATGTGCTCCATTCAGCTGGTTGAAAACAAAATATGAGCTTAATCACTCCGGGCAACTCACCTCTGCCATGCCAAAAGAAAAAAGGAATTGAACCATTGTACCTCCAGAAAAAGCAGTTAATTGCTTAAAATACACAGACTGATGTTTAGGAACAGCTTGAAATTTTTTTCCATCTGCACTGCAAACCATCTGTTCTGCATGAGAGATTTCATGGCTTCCCAGGTCCATTTCTAAATTGAAATGGATGTTTTAATGATGAAAAATTGGGAGAAGCGATGAATACTTCATTAAAACACATTATTTCCCTGTCAACTTTCTATTCTCCTGACTGTAAGCAAAAATAATGTCTGAGCGGAGTTAATGTCTCAGGTTATCAGAGCTGCAGATGCCTCTTGGCATTTGCCTGAACAAATAAGCTATTTCATAAACCTGCAAACAGAAATGATTCAATAAATTGGAATTTCTTTCCCTTCTAATGAAAACCAGAGTTCTCCAACTCTTTCAATTACCTCCACGGAACACGAAAGACACTAAAGAGAGGGTTTTTCTCCCTGTTTGCTTCATTCTTAGGACCATAAAGGCACATTAAAAACGTCAATACCTTCGCAGGGCAGACTCATCCACACTTCCTTTGGCAAACTGTATTTAATTATTTCAGTAAAATGCGAGGATTTCATTTCCTACCACCACGATGAGGAACCAAATTGTCCAAAACCACTTTCTATAGCATTTCTCAGCGCATTTGCCAATTACCTCGTATTTTTCAGACTAAAGAAAGTGTTTGCTGAAGCACGGAGAAATGATAACAAGAAATACCCAAGCAGGGCTTGCTTTTGTGCTTAGGCAATTTATTAAAGCAACGAGACATTCCAGCGTGCCATCGAAGTAAAAAACAACAGGCTGGAGGAGAAGGATGGCGTTGGAGTTCTGAAGAAACCACCAAAAGCCATGAAGGCTTCGAGCAGCAGGGAAAACCAGGCAAGTTCCACAGTGTTCTGCTGTCCCATGCTCTGCTTGTGCCAAGACTTCCCAAATTAATCTGATTTTCAGCATGTCCTCTTCTGAAAACACCCAGAAGGTGACTTCTTAAAGCCCTCCAGTATTGAAAGGGTCTCTCTGGCGCCTTCCACTATCAATTTCCTCTTCAGCCATCTAAAAGATCAATGGACATTTCTAGAAACCTGAGCCTGTTAACCCAGCTTGGAGTTTCTGATTAAACCCATTTTATATTAAGAGATTCCCAATGAAATAAAAGCCAAACCCAAAAGGTGAGGGCAGCTACCTCAAAGCCAATCCCCGGAAATAACAGACCAAAATATTTAGGGGTTTACCCTGAGAACCTCCAGTCAAAACAATTCCACACAACCTCCTTGGTACAGATTTCCTGATCCTCAGAGAGGCTTTTGACAAAAATAATTCTGCTGGTTGAAATGTCAAAATTAAAATCATCCAGGAAAATTTAAGCAAATTCACTTTAACCATCCAGATGTGGGCCACAAAACTCTGCCCTTGAGTCATCCTCCCTGAAAGTTTAGGGAACAGCCCAATACCTGGAATTATTCCCAAATAATGAACACAGCAAGAGCTCCGTGAAGGTGCAACGGTGTTTTTGTTATTTAAAAACAAAATTCTACGATATGGCACAAAACTCCATTGAAAATCCTGTATTTTAATTAAAAAACCCGATTTAACCAGGCAAATTCCAGCTTGCAGGCAGGCACAGGAACAAGGAATGTGCCTGGATTTCTCCACGTTCACGGGAGCAGGGAATGAGGAGGGAAAGGATGACAGCAGAGACGTCGGGCAATCGATCCATAATGAAACAGCTCTAAAGCAATAATGTTTGCCTTGCTCGGTGCCTGGTTCTTTTCTTCATAATTGATTTTGCACTGAAGGTCTCAGATTGCATAAGCAGCCTCGGAATCACGGCTGTGATTCACTGCCAGCTTCTTTCATTCCTCCTGTATCTTCTCCCAGAGAGTTAATCCCAGGTGGGAAACACTGCTCTGCTGAAATCCAGCAATCCCAGGGCTGGATTTTAATGAGCCACTGTACTTTTGCTGTTTCTGCAGCACAAGGACTTTACAAACGAGATCTCTCTGCTCGTGGAACAGTGCCAGGAGGGTTTAGGTTGGAGATCAGGGAAAGGTTCTTCCCCCAGAGGGTGCTGGCACTGCCCAGGCTCCCCAAGGAATGGGCATGGCCCCAAGGCTGCCAGAGCTCCAGGAGGGTTTGGAAAACATTCCCAGGGATGCCCAGGGTGGGATTGTTGGGATCAGGAGTTGGATCAATGATCCCTGTGGGTCCCTCCCAGCTCAGGATATTCTGTGGTTCTACCCACACCCTCAGCTGCAGTCTGATACTTCCATCTGCACCTCTGCTGGACAAAAAACCCACACATTTATTTAAAATATCCCATTTCACACACTCTTAAAGGAGGGATTCTATCAAAAATACGAAAAATCCTTTCATGGCAGTGAAAAATATCACAGGAAGTGTACAGGTCATTGCCAAGGGCAAGGAGCAAAATGAGATCTGATTCCTGGGAGCTGCCAGCAGCCTTTGAAACCTCTTTTGGCACCACTATAAAACACATTTCTGTTGGTTCAGGGAAGGAGAAGCAAGAATGGAAAGTCAGCTTCTAAACCAGATCTGAAGGAACTTGGGGTAAAACATCTGTCTGTCATTAGAGTTCCTCTGCAGCAGAAATCCTCCAGGCGACCCCAGATGTGTATGTTACATGATATTAATTATATTATTCACATTATAGCAGTCCCTTCATACAGAAACTGCTGTGTTTCTCTTGGATCCAGACCTTAAACTTATTCAACATGGAGCCAAAAGGATTTTCAGTTTGGGTTTATTTTCCTTTTGGTGAGTATATTCCATATATAGCCCTCCTTCCAAACTGAGAATTCTTCCATATGTAATATAAGAAGAAAGGCAAGATTTAGAAATACACCAAGTAAGGACAAAAGAATTCACCAAGATAAATGCACAAGCACAATCAATTCTGTCTTTTCAAAAAGAAAAAAAAAATCAAGAATAAAATATTGTCTCCAATATTTTGCGTAAATAGTTTGCAATAGTTTGCTTAAAATATTTATTTTTAAGCCAAGAAACCACCAAGTAGAAGCTGTTACTCAGCCTATTCCATCATTTTAAAGAGCTGCACACCTAAAGTGCATCAGGTTTTCAAATGCCCTTTTCACAGAGCCGCCTGCCAAAATTTGTCTGGATTCACATTGCAGACAAACTGTTCTTCCCCTGGACAAGTCACGGAAAAAAATCCATATAAAAGCAGAGGAGGGAAGGACAGCTGAGACATCCGTGGTGAAATCTTGCTTAAATCACACTGTTATTAAACTTGAGTGGAGAAACAAGAGGGAGCCGAGCCCCAGCAATGAGAGCAGCCGTGTTTGCTGTGACACTGCTCGGGGAAGGGATGGCCCAAGGTGACCAAGCTCCTTTCACAGGTTGTAAAACAAGCCTGGGATCTTGGAAGGGAATCGTGGGCCCTTCCAGCAGTCACTGGTTCAGTGTCACTGGCTTCTCCAGGAGGAGATTGTCTGTAATTCCTAATTACACCGGATCTGGGTGTAAGCTTTTGGGGTGGGGCTCTGCTGCCACTTGTGGAATCTGCAGACACAGAATGCCAGGTTGGTTTGGCATGAAAGGGACTTAAAGCTTACCCACTGCCACCCCTACAATGGGCAGGGACACTTCCCGCTATCCCAGGTTGTTCCTGGTCCAACCTGGCCTTGGGCACTGCCAGGGATCCAGGGGCAGCCACAGCTGCTCCGAGCACCCTGTGCCAGGGCCTGCCCACCCTGCCAGGGAACAATTCCTCCCCAGTATCTCACCTAAATCTCCCCTCTTTGGTTCAAAACCTTGTCCTGTCTCTCTGTGCCCATGTAAGAAGTGCCCCTGCTGTTTTTCCAGGCCCTGAAAGGCTGCAGTGAGTTCTGCCCTTGCACTCACTGAAAAGGCCACTGTGATTTTTCTCTCCACAAAGTAATAAAAGAAAATAGCCAAGAGCCAGAGGCCACAGGGGAGGAGCTCTCAGCCAGCTCCCACTGCAGACAAGTTCTCCATCATCAAAACAAAAGAGAGAATGAACCATTGTCTCCTGACTGCAGCACCAAGACCACGCTTTTCAGATCTGCGTGGAGAAAAGCAACACCACAGCTCCTGAATATATCCCAGTCCCTGGGGTTTGGAACCCAGCTCTCCAGCCTGTCCTTCACTGTGTGAGCCAGAAACCTGAGGAGTTCAGCCCTTATCCAGCAGCTCGCTGTGCTCCTGCTGCCTTTCTGGGGAGGAGGGGTTGATTCCTGGGGTCATTTCCATGGTTCCAGCAGCTGGCAGCAACGCTGTGCAGCTCGGTCCTGCTTTTCTCTGCCTCTACAATTGCATTTCTACAATTACCCCGGAATTCCTGAGCATTGATTCCTCTCAGGATGAGGTTTTTAGGATACCAAACGAGGAGGAGAAAGGATTGTCTGAAGGGAGGCTACGAGGAAGATAAAGAGGGACTGTGGATGAGGACCTGGAGTGCCAGGACACAGGGAATGGTTTCCCAAGAGGGCAGGGCTGGATGGGAGATTGGGAAGGAATTGTTCCCTGGGAGAGTGGGCAGGCCCAGGAATGGATATCCCAGAGAAGCTGTGGCTGCCCCTGAATCCCTGGAAGTGTCCAAGGCCAGGTTGAACCAGGAACAACCTGGTCCATGGAAGGTGTCCCTGCACATGGTTGTAACTGGATGGGCTTTAAGGTCCCTCCCATCCCAAACCATTCCCTGATTCCACAATTCCATAATCTTCACTATAAGCAGTTCTGTTCCTGCTGCAAACCTCTGAGGAGATTTTTTCTCCTTACAAAATTTGTTACACTGACACTATTTACAATAATATTTCAGGCAGTGCCGGGCAAAGCCATTATTAAAGTAATTATTTTCCAATCCCAGTCTCTGAGGTTTACAGGGAAACACACATTTTGCTGGGAAAGGGATGGTGACAGGGAGATCAACAGGAAATATTCCTAAATGCCTTTCTCTAAGACTGGTAATTAGCATCAAAAGCTGTAACCTTTAGGGAAATAGGGACGCTCCCTACACAAAAATTGTTCCTTTAGGGACACTGGCTCAGCCTGTGTGGGTTTCTGAGCCCCTGAATCCCTGGAGAATTCCACCGTGAGATGACAGCAGTGCAAGACATGGCCAGGCAGGCCTGATTTCCAAAAATACCAAATTGAGATTACATAAAACGAGTGGGAAGACTGACAAAAAAATAAAAAAAGCAGGGTTTTGATCAAACAATTTATGGCATTTCTGACTGGGAATGCAAATGAATTCATCTCAGTGACCTTAAAAAATGAACTGAAGCAAGGGGTCCTTGGAGGCACAGAGTGAGAATAGGAAGCTTTTTTTCTCAGTGAGTGAGATAATGTTTGGAGTAGAGCTTTTTAATACATTGTGCTCAGTAAAATCAATTTGGGGACAAAACTCCTGTGGAATATTTGATTTCTGGCGTGGAAACTACTACACTGAATTCCTAAATCATTCTGCAGTAAGTTTGGTTTTGGAGGCTCCAGAACATTTATTTGCTGGCTTTGTACTCACTCACTAATCACTTTCATAGGCACTAAGTAACAAATGAAGGCAGTTCTTCTGAAAAGTGCTTTATTTTTCTTTCTTATGCAAGAGTCACGTTCTGTTCCCTTTTTTTTCCCATAGGAAACTGCTGATCTTAGCAGTACCCAAACTTTGGAAGAAATGTCAACAGAGGAGACGTGGAAAAAATTCCCACCCTGCCCAACGTAATTCTTTCCTGTCTCACATAATACGTTCCCAAGAAAACCTGAAATATAATACAGCCGTATTTGCTTTTGGAGGGGTTATCCAGCTTCTGCAGCATTCCCCATGGGGTGCATCACCAGGGATGTTTCATCCCAGTCTGTTCTGGATCTCAAAAGAGCAAGGAAGCAGGAAATGGAGCCCTTCAGCTGGCAGGTGCTTCCCAGAAGAGCACCCAGGATTTTTTCCCTACCCCTGCTCCAAAATTCTCCTTCTTTTCACACCACCTCGCTTGGGCTGGCTTGGAGCTGCTAAATCCTGGAAAATTTCTGGGATGGAGAGCCCACAGCCTCTTCAAACATTCCTGCTCTGGTTGTGCCTGGAGCAAGAGGCTCAGGGAGCAAGGGATGGAAATCCACACCTCACCTTGCTTGACTTGGCTGATCCTCATTTGCCTTTCCACTAATTAGCGACCGTGGGGACCAGAGACGTACTAGAGTTGGAGGGATGAAGGAGAAGGAATTTTTCTTCCCCTTGTCCAGGATGGATGACAGATATTGGGAGTCCAAGCCCTTCCTCAGGCCACCCCAGCAGTTTGGCACAACAGAAACGCCTCCTAGCAAGGACACGGCGGGAAATCCCTCATTATTTCTTGTCTCTATATGTAAAGCCTCCTTCAGTCTAAGCTCACCAACAACTCTGAATCACTCCCAGTTCGAGTGAAACATAAAAAAAGAAACCTCAGGACTTGCAAACACAGACACAGAATCTAAAATTAACAAAAGGAAAACCTCCACACTGCCGTGGATTTCCTCAGAGCTCAGCGGCCCCTTCTCACCACCCCAAAGTGCCGAAAATTTCCTCTCCCACATCCTGCAGAGCTGCCTGCACCCCAGACAGGGCCTTCTGAGACTCCCAGGGGCTGTCCCTTCCCTTTCCCCAGCATTAATAAACAGCATTTTGAAAGAGCAATGGGATGTGTCATCTCCATGAGCTCCAGCACCCCTCCTGCAGTCATCCCACGGTGTTTCAGTGATATCAGCCACATCACAGTCACTCCTTCTGCTCCCTTCAAACAGGCTCCTCACCACAGCTGCTCTGCTGGTACCTATGCATGTGCTACTGCCTCAGACAACAGCAGAAAAGCTCCTCCAAAATGTGATTTGTACAGTGTGGTTTTACCTTCTGAAGCCTCATCAGTGGACAAAGCTTTCCCTTCACGCTGCTGCGTTTTTGAGACGTGACTGCTGCCCCGTTTCTGCATCAATCTGGATGCCAGGGAAAGAATATTCCATTAAAACCACCAGTGGGGCTTTGGCAGCTGGCACAGCAGCTCTCCAAAGCACGGAGGTGTTTCAGGAGATGACAGTTACCCAGTTGCTTTCCAGCAGGGAAGCAGCAGAAATCATCTGTGTGCAGTGGGCAGGCTCCTGGTGCCAGCTGCAAATCCCTGCCAGTTAAGGCAAACAACCATTTAATTTTCTTCCAGAGAGGGACAAGATTGACTTCCCATTCCAAGCAGCCTTGAGAAAGGTCAGCAGGCACCAGGAAATACTGAAAAATTGTGTCAAAACCCAAGCCAAAATGTGCTTCAATGTGCTCCAAGGCAGGGGTTGAGAGATTTGACAGCACCAAAAATCCAAAGTGCAGAGGAGTTCTAGGAAATGATAACAAACTCCATCAGGAACACCTGGAATGCTTGTGATGCCCCAGCTCTACAGCTGCCACACAATTCCTGCTCCCAGATAACCAGTTTCTCCCTCTGCTCAGCTTTTAAAAGGGAATTCCTTAGGTAAAAGCACTCTGGAACCCCACTGCTAAACTCCTCAGCCACCTTCCCAGCTGCTCATGGCAAGGGATTTTGGATAAATTCCGCTGAAATGATGGTAAAATTTACACAGGAGCTCAGGGAATGTCAGCAATTACCAGCATGACCTCAAGGCTGAGAGAGAAATTGAGATTAGAGGGAGGCTTGTTTTTCTGCAGTGATTTGGTAGCAGATGGTGACTTTTATTTAGCCCTTCTGAAGAAAAGTAGCCTTGAAACGGGCACTTTCCCAGCTTCATTAGCATGATATTGAGAGAAATATCAAATGTCTAAAGCAGGGACAATTCCCAGAGCCTCGCACAATCCTTAACAAAACCAAACTCTCGTGCTGCAATCTGCTTGCTGGCTTTTGGAGATGTGAGCCTCCAATTCCTGCTGCTTTTTTCCTCTGTGCTTTCCAATTTTGTTCTGCAGTGAAACCAGCTCAGCTTCACCACTCTTTGCCTGTAAAATTCCGAGCGTTTTCCAGCTCTCAGCAGAGGCTGAGACCACTCAGTTCTTCCACCTGCATTTTGACTGCTGACAGGTAAAACAAATAACCAGCAGCTCTTCTCTTTGTAATGTGAACATCTTCTCAACCCACCCTGACCAGCCTCACTGAACCCTCTGGGCTTGCAACAGGACTGAAGTGACCCAAAAACTTCAAAAGTTTAAAGTAAGAGCAAGGAAAGAGTCAAGGGAGCCAAGGTTGAAGAAGCCAGCAAAAGCCTGAATTTAAAGCACTTAGTGAAGGGTCAGAAGTCATCAGCATTACATTCAGGAGGACAAACTGTGGCTAAATAGTCAAGATAAACCAGATGTGGCTACAAAATTAAGGAAATATTGCCATGTTTTGCTTTCTCTGGATTGAAAACACTCTTCAGGTTGGATAATTCTGTCAGAAGTACCTGCCAGCCTCCCTCTGCCTGAAGAAAATCCATGTGCTGGCTGCTCCTGTGCCTGAGGCTCAGGAGGATGTGTTTACACCGGTGACATTTCACAAACTGTGTCCCCATTCCCCTCCCACTCAGTGCTTCACAGAGGCAGCACCAAGCCTGGACTGATTCCTGCTAACAGGAATAAAAAATGCTCCCTTTCCAGCTGATAAATGGGCACAAGTCAAGAGGAAATCAAATTACAGACAGAAAATACACATTTCTAACCTGTACATTTAAACAACTCCTTTAGAAGTGCTGAGATATCTTCAGATCTTTTTTACACAGCTAAAAACCCTGCACTTCTAGCTGGCTTGTAGCAGCACATATGGCATGCCAGAAAGCACATAAAGGAATCATATGAACAAACAGCTCCTGCTACATAAATGAAGGCAAAATCAATTCTCCATCCACTTATTGTTGAATGAAAACCATCCAGAAGCATTAAACATTACAGGGAAAAAAAAAAAAGGCCCTAAAAAAGCTGAAAAGGAAATTGAAGAATTGAATTTGCTTGTTTAACTCAAATTGTGTATTTCTATTTTGCTGTAAGGTTTGTGATTTCACTGCTCATGGAACTCCAGGGTGGTTTGGGTGGGAAAGGACCTTAAGGACCATCCAGTGCCATTATTCATATTTCCAACATTCCCTTACCCATCCTGCAGCTCCACAGCTTTTTAAATCTATTACCTTGTGTTTATTCATTCTGCAGTGCAGTCCACAACAATGCTCAGGTTAAACCTGCCCCATCATAAATTCCAAGAGGCAATCTCCAGCTGAAGGAATTACTTACTAAAAGTGCTCTCAGCTCCCAGAAATTGTGTATAAAACAACTCAGCCCAACTTAAATCATATCAGATTTGTACCCAAAAAAAAAAAAATCCTGAATCCTGTGTGGAGCTGCCAGCCCTCATTAATCATGTCCTGATGAATGGAATCCTTTCCAGAGCTGGCAACAGAGATTTGCTCTGAAACAGTGGAAATGTTTCAGGTTAATCTTTTTGACAAAGCAGTCAATTCAGTGAAATAACTTCCTCCACATCCCCTGCATCCCCAGCTAGGATAAATCCATAGAGCTGGGCTGGAGCTGAGGAATCCAGCCTGATTTCTATCAGCTGGAGACCAAGCCAAATTTTTTTCCCCCTGTTTCAGTGCCTTGGTTAAAATCCTCAGGGAACCTTGGGACATAATTTCACATGTTCAACCGATGATCTGCTTGGAGAGGCTTCCAGATGCGTTTGGGAAGACAAGCTGAAAAATGCACGGTCATGCTCGCCTCTAAAATGGTGCTGTGAGGGGCTAAGCTGACCTTTGCTGAAGTGTATTTTAAGAATAAGAGTTACTTGGGGAATACTTCATGTCTTGGGATAAATATATTTAGCTGGAAACGAGACCTGAACAAGAACAGGCTGTGTGTCACAGCCTACTGTACTTACAGTAGCTTTTCTTTACAAAAGAGGGACACAAAATGGAGAATTTTGGTCTTGAAGTTTTCTTTGACCCTTTTAGAACTGAGCATGGGAAGTGCAGCATCACAGCAGAGAACGTTTCATCAAAATGTTGCTTCTGATGGGAAACCCCGCTCCTCATTTTAACAGGCTCCAAAAGGCGTTTTTATACCACTTTGTGCTGAGATTTTATTGTACAACACGTGTTTATCCTGAATTAAGCTTTTGCCACCTTTCTGAAAACATCATAATGCTTAAGAAACTTTGAAGTTCTTTTCTTAACCTACGGTTCCTTAAATAGGCCTGGGACAGAGGCACTGGGAATTTAAATAGAGTTTTTGAAACCCTCCAGGGATGGCAATTCTACCACTGCCCTGGGCTACTGAAAGTGAGGGCCAGAGCAGAACTTTATCTTTTTATATAAAAAAAATTATGTATCTGTTTATATCTGCTCTCAGATTTAGTTAATTCTTTGCTGTTCAAAACTCTAATCATTTCCTTCTCAGAATCGTAACCTGCAGGATTCTTCCTGAAAGGATCACTTGACACACACACACACACACAAAACATCAAATTATAAACTTCTCTTCACTGCAAGTAGAAAGGGAAGTGTAAGGAAGGTCATCCCTGAGTGGTGCTGGCTGAAGGTCACTCTGCTCTGGCTGAGCTTTTAAATATCAGAAAAACCAACGGGGATCAGCAGCACAGAGTCGAAGGTGACACATATTAGTGAGGCTCGGGATTGCAGTGGGTGGAAGGAGAGGTCTGGCTGCAAATATTTACACAAATGGGAACAGATTTAGGACAGGCTGAGCCAGCCCATCCAACCACGAGGCAAAGCAAGGTTTACTGTGAATGACCCCGAGTCTGATATTTACTGTGTCCGCTGGGGATTCAGACCTGGCTTACGATAAGTCAGGTCGATAAAAATGAAGCCCAGCTCCTGAAATCTGGTAAAAACTCAGCAACTGAAAGGATTAGAAAGAGGAGGTTAATCCTGGGGCTAGAACTAGAAGCAGGGTGCCCATGCTGAGCCCAAACCAGACACTCTGGATGCTGAGCACAGCAGGGCAGGGAGGGATGGTGCCCCTGTGGGCAGCGCTGGAGGCTCCTCTGCAGGGCTGTGTCCAGCTCTGGATGCTGAGCACAGCAGGGCCAGGGAGCTCCTGGAGCGGGGCCAGCGGAGGCTGCGCAGCTGAGGAAGGGCCTGGAGCATCTGGGTGCCCAGGAAAGGCTGAGGGAGCTGGGGCTGTTCAGCCTGGAGAGGAGCCCCAGCTGAGAGGGGCCCTCAGGCCTGGCTGTCCCTGTGTGCAGGGAGGGCTCCCAGCAGGGCCCAGGCTCTGCTGCGGGGGCCCAGCAATGGCCCAAGAGCCACGGGCAGGGCCTGAGCCCAGCAATTCCCCCTGCCTGCACAGGAGGCACAACTTCTTCCCTGGGCAGTGCCCAGCCCTGAGCACATTGTCCCCAGAGCCTGGGGGCTCTCCTGCCTGGGGCTGCTGCAGAGCTGTGTGCACACAATGCTGTGCCCTGTGCTCTGGGATGGCCCTGCTGGAGCAGGGAGGTGGCACCAGGGGCACACCCAGCTCCCTGCAGCCTCACACAGCCTGGGATTCTGTGGAGTGAGGTGCAATGCTGGCCATGGAGCCACCACCATGGACACACAGCACCTCCAGTCCAGGTAAACTTGGAAACCTTTGGAAGCAGAACACTGCAGAACAGCCAGGTCCATCCTGCCTGACCCTGGAAGCAGCTGCAGATCCTGCAGATGGCCTCTGCCTTTCCCACAGCCCCAAGGTCAGCAGACCTCCAGGATACCTGAACTCATCCATTTCTAGGCAGCTGCCACTTCCCAGACTTTTACCAAAACTTCACTTCGTGGGTGGAAGAAGACAGCAAGAAGAGCAGAAACTTGTACTGCTTTGGAGACTATTAAACATTTCCCATCCTGTCTCAACCATTTTGTGTAACTCCCAGCTCACCCCAAACAGGAGAGCTCCCTGAACCAGGCATGAACCAAAGCTACAATCCAGCCAAAATTCATCCTTAACAGCAACACACACTTACTGAATAAACTAGCTGGGCTTGTCACAGCAAATCCCTGCATGCAGAGCCCAGAGGGACAGCTGGGGAACACAAACACTCTGCCCTTTACCCACTGCTTTCCTAACCTCTGGCTGGGAGCTGCACATCGTGGGGACAGGCTGAAGTGGATTCTGTGACTGCAAAATACTCTGCCAGTGCCGTGCAGCCAGTGCTGTGGATCACACATGGGTGGTTTGGTTGCTTCTTCAGCAGGGCTTGCCCTCCTCAAGGACTCTGCAGTGTCCCATGGGACAATCCATGTTTTCCATGGGAATGGAGGAATGAGTGTTGAAGATGGAGGCAAAGAATGTGTTAAACACCTCAGCCTTGTCTCTGTCCCTGTTTGTGAGGTGACAATGGGCACCTGCCCAGCCCATCCCAGCAGTGATCACCCTCTCCTCTCCCCAGCTTGCTCACATTCCAGACTCAGCAGGAATTCCATGGGCTGGAATATCCCTCTGGCCAGTCTGGCCAGGCTGTCCTGCCTGTGCTCCCTCCTGTCTCCTTGTCACCTCCTTGCTGGCACAGCAGGGGACATGAACTGTCCCATGCAGAATCCTCGGGGAGGGCAAGGCCTGCTCAGCAACAACCAAACCTTCCACCAAGGCAGAGGACCTCGAGGGGCTGGGGGTTTCTGTGGGAATGGAGGCTCAGCCCTCAGGGTGCCCTTGGCTAGGAAAAGCCTGGCAGTGAAAATGGGAGCCCAGCCCATGGCAGTGAAACGTTCCCAGGAGCAAGGGGCACATCAGGAACAGGCCTGGTGCCACCAGTGCCACCCCAAGGCTCCCAGGGCCTGAGAAGATCCCACAGACACAAAGGGATCTTTGGAGGTGCCCCATCCCTGCTGAGCTCACCTGACCTGGCAGCAAGAGGTTTCTGTTTGCAGCTCCCAGCTCCTGCAGAGCCTCTGTTCTACACAAATCAGCATTGCCCAAGGAGCTCCCACCGTGCTCCCATTGCTCTGGTTTGCACCAGGACAGGGATCCTTTCTTCCCAAGGCTTCATTTGGAGTCAGGATGGCTCCTTTCCTGAAAAAGTGATCATCTCTCAAAACATCACCATTCTCTCACAGTGCAAATAAAAACATTGGGCTGGGTTCTTCATATCTGCTATTAGCAGCAGCCCCCTGTCACACAAGAAGATACAAGCAGGAATTTCTAAAAATACAACATCTTAGCAACCTTGTAACATTCCAGTACTACAGAGAATTTAATTCCTAGTTAGAATGTGACACTGGGAAAGATGAACTTCATGGATTTCATGGTACACAGCAGCAGTGAGAAAAAAAAAATGACATTTTTAATATTTATTCCTAGAAGTGCTGCACAAACCAAAAGCAAACAATTCCGCCACCTACACAGGACATCTCTTATCCTGACAGCACAACAGAACGCTCCTGGCCCAGGAAAAGGAAGGGCAGAAGGCACCATACAATGCTCACATCATTTCTCCATGGCTGCCTCACCCCCCCAGTCAGAGACCACACACAACTGCCAGGCCTGGTCTTCAAAGCTTTGCCCCGGCCAAAAAAAGAAGACTAACAGACCTCCAAGATAGAAAAAGCCATGAAGGAAATTCCAAAGTCAAACCCCACTTGCAAACATCCAAATTCTGGTGCTGTTTAATACCCGGGGTAAGCAGAAATCCAAGCAAATTAAAGCTCCTATTTGGTGCAATCCAGACACAACCATCACCTGAAATGCCACAATTCCTGCAAGGTTTCTGACTCCTCTGAGCTGTAAGCAGAGCAAGCCCTGTGAGTTTTTTAACAGAAGAGCCAACTCATTTTCCCCAGTATTATTTTACCTGATAGCAATTAATTATTCTGATGTATAAGAGAGCAATCAGAAGTTGTGCTGCCAAAATGACGCCTGGGCTGGGTAGTTGCAGCAAGAAGGAAAAGCACGGGCACAGCCTGATTGTGTCCAGCTCCTCCTCATTTTACCCTTCTAAAAAAACAGAAGGACTGCAAACCTCCGAACAGAGCAGCCCCTTTGCTGCCTGAGCATTCCCAGATCAATCCCACAGGAAATTCTCCTGCTCTGTTCAAACAAGTCTCGGGGCTCTGAGAAACATCACTGTGGCAGGCACTGGGGCTGCCTTAGTCCAGGAATTCCAGAGCAGCCATCCCAGCAGGAATTGCCTGCCCAAAAGGCATCTCCAGGAATTCCAGAGCAGCCATCCCAGCAGGAATTGCCTGCCCAAAAGGCATCTCCCCAGCGCTGCCTCTCCTCTGTGGGCAGCAGCCATCCTTCCTGCACACCCTTCAGCCAAGCTTTCCCTGCTTTCCCTGCTCCAACACAATCCTGGCTGTTGCTCTCTCTGCCACACGCATCCCAACACTCCTGTAATTCTGGAAGAACAAATATTTGCTTGTTTTTATTGTCTTTATTATTATTACTATTATCTTTTTCCTTTTTCTCACTTGCATTTAGAGGTTACTGCTTAATGAAGAACAGGCAGAGGAAGTACCAGAGAGGTTTGGGTGGGAAGGGACCTTAAAGCCCATCTGGTCATGTCCCTGTCATGGTCAGGGACACTTTCCACTGTCCCAGGCTGCTCCAAGCCCCATCCAGCCTGGCCTTGCAATGGTCCTGATAGTTCACCCTGGAGGGGAGAAGCTCTGGAGTGGTCTAATTGTGACCTTCCAGTGCCTGAAGGAGCTACAGGAAACATGGAGACCTGGGACAAGGGATGGAGGGACAGGACACAGGGAATGGCTTCCACTGCCAGAGGGCAGGGCTGGATGGGAGATTGGGCAGGAATTGTTCCCTGGCAGGGTGGGCAGGCCCTGGCACAGGGTGCCCAGAGCAGCTGTGGCTGCCCCTGGATCCCTGGCAGTGCCCAAGGACAGATTGGACTTTGGGGCTTGGAGCAGCCTGGGACAGTGGAAGGTGTCCCTGACATGGCAGGGGTGGCACTGGATGGGCTTTAAGTCCCTTCTAACCCAAACCATTCTGGGATTCTGTGATCTGCACATCCCAACAGGATGGAGCCCTCTGCCCACATCCCACAGCCAGTGACTCTCCCTCGTGTGCCATTTCTGGGGCTCAGCAGTCAGGAGGCAGCACAGGGACATCCTGAGGAGGAGAGAATTAGTCCAGTCAAAGCTGAGTGCAAGGAAATCTGTTCAGAAAGGACTTGACTCAATGAGGTGACGAGAAGAGCAGTGTCTGATGACCCTGTGCACACACACCCCAGGCAAGCAAGAGACAAAAACAACTTTTCCTTTAGAGCTTGGAAACTTAAGGATTTTTTTTGTGTTAAAAATATCAAAGCCAACAAATTCACAATATGCTCCTGCACAAAGGATGCTGGAAAACATTGATTTCAGGATTATTCAATAACCCTTCTCTTCCCTGTTGTTCTGATGAATGAGAATTTGAGCTAATTTGCTGGAGTTAATTATTTATTGTTATGGAACCTTACAGCTCGCAGATGGTCACTGTTATTGTAAGAATTGCAGGGGACCTGCAGCATCTTGCTGGGGCCTTTCCTGCTTTATTTAATTCCAGAAGAAAACAGACCTATCTGCCAATTCCCCAAAAAAAGTCCATTTTCTCTGTATTACCACTGGAACTATACCCTCTTCCCACTGCTGGTTGCTTCCCTTTTCCCAGTTAAAGGCATCAAGTGCAGATTGGTTTCAAAGAGAGAGAATTAAAGCTCCTTTCATGGAGGAAAATGAACTCTCAGCAAGGAAACCCTGCTGTAACCAATATCACTCAAGGATTTTTCTTGCCTTTTCCAGCAACGATAACCCTCACTCCCAAGGACAGAGAATGCTGCACACTCCAATAAATAAATCTAAGATAATAAAGGTATAATTATATGCCTGATTCCCCTAAAAATCTGAGCCACTGAGCTCGTTGGCCCCATCCACCTCGGATTTAAGGCTTGGGCTTTGCCAGGAGGTGAAAAAAACCCAGAGGGATGAGGAACGCAGCAAGAACTGGAGGTCTGTGACCCCTTCCCCAAACAAAAATATCAACTGCAGGAGAGCAGCAGGGCTCTGGTTTCACCCTGCAAGAGGCCAAAGTGCTGCTCCTTCTGTTCCAGGAAGGGAAAAAAAAAATGAGTGAGCGAAAGAGCAGAGTTTCTTTGCGAGGTCTTGGAACATTAACCCCAGTAAGACAAGTGCCAGGACGGAGACTCAGGGAACTGGCTGAGCTTCAGGAGAAGAGGGAATCACTCAGCTCCCCTTAAAACGCTCAGACACACAACATCATGGTGAAAAAAACTTATTTTAAATAAAAAAATCTGGGTTTTTTATATAAAACAGTCTTTTTCTTCACACGTAAATCTGATTATCAGCTATTCCAGCAGGAAAAAAAGGAGCAATTAGATTTGGAAAAGTGTAGCCAGCAGTGAATGTGCACACAGAGTGATTCTGGAGTGTAAACAAAGCTGGTTTAAACCATTCTGCTTTATTCTTTTTCATTAGTTTGCAGAGATTATATTCAACTATTTGCTTTTTAATCACATTTGAAAACATTAATTTCCTATCAACAGTCCTGATTTCAAGTGCAAACACTGCTTAATTAGAACTCGTGGGGAAATGATTTTAGGTCCTGTGGAAAATGAGCCTGCTTTCATTTCACACAGAAAACCACTTGCAGTCCAAAGGTTACTCTGTTTATTCCTGGGGTGAATCCAAATGCCAAAGATGAAAACTAAAAATGCAGGCACTGTTTGATGTGCATCAAGGTTCCCTCCAGTGCTCCAGGACAAGGTAACTGGAGAGGTAAAAGAGATGTTCCATCTATGGATGTTCCATCTATACTGCATGGAATCACACCTTTCAAAAATTCCAGACCCTACAAAAAGCAAATCCCCTGGGGAAATAAAATTTACTGATAGGAAGCCAGTTTTAAAGAGGAAAAAAAACTGCAGCCACAGTAACAGAATAAATGGAACCTGAGGATCCAAAAGCTTTCTTAAAAAGACAAGTGGGGATATAGAGTCTCTCTCTGTTCATTTCTGTGCTTTCTTGTGGTTATGGAATCAGAGAATATCCTGTGCTGAAAGGGATCCCCAAGGATCATCCAGTCCTGCTCCTGCCCAGACAGCCCAGCAATCCCACCCTGAGCATCCCTGGCAGTGCTGGCCAAACCCTCCTGGAGCTCTGGCAGCCTCGGGGCTGTGCCCATTCCCTGGGGAGCCTGGGCAGTGCCAGCACCCTCTGGGGGAAGAACTTTTCCCTAATTTCCAAATTAAACCTTCCATGGAAGGGAAAGAAGCTACTAAGTTGTGAATTTCTGAGCTTTGCCTCAGCAGAACCAAATAGGGGGAGATACGGGCTCTAAAAAAGCTGAACATAATAGGATTGTAACAGGTAACCTCAGTGCAGAAGGTGGACACAGGGAGGAGGTGATTAAATCAACCCACATTTACTTAAGGAAGTCAGATGAGAAGTTATTTGGCATGAAGGAAACAATACAAGAAGTAATGGGAGCTTTGAGGAAGACATATCCATAAAGCTCCCTCACCAAACAGCCCCTCTGGCCATTGGAGACACCATTATTGCTCCTTAACCACATCAATGACTGACTGCTGCGCTGGATTTCCTGCAAACTCCCAGTGCTGCCCAGCTGGCAAAGCCTGGGCACAGCCACAGTCACAGAACTCCAGACTGTGTGAGGCTGCAGGGAGCTGGGTGTGCCCCTGGTGCCACCTCCCTGCTCCAGCAGGGCCATCCCAGAGCACAGGGCACAGCATTGTGTGCACACAGCTCTGCAGCAGCCCCAGGCAGGAGAGCCCCCAGGCTCTGGGGACAATGTGCTCAGGGCTGGGCACTGCCCAGGGAAGAAGTTGTGCCTCCTGTGCAGGCAGGGGGAATTGCTGGGCTCAGGCCCTGCCCGTGGCTCTGGGGCCATTGCTGGGCCCCCGCAGCAGAGCCTGGGCCCTGCTGGGAGCCCTCCCTGCACACAGGGACAGCCAGGCCTGAGGGCCCCTCTCAGCTGGGGCTCCTCTCCAGGCTGAACAGCCCCAGCTCCCTCAGCCTTTCCTGGGCAGGGGAGGATGGCAGCAGAGCCT
Organism: Pycnonotus jocosus; assembly: GCA_013400435.1. NCBI lineage: Eukaryota > Metazoa > Chordata > Aves > Passeriformes > Pycnonotidae > Pycnonotus > Pycnonotus jocosus. The sequence goes on from VWYP01013160.1 coordinate 95,912, forward strand.
CTTTTATCCCCCACGATGTGTTGTAGTCTCGTTTCTCCAATTAAACAAACACTTCTCCTACAGATTACCAAAATACTCACTCGGAGCATCCAGCTACTGAGTGAAGCTCCAAACACTGGAGCAATCTGGCACAAATGTTTTCACTCAGCATAACCAATATTTTCCCTTGGCTTTCCTCCTGCAAGTTTGACAGGATCATAATGGAATGGAAGAAAAGGAGTTGTGTCATTCAAACCCTCTGGAACTTAAGAGAAACAGAGGCTGTTTGACTCAGGTTTGTGTGGGACACATCCCACGCTGATACACAGACAGAAGAGTGATCCTTGCCCCCAAATTCCTGATTTTTCCTTAGGTACTCCCAGCTGTTCTCAGCACTGGCCATTACTTTGTGTCTTGTCCTGTCATTTCTGGACTCTGAAGTTATCTGAAGAGCACAAATGAAGGTGCACAAGCATTGCTGACCTTTCTTTGACTGCTCAGAAATGCTGTATCTGTAAGGGTATGAAACAGCCAGGAATTTTTTTCATCTTTTATTCATCTGGTTAGCTCTTACTGCAAAAGAATTGCGAAATTGAAAATTAGAAAGTTTGGGCAGACCTGCGAAAGCAATTCAAATGCAAATACCAGCAGCTTATGCAAAGACAATGAAACTCAACACATGGACACTGAGTTACAACAAAAAACTCATTAGAAGAGGTGTCAGACCAGACAAAAAAACTGAGTAACCTGTTCAAGTCACGACAGCAGAAGTTTCAAAAGACCTGCTTTACAAAATAATCAGGAACTAAACATTCCATTGAAAGCTTCACCAGACAGCTGGTGTGAAGGTGAAGTGTAAGGCTGGGGCCATGCCCTGGCTCTCCTGGGGTTTATCCCGGTTACAGAACTGTCTCTGTGCCTCACACAGGGAATTTCCCCACACCTCTCACAGGGAACACTTCAGGCAGTTTAGCAAGGCTCTCATCTCACTCCAAATAAGTCCGAATGAGTGAGACTTCCATCAACACAGAGCTGTGCAGTGCAGCTCTCCAGCTGCTCAGCTCCCTGCTCCCCCAGCTCCAGGGTTATCAGTCCGTTCCCGAGTGTCCTTTGGGATGGAAATGCTATTTTGGCCTCCATCTCTCCACACTGCCTCATCCATCCTCCCAGAACTTGATGAGATCATTGTCTTGGGTGCTGTGAGGAGTGAAGAACACACCAATTTCCAGCCACAACTGCTGGCCCTGCATGCTGAGGGCTGGTTGGCTCAGGGGATGTCAGCTGGAGTGGCAAAGAGCCGCTGGGAACGGCAGCAAGGAAGGAGAAATTGCTCCTTGGATGCCTTGGCCTCAAAGTTTGGAAACTCTGAGGTTTCACAAGTACAGTGTGAAATATGATTTAACACAGGAGGTGTTATTCACAGCAGTGTGAGGATGATCCAAAACCCACACTTGTCCCTGAGTGCAGCAAAGCCATCCTGGCACAAGTGTCCCAGCACGACTTCAGGTGACAATGCCTGGTTCCATCAGCACTTGGGATAACTCAGAGAAGAGGGAGGGAGGGAGGGAGGTTAAAATAGAAGCTGGCAGAACCAGCAAGATCAGAGGGCTCCTTGCCCTGCTCCTGTACTAAAGCATGGATTTCATTCCTGGCAAAGCCAAGGTTTTCCAGCTGCCCAGCCCTGCTGATGAACTCAGCACAGCCACTCTGGTGACTTCAGGCTGTTTGTCCAAAATGCACTCCTGACACCCCTCCTTCCAAATTCCAGATGCTTTTTACCAACTCGGTACAGAATGATACAATTAGGAGAAAATCCCAGAATCCCAGAATGGTTTGGGTTGGCAGAGACTTTGAAGTCTATCCTGTCCCCAGCCCTGCCATGGACAGGGACACCTTCCACTATCTCAGGTTGCTCCAAGCCCCAAAGTCCAACCTGGCCTTGGACAGTGCCGGGGGAAATGATGCCTTAAGTTTTGGTTTTCGTGTTTTTCAGATTCTGTGCTGCCCAGGGGTTCAGCTCTGAGCTCACAGTCAGGGTCACTCAGCTCTTTACAGAGCAGGGACACAAAACAAATCCTTTTCCTGCTGCACACCAAGGACAACTTTCAGCCCCGAAGCACAACCAAGGGTGGCTGAAGGGAGGAACAAGAAGGATGGGACCTGACAACCTGGAGCTGGAATTGGACAATTAAACCCCAATATGCAAAATGACCCAAACTTATAAAAGTGTGAGACCTCGTGACTGAACGTCCATTTTGTGACCATTCTTAGTCCACCTTGGGTGTAGCCCTGGTCAGGCTCTTGTCCAAGGTGTATCCTAGATGCCTTTCCATAAATTATCTACTTTATTCTCTAGCTCTGTGCAGTCTCTATTTCAGGTCAGCCTTCCCAAAGCATCACAGGGGCAGTGAGTTCTCCATGTCTGGGATGTGCAACTGTGCTGCCCCAGCCCTTCCCCAGAGCCCAGAGATGTCCAGCACAGCCTGGAGATGCCATCACACTCTCCAGACAGGACACACATCCAAAGTGCTGCAGGAAACTCCAGCTCCTCCCTTTCTGAGGGATGCTGGGAAGCTGTCTGGCAGGAATGATGACCTTATTGCCTCATGTCCAGATCAGTAGCCAAGTATTTCTCCAAACGATGCTTCCAAAGTCATGGGTATTTAAGAGCAATAAAGAAGAATGGGGATAAGGATTTTGCTGTACAAACATGATCTCAGCTTCCTCTGCCCTCCTCAAGGACCTCCAGCCAAAGTGATCTCCACAAGGATGAGATGTTTGCCATCTCTCCCCTCCAGACCTGCAGGCAGCTCTGCAGCCTCTCTGCTGGCAGCAAAATCCACTCAGTTTCAGTAAAAATGCGAGAGAGGAGCCCGTGTTTTCTGAGCCGCTGAAAATGAGCATCTTCCAGAAAAACAAACCCACAATAAACAGCCCAATAGTGCCTGACTGCTTTATCTCCATCACACACAAGCAAAGCACAGATTTTCTGCTAGATCCTATTCAACGCACAAATCCATTTAAAAACAACAGCTCATAAACGCTCTTGCCACAAGTTTTGAAGGGTTGGTTTTGTTTGGGGCGTTTTTTGCCGCAAGGACACAAACCCAGCAATCCTGGACGTCTGAAAGGCTGCAATTGCTGCCAAATCAGAACTGAATCAGCTATTAAACACCTCTACAAATTACCCTGATAGCGGGGAAAACAAACCGTGCCCATGCGAGCCAGAAACATTGGAGGCTCTGGGATGAATCACAGCAGTGACGTGGCTGCCGTGCTTGAAAGGACACAGTCATGACTTGGGGACGTCACCAGACGGCCCAGAACAATCACCCACCAAGACATATTTTTTCATAGCTGCTCTCCAGAGCTTTTCAGGTGCAAGGCTGGTGTGTGCTCTGATTTATTTTGGGCTGGGAAAGCAGCAGTCTCACCTTATCGGATACTTTATCGACCCATTAAGTAGCAAATTCCTCTTAAATCTTGCTTTTTCTTTGAAGTACCTTCCAAAAAGTAAACAAAGGCACTTAAAAGGTCACAGACAGGTTTTCTTTCCTGCACATGAAAGATGGAGGCATTTTTAAGCCTGCCAATATTTTCAAAGCCAGTCTCCTGTATCGCCTCCAAATAGCTGGGAGAAGAGAAAATGTCTTTCTGCACCTGTATTTTCTCCCTCTAAATGAAAGGGTTTTTTCCTGACCCACTGAAAATTATGAAGCAGATCAAAAATGACAGAAAATGTTTTCAAGCTGAGGGAAAAGGGACTCCTGTGGGCATATGTAATTCATCTGAGGAGGGGATGGCAGGTTGGATCCAAAATAAATGAGGTGCTGAGCCATCTCCCCGAGCCTGGAGCAGCAATCATGTGAAATATTGGTGTTTCCAAAAAGGGAGGCAGATGTTGGCATCTGCTTGTGTGCTGTGGAAAACCAGAACCTGCATCTCCTCGGGAGTGACTCCCCAGGTGAGATCCAGCAGGTGCAAAGCCATGAGGGAATGGATTGGGAAGGAAAGATGAAAGAGAAAAGCGTGACGCTGTCAGGAGGGTGTTCCAGCACCCACATGTCCCACAAACACCACCTGGCCCACACTCCACCACACAGAAAAGGAAGCAAAGATAATGGAATGTAAGTCCAGAGCAGAAAATGGGATTTTTTTTTCCAAGCAAATAAGACTTGGATGTACAATAAAACCTTTAGCCACTGGTCCCTTCCGCAGGGTTTGGTCAGTAAAAACAAACAGGATTGGTTTTCCCTGGATTACTGATGATTATGGAATTGTTCAGTATGGATTCACTTAGGAATATTCAACAAAGGGAGTCACTGACTAATTGTTGGTGTGCAGCCTGCTGGGGACAGCTGCTTTGAATACTGATCACCTGAGCAGATTAATTCATAATTAATGTCTGCATGGAACCTGGGGGCTTCTAAAAATAAATGTTTCTTCCCAGCCAGGACAATTGGGGTTTGTTTTGTTCCTTTGGAGGTGAAACTCAGCTCTTTAGGAATGTGCTGTGCTTTTCCAGCCTGAGAGTGCTGGTGAGACCCACAAAAAAAAAAAATCCCTCAGATTTTGTCACTCTGCTGAATCCTGTTGGACTCTGCCTTGGAGACTCAGCCCCAGCCTGCTTGCCAAGGTAAAACTGGCTTGTTCACAGCATTGAATGCTCCTCTTTCACCCTGCTCAGGGTTTACTCCATGGTTTGGGCAGGTTTACAGCTCATCCCAAGTCTGGGTATCCACACAGAGCACAGGCTCCATCCCCACGCTTCCTCTAACAGGGAATTTCTCCTCCTTCCTTCCTGCCCCCAGCAGGTAAAATGACTTTATTAGCACAAGCACTCTGCCATTCCATTGCAGCAGTCAATAAACCCCTTTCTGTCTGTCGGTGCTGCTTTTCCTCAATGGCTTTATCTGTTTGCTGATCGTTTTTCCCCATTCACTGAGACACAAATCCCACACTCTGTTGCTCCATTCCCCAGGTTCCCACCGTGCAGGAATCGATCCATTTGAAAAGACAAAAAGACTGCCTTTTCCTGGGGCCAGCATTCCTTTCCCCTCGCCTCCCTGGGAGCCTTGGCAGTGTTGGCTGTGAAACAAAACCATTTTTGAGGTTCTTAACCTGCACAGGGGAGCTGAGAGGAGAATTCCGCACATCCTGTAAAACAGATTCCTCCGGATTGCACAGCAGCCCAAGGAGCTGTTCCCTGGCACGAATAATAAACCAAACACACCAGTGGCTGTTTTCAGCCCACGTTTTAGGTTATGGAATTGCTTCTTGCTGAGGTTATTCTTGAAATTAGGAGAGTTTCAGACTGCCTGGGAATGCAAATTCTTAGGGCAGCTTAGCAACAACAGCTCAGGGGGTGACTTGTAACAATGACAGAAGGAAGAAAATAGAGAGGATTGGAAAAAAAAATCTCTTGCAAGACCTTTGTTAAAGCTCGTCAACAACAGAAATCTGGCTGCTCTTTCCCCTGTAAGAATTAGGTGTAACCTTGGTAAACACCACAAAAAACCCCTCATTTTGTCAGCTAAAATCGTTTAATTTCCACACACAGTACTTGGGTTATTGTATGGGGAAAATCCTTAACAAAGCAATCCCCAATCACATCGAGAAATTCGGGATTTATCTTGAGATCAAGACAAACCCCACAGGAGGTCATTCGGGAAGACTAGAGGGGGAAAACACAGATCTTTTCAAAGACACAGAGAGATCATTTAGCCAGAGAGCAGGAAGTGCCCAGTGATGATGGTCAGGCTGGAGGTGCTTCTACCCAAACTTGCTGCAGCTTGGCACATTTGGATTTTCAAATTCACTCAGCCTTGAAAATTGCTCCATTATCAATATTTTTAACTGGTAGAGTTGCTCCAGCTGAACTTCCCACAGCAAGAGAAAAGATGCAAGCACTTCTTATGCTTCAAAAAGTGGCCTTTAGCTCTGGAAAGGACAAAGTTTTAATCCCAGCTCCTAAATCATGCACTGAAGGGTGAAAGTTCTGTAAAAAAAAGAACACAGTGAACCATTTCTGTCCAAGAGTGTAACAGAAGCACAGTGTTTATATTCCCATTTACCAGAAAGACCTTTTGTGTCCAAATTGTTTCTTTTTGGGTTTTTATGATGCCATTAGTCAGCCACGGGGGTGTGGGGCCTGAGGGGTGGAAATGTTCTCAATACTCCATCAGCAACTCTCCAGATTCCCTATGACTGGGACTTTTTGCCCTGGAAGAAAAAATCACTCAGCTCCCCTGATGGATGATTTGAGGCTTTCCCAGCCAGATGTTCTACCTGAACTCCCTTCCCACCACAAAACAAGCAAGGAAAAAGCTGAGACATTTTGCTTTAATCACCTTTATTAACAAACCAATCGTTAAAGTTTAATTTCTTGACCAGATAATAAATTTAGGCATTGTTTTCTCCCAGCAAAGCCCAGTTTTCGGCTGTTTTCTTGATGGAAAGCTCTGAGGAGGAGCTGTGGTGTCCACTCCTCCAGGCAGCACCATCCCAGCAAACCTTTGTGCCCAGCTCACCGTGGGGAACAGGGAAGGTGCAATTCCCTGTTAAAGCACTCAGGGAATTGGATTGAACCACTGGAGCTGTGACACGAGGGGCAGCAGTGGCTGATTTTGGAAAAACTCCGTCATTTAACAAAGCCAGCTCTCTTTTCTCTGCCCGAATTTGATGTCCTGAAAAATTGAGCCCTGCAAGGAGAAGCAGGGAGCTCTCCCAGCTCCCAGTCCTGCCCTTGTGAGGGGACGATGTTAGAATTCCAAGCAGGCTGGAGAGAGCAGCAGCAGCAATATTCCAGCACATTAGCAATCATCTGCCATGGGGAGAGCTAATTTTTGCCTCATTAGAGCCTGATATGAATCTGTGATGTTGAACAGTTCCGTTTGCAGCTGCTCTCAACCTGTTCTGGCCAGGTTTTTGTGGTAATCATTAGGCTGAAACCAGAGAGGGGATGTTGGGAAAGCATTTCTTTCAAAAGAAACATGGTAGCTGTTAATGCACAACAAGATTCAGTGAGCCCTTCTGGTTCTTTAAAGGGTGCCTTTTCCATCCTTCCAATCTTTCTAGGGATCAGGAAGGACATCCAGGGATGAGTGAGCACAAGGTCTCACAGGCCACCAGGGAGATAATTCCAAATGTCCTGCACATAGCAAAGCTGACAGAACAAATGCCGTGGAAGGAAATAGCTAAGTCAAATTAATAAAATTACACATTCCCTGAGGAAGGGAATCATACTTGAAAAGTAAAAATCTCTACGTTTCCTAAGGAATTGTTTATGTCAAATTTGTATCTTGTCTTTTACCACAGGAAAAAAAAAAAAAAGAAGAAAAAAAAAAAGAAAAGAGCTTTTTTTTTGCTCTTAGGACTTGTTGCCTGTTTGGGTCTGCTGGTGACTCCTAATTCTCAGATGGTGGAAATCCCCTCACCCCTGGCATGTTTCCATTCTCTATTCCCCTTCTCCACAATAGTCTGGTGGAAGATGTCCCTGCCCATGGCAGGAGGTGGAACTGGATGAGCTTAATGCTTTGGACACTTCCAGGGATTGGGAATCCACAACTTCTCAGGACCTCCCCATTATGGGGGAATAACAACCTCAATAAACACAGGACAACCCAAATCAGTGTGACAGGACTCTGAGAAACCTTAACACCGATGCTCGTCACTCCCCCAGCACTGTCACTGCATTAACTTGTTTATTATGAGCTTTTAAAAACGCTGATTCTTTCTACTCCTTATGGAGCTCTTAAAATCACTAATTTGTAATATTGGAGTGAATACTCCCTGATTTCTATTCTGGCATCAGAGCCATTCCTGATGCAGATATCCCACAGTCTGACAGCTGATCTGCATAATGTGCTGAAAGTACTTATAACTCATCTCCAGACAGGGAAATAAATCTCCAGCACCTCTTTTTGCTGTGCAGTGCAGCACAATGAACAGTTCTGGAAACGCCTCCTGAGTGCCAATTCTGACTTGTAGGGTTCAGAAAATTAAAACTGTGTCTGAAAACAGATCATTTGCATCACTTACTCAAGGGGAACAAAAGCCCAGTGAGAGGTTTTAACCCTTAACCTGTGTAGACATCAGTAACCTTAAGGAATGAGGATTTATGCATTCCACGGGGCCCAACACAGGAGGGACCTGGAGCTGCTGGAGAGAGCCCAGGGGAGGCTCCAGGATGAGCAGAGGGATGGAGCAGCTCTGCTGGGAGGAAAGGCTGGGAGAGCTGGGATTGTTCAGCCTGGACAGGAGAAGCTTTGGGGTGATGCAGTTGTGACTTTCCAGTGCCTGAAGGAGCTACAGGAAACATGGAGAGAGACTGTGAACAAGGGATGGAGGGACAGGACACAGGGAATGGCTTTCCAGTGCCAGAGGGCAGGGCTGGATGGGAGATTGGGCAGGAATTGTTCCCTGGCAGGGTGGGCAGGCCCTGGCACAGAGCAGCTGTGGCTGCCCCTGGATCCCTGGCAGTGTCCAAGGCCAGGCTGGACAGGTCTTGGAGCAGCCTGGGATAGTGGGAGGTGTCCCTTTGAGGTCCCTTCCCATCCTCCTTCCTGCCTTGGCCCCCTCAACCCCGAACAGCCCTCGGGGGAAGTCCTCACATCCACATCCCATTCCACACTCCATTGCCTGCCATCAGCTCTCATTTACTGTGAGATTTTATGTCCTGCTTTGGCCCCAGCTCTCATTCTCTTTTTTTTCAGCTGCCTTTGTCTGAGGCCAGAGCACGAAGGAAAGGTTTCACTTACTGCTCATCGTCCTCTGCTAAATAACAACATTAAACAGAGCATGGAGACAGCAGCTCGGTGACAGATGGGGCTGTGCTGGTTTGTGTCACCCAAGGACCTGGCTGGGAATGCTAACACATGGAAATCACCCGGCTGCGGAAGAGGGAAGCAAATCCAGGCAACAGGAAGAGGATAAAGAGCTCCAGCCCTGCCTTTTTTGTCAGCTAAATCAGAGGCTTCCCTGGAAATGTTTGAGGGCAGGTTGGAGCAACCTGGGAGAGTAAAAGGTGTCCCTGCCCATGACAGGGAAGGAGATGTTAAGATCCCTCTCAGCCTAAACAATTCTGGGATCTGGGATTTATTTTGCCAAAACAAGACAGAAAACTGAGATTACCATTAAAATTTAAAAGGCAGAGCAGCACAAGAAGCTGTTGGGGCTTCTTAGCTCCTTGATCTTCCCAACCAGCACCCAAAGCTCCTGAGGAAACCCAAATGGTTTTTGTTCCAGTCGACAGAGCACAAGAGCAGGAAATAAATGATCCTCCCAGCAGCAACGATGAGCAAAGTAAGTTCTGCAGTCTTAAATATGTTCTGCACTGTTAAATATCTTCAGCCAAGTGGGGTCTGTGAAAAAGGCCTGGTTTTTCCAAAAAGGAAAACAATGTCCTGGAGAGAGCTGACAAATGATAATAAGCTGAGGCTGCTGGTGGAAAGCAGAAAATAAACTTCCTTTCTTTTCATTCATCATGCAGCAGGTCCACTTGTTCCCTCCAGATGAACATTCCCAAGGACATCTCCTCCTCTTATCTTGCACTAACCAGGAACAAAAATAATTCCTCGCTTTAAAAAAATGATCTTCCAAGGGTTTATTCAGTCCAAATTTGAACACAGGAGCATGGTGTTAAATGGAGATCTCTGGAGCTGGTTCTCATTTCAGGGCACAGTGATCAGTTGGCTCTGAAAAAATTCTATCCTGGGACCTGACACTTGGGGATTTTCCTCAGCCACTGTGGAATTTTTACCCCATGGGTTACTACAAACCTCCAGGGATCTGGAAAACTTAAATTTCATCGTTGATGTCAGTTTTCCATCCTACTTCTGCCAAATAAATCCTAAACTTTGGGTTGGGAGGAACCCTAAAGCTCATCTCATTCCACCCTCTGCCATGGGTTATAGGTTTAGGGGCACAAATGGTTCCATATTCCTTAGGAATAGGTGTTGT
>VWYP01013160.1:106095-120918 GCA_013400435.1 Pycnonotus jocosus
TTTTTGCAGGGATGTCTGCAGTAAATTCCTGAGTTATTCACCATTTTCAATGGCCACAAGCCTGTGCCAGCTGCTCTGGGATGACTCTGCTGGAGCAGGGATGTGGCACCAGATGTCCCTTCCACCCTGACTTGTCCTGTGATCCTAAAGGCAGCAGGGCTTTGCCATAGCCAGTTCCTCACTGCCCACTGCACACCTCTAATCCACATTACATTATTTCTGAAGGGAATAACTGTCACAAGACAACAGGGCAAAAGAACACAGTGTCTGGGGGAAAAAAAATCTTATTTAAGTCAGATTTCACACAGTTATAAACAAAGACCTTTTAAAAGCTCCTGGACCTCTCCATCCCCTCAAAAAGGAATGAGAGGGAAGAGCTGGGAGCAGAAGAACAACAAGCAACAAAAAACACAATTAACTTTAGGAAGCTTGTGAAGTTACATGGCACTACCAGTAAAAATAAAAATAAAAAAAACAACACAATCCAGGCAGAAAATGACTTCAAGTTACCTCCTACTCCAAGCTAAGAGTTTACAGAGTTTCAGCAGTGATAAAGAGTCCCTTGTGAAGCACCACTGGAAGGATGGGGCTGCAGAACTATCCCAGGATTATTGCTTTTCCAGATCTGCAGCATCTCCAATCCCGTCTGCTGCTGCTATTTAGAATATGAGAAAGCTCACCCACTGTTATTTCATGTTCTGGTGGCTCCACAAAATAGCTTTTGCAGTCAGAACCGAGAGGTTATGAAAATATTTAGCACAAGGATGGCAAACATCTTATTTTTATTAGTTTTTCCATCTTAAATCCAACGTGTTCTGATTGCATTTAATTATCATCTGTGCCTGGATGCACGAGGAGCAGCAGCAGCTGCTGGGATACACTGTAATTTCCATTATTTTAGATAAATACAGTGCAAACATTGATCTGACATTTTGATTTGTTTCCTAAGAGCAGAATTCTCATTTTTTCCCCAAAAGCCATCTGCCAGGGCTGCAAAGAAGTTGCAGATCAGGACCCCGCACATCAAAGCACAAGAAAAATCAGAAAACTTTGCCAAATAATGCGATGCAAACATCTCTCCCCACACCCCCTCCCAGTTTTATCCTTCTGTTTGGATTTATTCTCAGACCTATCTCTGTCAAACTTCTGGGCTGCATAATGCCTTGGCTACAAAAATCCAAAATGGGAGGTTTTTCCCACCGAAAAAAAAAAGGAGAAGAAACCTCAGTGGAGAAAAAAAATGCAGGAAATGTTCTCATGAGCTTCCCATGGGGTGAAGAGATGTTCAACCAAGGTGAAGTGTTTAAGGAACGTGGAAAAGTATTGGATTATGATTTCCGATATTCAGGTGCTCAGAGTCTTTTTGCCCTCCTGGATGATTCAGGGCAAGAAAGAGACAGAGGCTTCAAGGTTCAGTTTTTTCCAAGGTCTATCATGGTGTTTATTCTTTTTCTTATCTCATAGTTCACTCTGTCCTCAGTGAGGACTGCTCTGAACACCGGCCAGCAGGGAACTCCCTCTCCCCTGAAATGTTGTCCCCTTTTATACAGATTATTCTGAACATATTGTTCACCATTTCCTACCAATGTCCACCATCCACACCAAACAGGGCATCTCCACTTGGCCCAATCTCCCCAAGCCACATTGTGCCAACGTCACAGCAGAAGATGGAGGGGAAGAAGAAGAAAAGCCTCAGGAACCACCCCAAAATCTCCATCTTGTCTCCATCTACTTCTGTTGTAAAAACCTAAAACTACACATTTCTCACTCTGTGATAAGCTAAACTACTGTGTTTCACACTCTTGAGATTTGTAATTCATCCCTGCTTTGTGCCATGGTCTGTGACCCCCATGGACAGAGGCAAAACCCCCCTGTTCACACCCCTGGACAGGGCTGTGACCCCCCTGTGCTGGGGTCAATCCTTCTTGCTCAGCTCCCAGGCTGTTTGATCAGGGTCTCCTGAGCTCCCAGGGCAGCCAAAGAGATGCCCTGGGTTCCAACAGAAAGGTTCCCTGGCACCAAGAGGAATGGTTTCCCCCATTTCACCCCTTCCTGCCTGGAATAATGGTGATGAGGTCACTTCTAAGGAACTCTTTGGGATGAGCTCTTGCAGGAAACTCTGCAGGATTCCAGATGAACCCGGAGCTGATCCCTTCCAGCTCAGCCCATTCTGTGTTTGTACAGTTCTGACCCAGCCTCTCTCTCCTTCCCCTTCCCAAAATGGGTGATTTTGAGCTCTCTCCCCAGAACCAAGAGCAGAAACAAAGGGCACACAGCTCCCATGGTCTGATTATTTTTGTAGATGAGTTTTCCAAGCAAACAAAAAATCCAAAAGCAGTGGAGCCCACGCAAAGGGATTCTTCCTTTCACTGGTCCTTCAATGATAGCTTGGATTCTAGCACTGGAATTTTCCTGCACGCACAGCCTGAGATCCAGAGCCCTGGAGTTGAAGGGGCACAGCCAAAGGTCAGAACTCAGGCTCCTCCATGTTCACTGCTGGCCTGAAAAGTTCCTTTATTTCACATTTCACTGGTGGGAGCCACAACAAAAGGGAGTCGTGGAACAGTGTGGGGGGGACAAGAAAGACATTTGTGCCTCCCTTTCCAGCTGCTATCATTAATAAAATGAATGAGGCTTTATCTCCCCAATTTCTTTGATAAATAAAACCCCCTTCACCACAAAGCAGCCTTTGCATTAAGTGCTGAGCACTACTAAAATCAATGGCACATCAGCTATGATCTTAATGCAGGGGAAAAAAAACCACTATAATTACATTTGTCATCCAGTAGGAGCAGCTTTGGAAGAGGTTACACCTATCCACTGCTCTCCCTGGAGAGGGGAAGATGGATCTCTGGCTGCCTGGGGAGTGAAGCAGGTTGTAGGAAAGCATTTAGAGAATAATTTATCTGTTTGATAAACTCCGAGTGCTCCTCCCCGGCAATGAACTCTTTCAGCTTTTGCCAAGGCTGCCCCAGTTTTGTGTCAGTACCACACTGCAGGGAGACTCTGAGAGGCTCAGGTAATGATCAGAGCAATGGAAAGAGGAGTAAATCACTGTGAATAGGAGCAGATCCCAAAGAAAACCAGGCATTCACTGGGAGAAATGAAAGGAATCCTCAGGTCAGCTCGACACTCCAACTTCTACAGCCCTGCAGAGGAACCTGCCAGCAGGCCCCTCTCATCCAATTCCAACAGGAATTTGTGCTGGCAGCAGGACAGAGACACCAGACTTAGCTGTTTGGAGGATTTATATCTGTGTAAATCATCAAACACCCTCCAGTCCCTCCTCTCCTCTGCCAGTCTGACAACACCTTCACAAATTTGGGAAGTCTGAAGTCATCAGTCCCAGCCTGGATTCCATTTTCTTCTCCTCCCTACCAAATATTGGCTTCGTTAACCAAATGTTGGGTTTTTCCTTGCTGAAAAGGGATGACTTCACCATTATTTCTTATTGCATTTTCAGTGCTAAGGCTTAGTTCTGCAGCTTTAAAAATAACTGCTGGATCCAGAATACCAAACCACATCTGTCATGAGCCCAATCACCCCTTCATATCTCATTTCATCTCATGAACATTTCATGAAGTAAAGTACAAGAAATGTTTAATTCCCCATTGCTAATATGGGTAAATAACACTCTTGGAAGAGTTAATTATTAAGACACCGTAAAATTAAAATAATGAGTTGATAACAGTGGAAGATTTGCATTCCATTGCCCTGGGTTTGGCAGGACAACCCAATTTCTCCAAGAGGCAGGAAACTCATGAATCCTGCAGAATTCCAGAGAGGAGCAGAGGGGAAAAACCCTGATCTGACTCCTGCCCAACTCTGCAATACCAGGATGAAGGAAACAAAAATGAATAGTACAAAAGCACATGAAACAGGGAGAGCAAAGAGGAAACTGCTGCGCCAGGACATTTTCCCAAAACCCCTGGGATGTCCTGGGACAGGCAGGCTCCTTGGAGGACAGTGATTTGTTGGCAGGCTGTGCAGAAATTCCCACACTGCCATGATTTCTAAAGGATTCCTTCCCACCCCGAGCTCCTCTGGGCACTGAGTGAACGCTCCCCAATCTCCAGAGCCAACACCTGGGCACTGAGATGCTCTCTTGGACATTTGCTGGGGACAGCAGATCCAGAGCCCTCCAGAGGAGGTTCAGAGGCTCAGGTAGGGCCCAAAACAAGGCCCTGAACAAGTCCTGGAAGCAGAAGGACCCCAGTTGTGTTGGAAAAGCCCTGACTGCAATGGATGCTGTTGGTATCACCTTCCACAGTGCCCCTGGCAGATGCAGAGAGGTGGGAGTTAGCAACGTTATCAGGAATATCCCAAAACTGCCCGCTCCTGCATCAGAAAGGAATTTCCCAGAGGAAGCCTAGCAAGGACAAACCACACTGTGCAGCCAGGAAAATCCCACCTGCAGGAGCTCAGCTCCATCTCTCCAGGTGTGATCCCAGACATGACAGTGACCCAGAACAGCCCAGCACACAGAGAGCACACCCAAACCTGTGCCAGGGCCTGCCCACCCTGCCAGGGAACAATTCCTGCCCAATATCCCATCAAACCCTGCCCTCTGGCAGTGGAAGCCATTCCCTGTGTCCTGTCCCTCCATCCCTTATCCCCAGTCCCTCTCCAGCTCTCCTGGAGCCCCTTTAGGCCCTGGCAGGGGCTCTGAGCTCTCCTTGGAGCCTTCTCCTGTCCAGGTGAGCACCCCCAGCTCTCCCAGCAGAGCTGCTCCATCCCTCAGATCATTTATTCTCCTTAAATCCCAAACAGGTCTCAGTTCTCCACAATTTTTTTTGTTTTAAAGTCTCAGTCCCACCAAACCCCTTCCCTGAGAGGAGGAGGATCTGACTCAGGAGACCCTACAAGGGAATCAGTCCTGTTAAATCAGATTCACAAAAAGAGAGGAAAGAAGGGTCAGGGGAGGTGACACAGAGACTGAACACAGCCCTGGGGATGCCTGCAGTGACCCTGGGGGGAAAGCAGGGGACTGCCCAGGTGGGAAAAGCCAACAGGAGGGAAGAGGGACACCTGGGAAGTGAGAAGCACCAGCACCAACACACTGAGGATGAATCCTTGGGGCAGAGGCTGTGCAGGCAGACAGCAGCGAGGAGAACAACATCCATGTGCCTGCTTTGCTTTGGATCCAACAGGAAAAACCTCTGGAGCCTCCCAGAGGAGCATTTCACCCCTCTGAGGCCCCATGGGAAGCCTCCCATTTGTCTGTGCAGTTCAAACGGCCACATGGACTTTGTTTGGCTTCCCTTATCAACCCCCAGATCCCACAGTTTGGAGGAATACACTGCTTCCCAGGACTCCCACAAAGCCATCTTCCCATGGGAAATCACTGCTAGATCCTTCCTCTGGAGGAGCTACCAAGAAGGAAGCAAGACACAAAGTCATCTTTAAAAATAAAAGGCAAATCCCCACAAGTGAAGACAAAAATGAAAAGAAATTTAAGAG
The DNA here is from genome assembly GCA_013400435.1 of Pycnonotus jocosus. Classification (NCBI taxonomy): domain Eukaryota; kingdom Metazoa; phylum Chordata; class Aves; order Passeriformes; family Pycnonotidae; genus Pycnonotus; species Pycnonotus jocosus. Next base: position 111,556 of record VWYP01013160.1, read on the forward strand.
GAGAGGGAACTCTACTAAAACAGGAGCTGGGGGAAGTGTGGGCTGGTTCTCAGCATGGTTTTTATAAAGCTGCTTCTTCCCTTTCCACGCCTGTAGAAGCAGGAGCACAGAGGGATTTTCCTTCCCTCATGTTTCCAGGTGTGTGCAGAGGTGCAGCCTCAGAATTCCTTTACAGCACTCAGTGATGATACAAAACCATGATCCACAAAAGAGTTCATCCAAGGAATTCCTTCTTCCCTGCACCATTCAATTATTTCTTCCATGATTCATGGGAATGGCACCAACCCTCAAGGGAGGACTCTTTACACCTTTATTACCAAAGATGTAAATTGTATTACTACTTTACACCTTTATTACTATTTACTCTTTATTATTAAAATTTCGGGGGGAAACAAATGAGAATATCTGTTTGTTCACAGGAAAGCCTCAAACTTCATGGGAATGGCACCAACCCTCAAGGGAGGACTCTTTACACCTTTATTACCAAAGGTGTAAATTGTAGTACTACTTTACACCTTTATTACTATTTACTCTTTATTATTAAAATTTCGGGGGAAACAAAATGAGAATATCTGTTTATTCACAGGAGAGCCTCAAACCTGGACCTTGTCACCTGATGTTCTCCACAGAACATCCAAACTGAGAGCCTGACTGGCTCAGCCAGAGGAGATATTTGGGGTCGGAGGTGGGATTTCACATTGATCCTCATCAGTGAGAGGCAGCACCCCCACACAGCTCCAGCCTGTCAACACCACCCACAGCTGAGCTGGAGCTCTCTGAAAACACCTCTCCAGGCTGCCACCTTTTTCAATTTGCTGTCAGCAAACTTTGAGAAGCGCTGTCAAGTCAGCAAATAGCAAACCTGCAAAAGTATTGCTTGGAAAATGTTTAGGTTTTTTTCCCCTTAATGAAAAAAAAAAAAAAAAATGGAGGTCATGGACTCATTTATGATTAATGAACAAGATTTTTTTTTTTTTTTTTGCTCTAAAACCCCTCAGTTTGAAGACAAACAATCTGTTGAACCCTTCTCAGGGCAGCAAACTTTCTCCCAGGAAAGGGAATACATCCGGTAAATAAGTTTATTTTTCTCTCACAATTGTTTTCCCTACAGAGCTGAGAGTTCCAGCGTGGAGCAGTTTAATCACTCATCCCCCTTTTCATTCCCAGTCTCACAGCCTGGAGGAATATTCCTGCTGGAGGTGAGCACAGCAGGGATGTTTAATGCAGTTTCAGCCCCTGATGGATACTTGTCACATCACAAATACATTCATTCCTACCTTTAAAGCTGTTAAGGGGAAATTTTTGGTGTTGCTCAAGGTTTAGGGCACCTCTTGACCCATTTCTGTTAATAAGGAAAAGCTGACGGGGTTTCTTGCTACTTTTTGAACACAAGGGAATCAAGGGGTGTTCCTAGAGGGGTGAAGGAACAGCACAGGCAGAGTGAAGCCAGAGAAATAAAATGTTTGAAAGAATAGGATGTGGTGGGGCCAGCACCTGAAAGCCTGAACCAGGGGCCCTCATATTCCTAAAGGTGGGAATTTGGTCAGCAAGACACAGACCGTGGCTAAAGTCATCCCAGAATAAAAAAAAAATTAAAAAATAAAAGAAAAGGTTTATTGGACTTATTAAAGCAAAGAAGCTCTAAATTCAGGATTGTGCTTGCTGATAAATTTCAAATTCAGCTCCTGCCTCAAAGCTCTGCTTTTTCTCACTACCATCTCAAAGAAGAGCAAGAGCCCCAGCAAGGAAGGAAAAAGGAATTAATGGAAGGAGGAAAGCATTTATTTGATTTTTCAGAAAACACCTCTCAGTAATACTCAAAGATGGGTCTCTCCAGTAGAGTTTTGCAGAGAACAGAGTTTTTATTTGGGTTTATTGTGTTAATAATTGAGAGAACACAGAATTACAAACCAAAATGAGCTCTTGATAATGCCCTCTCCCATTTCCATGACTTCATCATCACTCATTGCATTATGTCTAAACATAGACTATAAACTCTCCATAATTGGGTTTGCAGAGCATTATGCATATTTAGGGAGCTATCTAAATAACCTGAAATTAAGTTACAAAGCCAAGGGAAGAGCCAAGCCATGCCCTCTCACACACACATTGGGCTGCCAGGAGAACATGGAAAACCTCAGGTGCCCAAAAACCACAATATTTGGGTTTGACACGCTTTTGTTGCACGCTCATCACCACACACAGCCATCTGATAAATAATATCTGATAAATAATATAATTTTATCGCATAAATATGATAAAATCTACCAGCAATAAAGGGTTATCTGAGTACCAAGCCGTGCTCAATACCCCAAACCATGCTGGAAACAGTTGTGCCCTAAATCCCTCCCCAAAATCCTCTCCAGGGAGTGGGAAGAGGCTGAGCAGGAGATAAACACACCCTGATTCCAACATTTTCTGTTCTCAGAGGTTTTTTTCCAAGGGACAGCATTGAACAAAACATCCCAAAAGCTGCCAGGCAGCAAAAACCCCATGGGCAAACCTCTGGTGTTGGGGTGGAATTTGGGAAGTGAACACAGAACTGCAAAGTGCAAATCCTCCACGTTTCTACTTGGAAGAAAATACTGTCCAAGGATTATGTTAAAGTAGTTCTTTATCATCAACAGAACAGATTCTGCACCTCAAAGTAGTCTCTGTATGCAGAGCACTGAAAACCTTAAATCTTTCCATGCAGTGCTGGGGGTGGAAACACATAATTCACAGAAAAACCATTTCAGTGTGCAAAATTCAAAACTGTGAAAAACCAGAAGAATAAAACCTGTGCCTCGAGAAAGGACTTAACCTTAAAAGGACAGAAGTTTCAAGTTGTTTTGGGAAGGCAGTGAGGAGTATTTGCAACTATACAGCATGAGGAATTTGGCAGGAAAGCTTGTTTAAAGGATGGCTTGCTGCCTTGGAAAAGATTTTTGTTTAAAAGAACAATTTAAGATATTAAAATAAGATGGGGTAAGTGAAAAACCTCCACTCCCCTTAGGTGTTATTGGGCCAAAATGTTTGAGTCCACCAGATAGTTCTGGTGAGGAGCAAGAAGAATTTGAGAAGCATTTATCCATTGTGGTACCAAGTCACACCAGGGAGGAATTCAGGGATATTTCCCTCAGAACTCAGCATCAGCCACTCTGAGGAGAGGGATGCTGGGTATAATATTTGAAATATTTGAACGAGGTTTGATGCAGCTCAGTAACTCTGACAGCTGACATGCACTTCCTTAAGAACAAAAAGCACAAATATACACCAAAAATGCTCAGTTTAACACGTGCAGAGTGAGAGAACCTGGAAAGAAAAACACCAAACACAAGGAGCTGGGATTTTGGAGAGGCAGAGCATCGGCAACATCTGTTGGAAGATTTTTACAAAGCCCTGCTCTGGGGCTCCCTGAGAACCCCCAGCACAGCCTGTGACAGTGCAGATGTGCTCCAGCACAGGGGCTGCACCTCCTCTGTGCCCAGGATGCACCAAGACCATTCTCCATCTCCTGAGGAGAGCCCCACGTGCTGCACCAACATTTACACCTGGGAGGAGGCTGTGAGCACCTTCTCCCTGTTCCACAGCCACTCCCCATCTCCACACCACCGTTCCTTCTGTTCAAATCCTCATTTATCCAGCAAACCATCACCTCCAAGTGCAGGAACACTGGCTGGGGGAGGTTTATTCCAGTGCAGGGTTAAACAGCTTTCACCTCCCTTCTCTACCCTTTCAGGCAGGCACACAAATCCAGGCAGAATTTTCCAGGCAAAAGCAGTCCACACCATTTTTAAGCAGCCACATTTAGACAACCTCTTACTCTCGAAACCGTTTTTCCCACAAAAATTTTTGTCTCCAAGTGTTGAAAAACAAAGGAATAAATCAGATCTTTCCCAATCCTACCTTCCATGACGTAGACCAGGGAACCCACATCTCCCTCCTTGATGATGCAGCTGTCCTTGCCATACTCCACGGGGTACATACAATCCACAATCTCCTGGATCTGGGACAATTCCAGGTTCTTCATGAAGTCATTGTCAAGGATCGCTTCCTTTATTAGCTCCTTGGACCTGGGGCACAAATAAATTTTTTAAAAAATAAATAAATCAGTGTTTCCCCTAAAAATGTGCAGAGAAGTCAAAAAAATTACAGAGATGTGAACATGCAATTATTTTTTTGTAAGTAAGCTTGAGATACGTCCAGCACTGAAATAAAAATAGATTTTGTGGAGTTGCAAAATCCTCTTTTAGCTACAAGTTTCACATCTACAATAACACAGCTACTTGGAATATCTTCCATACACAAAACTGAAAGGAAGCACAAACAAGAAGGTAACAGATTTATTACTTGGTTTATTATATTTCCTATTAATGACACAAACTGGAGCACACCAAAGGGTGACACTGCACGGATCCTCTGAGGATTTATAATAAAATCACTACAGGAGGCACTTGGCACAAAATCCCTAAAGCCACTCGTGCAGGTGGACAGCTGAGAACGTTAAATCCTGATCTAGACCAAAACTCCTAAAACATCTCCAGGACAGCAGCTCTTCACCCTTTCATTCCTCACCCTGAGGGCTGAATTGTTCAGAGTTCCCTGCAGATCCTGAGCGCTCAGGAGGGTTTTAGCTGTTGGAAAGATGAACATGAAACGAGGTTGTCAAAGAAAAACACTTTATTGGGTCATGTCTTCTGGAAAAAGAGCCAAACTGACTCTTTTTGAGTCTTGAGGAGACCCAAACCAGCCCAGCCTCGGGGACACCACGGTCCTCACACAGGGTTAGAAGCAGCTCAGGGTTCCACCCACCGCAGAGCCAGCTCGGTGATGTTTAAGATTCTTTTTATTCCTTTGCTAGTTTTGAGGTTATTTCAACCCAACTCATTCCACTGGACACCAGAGGCCACCAGAAGCGACCCTGCTGAAGAGGAGGAGGGGACAGCACCAGACTGCCCAAAAACAACTCCTGAGAGTCGGGATCTGCCTTCACACCCACCCCAGCCCCTCCTGTGTGCCACTAAGGAAATCCTGCACCTGGGGGCTGTCATCCTTTCAGCACAGCTGGGGATGTGTAAGGCTGACCAGGTGCTGCACAACCCCATTTCCTCAGCCCACCTCCTGTGCCAAGCCAGCCAATGCTTTCCCTGCTGTGCCTTGGGTCAGCTCTTGACTGCTCTGCTGCTCTCACCCACCCCAAACCCTCCTAACAATGAGCTCGTTATTAGTGTTGCCCAACTGCCCATCAAAGAAAGCCTAATTAAAGCCCTTGTGTTCATCATGTCATCCTGCATTTCGATTCCAGGCATTTATTTCATTCCGAGGCTCCAAATTTATTTTGTTTCTCCTTGATAAAGTCGGGCTTTCAAGTGGAGCTGCAAGAAAACCCAAAAAGATTGTGGGGAATTCCTGGCCCAAGTCAAACTTCCCTGTGGATGTAGAGATCCCCAGCACAAAACAATGTTGGAAATGATCACGGGAAAGGATTTGAGAAGGAGCTGAGGAGAAATTTGGTCCTAACAACAGCAAAGGAACAGGAAAACTCAGCTGGACTCAATGAGCTTAAAGGTCTTTTTCAACCTTTATGATTCTGCTTGAGGGAGAAGCAGCAAAACAGACCCAATGTGAACAAATTTAGGGAATTCAAGAGCTTAATAACATTATCAATATTATATTATTACTCTTAATAACAATATACTATGATATCAGATGTGTAAGAGAACATCTGAACCCCCTGATTGAGCCTCTGTCCTCAACACAGGAATATCAGAGCCAGCTCAGGGGCCCTCGAGTCATCCAGACCCTTTTATCCACCCCACAAAATACATCATCATGAAGGAAAACATGTTGGCTGGGGCATGAATGAAACACAGCTTCATCTCTGCCACGTCTGAGCACCCTAAAATTAAATACTCACAGGGAAAGGGCTGGATAATAACTCAGTCATGCTCGAATGTGAGCAAAATGGGCTTTATTAGTAGGGATAATTGGTTAAGATGAGACTTTGAGTACAAAGCCTGTGAGAAAAGCACCTCCAGCTGCCCTCAAACAGTGCTGGCTGGAGGAGCAAAACCACCTTGCAAGACAGCTGCTTATTTATGAGAGTATTTCATAGAATTCCAGACTGCTCTGGGTTGGGAAAAACCTTAAAAATCATCTCCTTCCACCCCTCCCACCACAGACTGAACCATCCCCCGATAGTCTGGGAGCTCCAAATCCTTCCAGCAGGAAATATTCCATCCACCTTTTAGGATCAAGTAAGGAAAAAAAAAAAAAAGCTGAGTTTGACACACTTGAAAATGAGTTGGTACTAAAAATACAACATCAGAGCTACGAGCAGAGCTCCTCTATTGTTCCCTGAGAGAGGATATTCGTCACCCTTAATAATTCAGAAAAATTATGCATGCACTGTGGCTTGCCAGTCCCACACACTCCTGAATGCCAGACCTTCAGCACCTTCCACATTTTATTATTATTATTATTATTATTATTATCTTTTCTTTCATAGGTGCCATTTCAGATAAATAGCATTTTTTCTATTGTGTTTACTGTTATGTACAATCCCAGGTGGGAAAAGCCCTTCCAGACCATCAAGTCCAACCTGTGCCCAATCCCCACCTTGGCACCAGCCCAGAAACACAGGAACCTCAGAGCACAGGAATTAACTCCTAGTCCCCAATTAGTCCATAAAAATGGAGTAATTCTCCAAACCACACCAGTTCTTCATCATCACCATTATTTCAAAACTATCCCACACATGTGAATACAGGAATCCACCCAGTAATACAGAATAAAAAGTGTTTTAAATGGTTAAAAACCACATTCTTGCCATTGAAAATGCTTTAAACAAGATACAGCTGTTGCATTGCCTCTTCTTTTCCAACAGTATTTCTGCTGTACTTTCTGGTTCAGGTTTCTAACAGGAACAAGGCACAAACAAAATAACCTACAACATTTGTAAGGCAGCAGCACTGCTTCCAGACGAGCTCGTGTGTGAAGGAGGAGGATTGCCATGAATATTTACTCAGCACTGGAGTGAATGTCTGTGCCTTCAGAGGGTCACTCAGAGCAGAAAGCAGCGATTGCCATCCTTCCTCTCCAGAGCAAGCAGCCTGGCACCAAGCCATCCCCGTTCTCCTCAAAGATTAATGACCAAATGTGCCGGAGACTTGATGAAGAGTTTAAAAAGAGGGCACAATCCTCTGCGATACATCCTGTCCCAAATCAGTTTAGGCCCATCACCAGGTAATTAATAAGGCAACAGGAGGAAGAAGCTAATTGCATTCGGATTTGCAGGAGTCATGCAAAAAGAACCTTAACAAGTCGCCTACAAATGCACTTTTAATGCATAAAAGCCTGGCTGTGCTGCCTCTCAGGGGCAAAGCACACGGAGGGGGGATTCTATCCACACACCTGGGAGTGATCTGCTCCCCCAGCCTGGCCACAGCCACCCCCTGGCACCCCCAAGAAGCCAAAAAATTCAGGTTTTTGTCCCAGCAAAAAGAGCCCCTGCACAGAAGCCGTGCTGAGCTGTGGAGTGCCTTGTATTAGAGGTTTGCAGTGGCCATAAAATGCTGAATTTTAAACCCTGCTATAAACATCCACTGGCACAAGGGCAGGAGATAAATAAATATACTGGTTTGTAGCAGATGGGAAATAAAATTCCTGAAATGCATCCTCAGCAGTGTGGGGGAGCTTGAGTGAGGGGAGGATTCTGCCCCTGTGCCCCTGTGCTCAGGTGAGGCCCCACCTGCAGAGCTGCCCCAGCCCTGGGGCCCAGCACAGGAGGGACCTGGAGCTGCTGGAGAGAGCCCAGGGGAGGCTCCAGGATGAGCAGAGGGATGGAGCAGCTCTGCTGGGAGGAAAGGCTGGGAGAGCTGGGATTGTTCAGCCTGGACAGGAGAAGCTTTGGGGTGATGCAGTTGTGGCCTTCCAGGGCCTGAAGGAGCTCCAGGAAACATGGAGAGAGACTCTTTCCAAGGGATGGAGGGACAGGACACAGGGAATGGCTTCCACTGCCAGAGGGCAGGGCTGGATGGGATATTGGGCAGGAATTGTTCCCTGGCAGGGTGGGCAGGCCCTGGCACAGGGTGCCCAGAGCAGCTGTGGCTGCCCCTGGATCCCTGGCAGTGCCCAAGGCCAGGTTGGACTTTGGGGCTTGGAGCAGCCTGGGACAGTGGGAGGTGTCCCTGCAGAGGGTTGGAACAGGATGAGCTTTAAGGTGCCTTAATTTAAGGTCCCTTCAAGGCCAATCCTTGGAAGCTTTGCTTGGAATCCACAGTGCTTTGTAATGCACACAGTGAAACACCAAACCCTGCTACAGTTTGCTGTTATCCCAACAGGAATTCCCATTTCCCAAGGAACACAAGGAATGCTCATCCTGCTCTTCCCTCACAGCAACAAAAACCACGTTCCCTACTGGGTTTGCACCTTCTGGCACATACAATAAAGATCAGAACACAAAGTTATTCTTGATCCCAAAAAGGCTCGTTCCAACGTGGAAAAGCCACTTGCTGCATTTAAGGAAGGGAAGGATTTAGGAGCAGATGGAAAAACTCCTGCCAGAGCCCTCCAGGGATGCTCCCAGCAGCCAAAGCCCTCCCACCACACCCTGTACTGGTGCAGCCCCAGTCTGCAATGGAGCCTGCAGGAACCTGAGGGTCGAGGGGGGCTGCCCAGGAATCATTCCCCAGGCAATCTGCTGCCAGCAAGAGCTGATTAAACAGAGGTGGATCAGGAAAAACAGAAGAAATTAAGAGTTCAATTTAAAGACTAATGACATCATTCTGAATTTTAGGGTGTTCACCAGCACAGCTTTGCAGCAAAACCATTTGAAAGTGCCAGTAAGGAAAATGAAAAGCAATGTACTGGTTGGACAGGCTGGCAGACGCCTGCAAAAAAAAGGGAAGAAAAAGCACACTTTGGAGTGATAAAAATAAGCAAGACCATTTGTTTAGCTGTTTCCATCTCGAAACTTTGAGCAAAACTTTTCAACATGCCACTACTGAAGGGGGAAGGAGTACTTTTTTTCTGGAGTTTCCCCCATCAGGAATTAACAAATGCTACTAAGAACCTAAATCTCCATATTTAGGAGGGAAACATCCACAGGAACTTGACCAAGCAGACAGAGAGAGCTCAAGTTTACAGCACTAAAAATGCAGAGATGAGAACTCCTTATTTATTCACACAATAAACCCTGCTCAAAGCTACTACAACCAGTGGCACCTTTTTGGCCAGGGTCATCACTGCTGTAAAAATCCAAATTATTTGTAGAAACTCATGCCCAAAAGCATTATCTTTTGGGACCTTCCATATCCCTGCCCAAGGAATTAAGCTGATTTCAGAGATAAGAAGTATGGGAAAAAAAAAAAAAAAAAAAAA